>VDFB02000008.1:191398462-191447343 GCA_007258455.2 Sequoia sempervirens | reverse complement strand
TGGAGGAAATCTGAATGATGAAGAATTGTTGGATTGGATTGTAGCCTTGGATAAGTACTTTAAATGTGAAGATGTTCCTGAAGAGCAAAGGGTGAAGATTGCAAAGACAAAATTGAAGGGACATGCACTTTTGTGGTGGGATTATGAACAATTTGAGAGAAGGAATAAAGGTAAATCAAATATTGTATCTTGGGACAAAATGGTAGCTAAAATGAAAGGTAAGTTTTTGACCTTTGATTATGCTATTCAAATGTTTAGGAAGCTTTAAGGTTTAAAACAAAAAGAAATGGATGTTAAAACATATATTGAAGAATTTAACAAGTTAAGTATTAGGTTTGGTCATAATGAAGATGAGGTGGAAAAAATTGTTAGATACCTTGGTGGATTGAGATTTAATATTCAAGATAAACTAAACCTTGGAAAATCCAAGAACTATTGAAGAATGTTATCAAATGGTAGTAAGGGTTGAAGAAAAAGTGAAAAGAAAGTAAGACAATACAAGTAGAGGTAGAGGCAACACTTCAAGAGAAAGAGGATCATTTTATACTTCAAGAAAATTCAATGAAAGCCAAGAAGATGCACACAAAGGACAAAAACAAATTATTGATCAAAGAAGTGGATTCAGAGGCTCTAGAGGAAAATTTGGTGGTGGTAGAAGTTCAAAGACATTTTTAGGTAGATGCTATAATTGTAATGAGTTTGGTCATCCAGCATTCAAGTGCCCTAAAAAGCAAGGTTCTACTTCAAGTGGTGGTGAAAGGAGAAGTGATAAAAAAGTGCAATTGGTGCAAGAAGATGAATTTGAAAATGTAAATTCTCCTAGAGGTATGTGCAAGATCATCATGGAAAAAATAATCCCTTAAGTCACGAAAAATTCAAAAAAATGAAAGTTAGGCAACTTGATGTAAAAAATTTGAATAATTTATCTATATTATTTCAAAATATGTAAGAATAGAATCTTGCAGAAAATGAATGTAGTTTTAAACTACTAGGTTTATTTAAAAAAAAAAAATCTATTTGTGAAAAAATTTGAAATTTCAATGCACAGTACGTAAATTTCGTGTGAAAAAATAAGAAGTAGTGTCTCATTTAACCACCCAACCACAATAAAATGATAAAATAATAATAATATTTTAGATATAAGTAGAGACTTATGTCCCAATGTGATGCATATTTTTTCAATTTTTCCAAGTAAATAATTAATTATAAATTTTTTGATACAACTTTTTAAAATATAAAACCCGACAACCGACTGATCTTAACTTGGTCAAAAACTTCATGAAATCTAATTTTTCTTTTTAATCCTATAGTGAGTGAGGCATAGAATGAGATGCATTTTCAGATTCAAAAATGGACATCGCTGAAAGCTATAGATGTTTTTCAATCACTTAATAATCAGACTTCACTATTTAAATAGAAAATGAATAATATTTTTTATTAAATTCAAAGTAAAACATAATTTATATTGGTGGAAATCTAAGAATTTCTTTTGAAAACCATTTTTGTTTCATCAATTTTGGGTAAAAAAAAAGTCGTTAGCCACATACCCTACACATACCCATCATATTGCCACTTTTTAGCCCATCATGATCAAGCACATACCCCTAGTCATCTTGCTACTCCAGAAGTGGGAGAGTCATTGATGGTGAGAAGACAACTTCTAAAGGCATCCACAGAGAAGAAATCTACACAGACAACATTGTTCAAAACCACATGCAAATGCAAGGGTAAGGTATGCAAAGTTGTAGTAGATTTAGGAAGCATTGACAATATTGTGTCTAATGAAATGGTAGATAAATTGAACTTGGAAAGAATTCCTCATGAAATGGTATATAAAAGACTCTCCAAAGGAATTTGGGGTTGGGAGGTTGTTTAGGATAGGGTTGCTTTCTAATTTTGGGCTAATTAGAGCCCTGTTCAATGTATAAGTTCAATTTCAGAGGAGTTGTTCCAAAGTAAGCAGATGTGGTTTTGGAATATGTCAAAGAAATGGATAATGGGTATCTCAAATGCTATTTGGGTTCTGGGTTTGAGGAATATTTAGGGAGATATACTCCATTTTCACTATTTGGAGACCTGTAAGGAAACTATGAAGGAATAGTGGAAACCCACTAAGTTAGGTTTTTGAGAATTTGAAAAAATTTCAATTGAGTTTGAGTTGAGTTTGTTTTGTTAATTCCTCCTGAGTATACATCACTCATTTAACAAAGAGACTTTGTAAGGAGTAGTATGTGGTATCCTTTGCAACTTAATTTTTTTAGCTATCTCAACTGAAACCATATTATCGGTACTACCTAAATCAATTACAACTTTACAAACCTTACCCAAGTACTTACAAGTTATCTTGAAGAGTGTTCCTTTATGGTGGCTCCTTCTTTACTGGTGCTTTGATGAGAGTTCTCCTTACCATGAGTGATTCACCAACTTATGGAGCAACATGTTGTGATGGAGAGTTTATACTCTCATTGTCCTCTTCTTGCACCAATTGAGCTCTTCTTTCTCCTACATGTGAGGTAGAGGGGGCCTTACCTTCATTAAATTTCCATGCTTGATGTCTAGATTTTTTGCATTGGTAACACCTTCCTATGAACCCACTAGATCTAGTTCCTTGACCTCCAAATTTGCCTCTAAAGCCTGATCTACCTCCTCTAAATCCACCTCTTGTATCTACAACTTGTTCTTGGAATTTTCTTGTATCTTCTTGGCTCTCATGTGACTGCACTAAATTAGAAAATGAACATCTTCCTCAGGAGTTGCTACCTCTATCCCTAGTTTGTTTGTTTTTCCTTCTCTTTAGCTTTTCTTCAACCCTAATAGCCATTTGGAAGCATTCCTCTACCATCCTTAGATTTCTCAAACTCAACTCATCTCGAAACTTAAATCTTAACTCACTGAGATATTTAGCCACCTTCTCCACATCATCCTCCATGTGACCTACTCTTATACTCAACTTATAAAACTCATCAGTATAGGCTTTGACATTCATATCTCTTTGTTTCAGACCTTGAAGTTTCTTATACAATTGAATTGCATAATCAACTGGTAAGAGCTTACCTTTAAGCTTGTTCACCATTCTGTCCCAAGAGAAAAAAATTTACTTTCCTTTCTTCCTCGTTTCAATCCACTCATAATCCCACCAAAGTAGGGCATGACCCTTCAATTTTGTTTTTGCTATCTTGACCCTTTGTTCCTTAGGTACATCTTTACATTCAAAGTAATTATCAAGTGTTGCAATCCAATCCAAAATCTCTTCCTCATTCAAGTTCCCTTCATACATAGGTAAATCAATCTTTACCTTGTGTTTATCTTCCTTAACTGCTCTTAGTAGCTTGGCCATCCTTTGCTCATCAGGATCCAACTCTTCCCCTTATTTTGCATTCTACTCTTCCCCTTCTTCTATGGGGTCACTCACATCACCTATGAACATACCTCTTCTCTAACTATTTTCAATAGCCTCAAACCTTGCAACCACCTGTGGAAATTTTTTTTGGCACCCTAATGCTCTTTAACACTTCTATGGTTTTTCACCTACAATAACAGAGATGGGCCAAAATGGGAATTGTCTACATTCAAAATCAATGTCAATAGGGATGTAATGTGATTAACTATGATGTAATATTGCATTGATCTGAAAATAAAATTATTTAATGATGCTAAACCTAAGAAATGCAAAGTGCTGGAAAACACATTGTGATATGCAAAAAGATGAAACAAATGCAATAAATGACAAAATAAAGATGCCAGAAAGAAACTATGCACCTAGAAACTGATGAAGAGCTGATTGGGGATCACAAATACCTCTAAAATTCTAGATATTTTTATTTTAAGCCAACTAGGACACTTAAGCAAGGCTAGGCGACTTAGTCCTAGATTGGGGAAACTACTCAGAAACCCGTTTTATCCAAATGGGTATCAAAATCTATAAAAACCTCTAAAAATAAGGTCAATGGGACTAAGTCGCCACTATTCATGACTTAGTCCACTTCTGAATTTCTAAAAATTCAAAACTAGAAACGGAAGCTGTCAGTCTCCACTTTGGTTCCCTATAGGTGTCTTCTTCTAAAACTTTGATTTTTAGGCCTAGAAGTGACTTTTAATGGATATTTTGGCTTTGCAAGTAAGGAGAGGTCTTCAACAAGTCTTCGACCTAATCTTCAATGATCTTCAAACCCTTAAAGTGCCTAAATCTACAAACACACAAGGAAAGAGAAAGAAATGGTGAATGTTAGGGCATGGGGGTTTGCCTTGATCAAAGACCTTTTAGCTAATTAAACCAAAATGAAGAAACAAAGTAATGAAGTGTGAGAACAATGGAGTTAATACCTTTCCATGATGTTTGATCTTGAATTTTTGTAGCAAAACATGAAGACTCTTCCCTTAGATGTCTTAGGAAGTTGTCTTGGTGACTTGCAATGATAAAACCTTAGCTTGCTTGACTTGAGAACATGATGGGTGATGAATAAATGATAAGAGATTTGTGAATGAGTCATGATATGTGAATTAGGGTTTAGAGACTTTATTTTATAGGCAATTAACTTATAAATTGGATCCCTAAGGGTGACATGAAAGAATAAACTTAAATTCCAAAATTTCCCACTCAAACCTCGAAAATAGGCCAAATTGGACTAAGTCGCCAAGCTAGTTGACTTAATCCCACCTGGCAGGGACTAATTCACTAGATGGGTGACTTAGTCCTAGAGTGGTCCTTTTGATAGCTGGATTGTTGGGGAGTAAGGAATTTCAGTTCTTATGTTGATTTCATTGGGTATTTGATCAATTCAAGCCTTTGTATGCACAATATGGGGCCATAGGGGTCTATTAATGATGATGTAAAGGTCAATCAGGGCTTGGGACATATAATTCAATGTCAAAGTGTGATTAAATACATTTTACAACACTAAAATCAGGTCCACATAGCCTAGAAAGGCACAACATCTAATGTGAATGTGTAGGACATATTACAACACTAGATTAAAGTCAAATTCAATTTACAAGCCTTCTAGATTGATGTGATAATGCAATTAAATAGGTTTTACAATGTTGTATTAGGGGAAAATAGGTTCATTACGTCTAGAGAGGCGTGAAAGTCTTTTACAACACTTTACAACACCTTTACAAGACATTGTTAGATTCATTTTAAGGTATGTGCAGGATCATGATGGGCCAAAAAGTGGCAATATGTAACTGATATGATGGCCCATGTGGCTGACGATATTTTTTTAACCAAAATTGATGAAACAAAAAGGGTTTTTAAAGGAGATTCTCAAATTTCCACCATTATAAATTATTCTTTACTTTGAATTTAATAAATAATTATTATTCATTTTCTATTTGAATTACGACTAAAGTTCTAATTGATAGACTGATTGAAAAACATCTATAGCTTTCAAACGGTATCACATTTTGTGAATCCAAAACATGCATCACATTCTATGCTTCACATACTATAGGATTAAAAAAAAAGAATGAATTTTATGAAGTTTTGACCAAGTTAAGGTGGTCAGACATACAAGTTTTTATATTTTTTAAAATTTGTAATTAAAAAATCATAATTAACTATTTACTTGGAAAAATATTACAAAAAAATATGCATCATATCGGGACATGAGTCCTCTACTTATATCTAAAATATTATAATAAAATATTATCACTTCATTATAGTTAGGGTGGTCAGACTGACACCTACTTCTTTGTTTTTCCTTGAAATTTAAGTACTACTGCATTGAAATTTCAAATTTTCACCAAATAGATTTTTTTAAAAAAAATTAAACCTAGTAGTTTAGAAACTACATTCAATTAGCTATAGATTATATTCTTACATATTTTTGAAATAATATAGATAGCTTATTCAAATTTTTACGTCAAGTTGCCTAACTCTGATTTTTTTGAAATTTTTGCCACTTAAGGGCCTGTTTTTTCCATGATGATCCTACACACCCTTTATTCAGTTTGCAAGGGTCCAAGACCTAGTGTGGATGTGAAAAATACCTCACAACACCAAATCAAGGCCTCATTAGGTCCAATTTATCAAAAATTATTCCTAAATCGAGCAAGCAAAATGGGATACCTTTTCTGTGTCCACACTTAGCCCCCATTTTAGTGAGAGGATGAACTCTCTTCAAACTCACATTAAAGTAGAAATTTAAGAAGATTCCAATCATACCAATGCAGATGGTCTAAGATAACAAAGATTGATGAAGCAAAAAATCCGTCAGGATCCAAGATCCTAAGTGAAACTGGCATAGGTGTGAAAGGTCATGCACAAGGTGTATGATTTGCAACAAGACAAGATTTGTGATCATGCAATGGAAAGAACTAGAAGGGAATGAAAATGTGGTGGATCAAGATTTGACCATTTGTACAACATGTTGTGAATTAGATCTAGGTTGTTTGTTTAGAAAAGGAAATGTATACTCACTCTGGGGTGACGAAACTCATGGCTGTCCACCAGGTGAGAAGGCCCAAGTACACTCACTCTGGGGCCAAGGAACTTCTAGTTGTCCGTGGGGTGAGAAATCCACAAGGTGGCTATGGGGAAACTCATGCCTTAGAATGGGCTTCCTGCTCAACCATACCAAAGTTATACCTCCTAATAACTTTAATAAAGCACCACAAAGGAAAATGTTTTTCGAGCTCTATGAGGTAAGAAAAACTTTGTATGCGTGACACTCATAGACATTCTAAATGCAAGATAGTGCAAGATATTTTCAAAGGGATTTTTTTTAGTTCATGCAAGGTCTCTTCTTAGGGAACATCATGCCTAATGTTTCCAAGAGAGGAAAAAGTGCAAATGGTCTCATCTTATTTCCAAGAGAGGAAAAACGCAAGGTCTCATCCTAGGCAACATTGTACCTAATGTTTCCAAGAGAGGAAATCACAAGAATAAGAAAATCACACAATGAAATGTGTGTAGATGTATGCCCCCACTTTAAAGTGGTTGTGAAAACCAGTACTATGAGAAATTTCTTTAAAGTAGAAGGAGACATGAGAGCTTACTTGGAAAGCCCTATCCCAAGTCATATGTTTCTAAAAAGTTACGTCATGAAAAAGGGGTAGTATGTCACATGCGATCCAACTTAAGGCATGTCGTCCACATCCCAAGATTTCTCTTATATGTTCATGAAAGGTTAACAACTAGCCAAAAGAGGTTACAACAAGTGGCATATGAGGACAAGGATACCTAACCCCTTGCTCCCACTTAGTGTAGGACAAAGGTGAACCAAAATGATTAATGAAATGCATGCTAGAGTGAAAATCAATATCAATTAGAGGAATGGGGTGTCCCTATATAAGGAAGAACACCAAAATCATGAAGATGTTGGACTTTACTACTCAAAGCCTTACATTTATTAGTAGAGTGACCATGAATTCTATGATATGCACAAAATGAAGTCTTTTAATAGCATTTCTTTCAAGTTTGTGGATGGAGAGATATCAAGTGATTGTGGAGGAGTGCTGAGAAGATACTCTCCTGATCAATGATAGAAGGTGGTCCTATAGGTTGCGACAAAGATGTATTTTGCTTAGATGTAAAAAATTTCATAGCTACACAAGACTCTTTAGATTGCAATATTTTTTTCTCTCCTTGGTAGGAGGGTGTAAAATCTAATGAATTCAGTTCATGAGTGGTTTGTGAGATGAAATTGACATTGAGCGAACAATTTGTTTTTTTTTTGATTGCTTGTAAAGGAGAACAATCAAGACCACTACTGTCTATTAGTTCAAGATGCTTTACAGTTATAGTGGAATTAGAAGAATGTTGTGTGAGAGTGTTGACGTTGAGTGAAGGCTTGGCAATTTCTATCAAAGCATAATAACCAAGGCCATAGGTTTTTTGTTGTGTGATAGGATCTATAGGGTTGTGGATACCTTGTTTGTTAGCACCACATCCTTTTCCACTATATCCAAGTTGTTTCATAAGCTCATATCCTCATCCATAAATATTTTTCATTTCTTTTTGATTAGGTGGTTGTTCATTATTGAGTTCGTCAAAGTTTGTTGTGTAATTTGTTGGCTTTTGTTCTACAATGGTTGAGGAAGATGTATTTTAAAGGTCTTCTAAGTTGTGTGTTGATGACTACTTTTTCAAGTGCCTTATTGGAATCATTGTTTATCATCTTGTACTCACCCATGAATGAATGTTCAAAATCGAGGGAACCCCAATCATCTTCTAATAGCTTTGTGACTTTGTCAATGTGTTTTTCTTTGTCTTTTCATTGCACAAGTTCCAATTGCGTGGTTGGTGTTAAGGTGTTCAAGGGGTTATCTTTGTTTTTCTCAAGTTGCAAGACACTATAAGGCTCATGATCAACGTCAATTGTGTAGACCGTGTTATTGTAAACATATTTCATTTTATGATGAAGAGTTGAAGGCACTGCATTCATCTCATGAATCCATGGTCTGCCTAAAAGAAGATTGTATGAAAGATTATGAGGAATGACATGGATTAGGGTGTTCAATGTGACTACTCCAACTATAATAGGTAAAGTGATCACATCAAGCAGTTTATTTTCTTCATTGTCAAAGCCCCTAATAGATAAAGAATAAAGTTAATTTTTTTATTTATCCACATGAAGCCTATCCAAAAGATTTACACTACACACATTAAGGGTTGAGCCATTGTCAACAAGGGTTCACTTTATCCCTATTTTTTGTATTGAGCTATGATCATGAAAGCATCATTTGTTTTTTTGCATGTCCAAAGAGGGGAGTTCACTTTGGTGGAAAACAATGTCAGCATTCAATCCTTGAATTATGGCTGCGGTATCATTTGGTTGTGCATTAGAAGGGATAGGAACTTGTTGTAAGGCCGTTTGAAGCATAGTGTGGTAGGTAGGTAAATTTTGGAGTAAATACCATTGGGATATCTTTGTCAGAGTGCACTTAAGTTGTTCAATGAGATCATACTCCCTTAATCGAGGAGGAGGAAAATTAGGCATAGGTAATAGTGTTGGGGTGGGTTGTAGCAATTGCAATTATTTCTATTGTAGTGTGTGTGAGAAAAAACATCATGCATAGGTGGGTAAAGAGTAAACTTGGGTTTAGATGGAGGTGAAGGTATATGTGATGGTGGGTAAAGGATGAGTTCAGGTTGGTGTTGAGTTTTTTTTTTTTGTGAAGGTGGGTAAAGAATTAGAGGGTTCTTAGGATGTCCCATGGGTTATGTATGAGGTCCATTAATGGACACTTGTGCATTTAGAACCTCAACGGTCTTGGTTTGATGTATGCCTAATAAAGGGAAATCTAGAGTCACCTTTGTATCTAAGGAAAACACATTACTATTGTTTTCATTTGCTAGAACAGTGATATTCTCCCTAGAAGGAGAGTGTTTAGGAGAACAACAAGCCAAATGTTTTTAACGTTCGAAGGTTGGTTCTTCTAAAAGGACTTTATCACAAGTAGGGGAATAATCAATGATTGAATTATCTTGCTTGAGAAGTGTGTTCCTAGGTAAAGGGGGACAACTAAGATTCTCATGACCATCATCAATTGTGCTTTCTAACAACAAAGTATATTCTTCACAACTAGGAGAGATACTTAGAGGAGAACAAATGTTATTGTCATGATTACACATTGTTATATTGTCTTGTTTATCAATATTTTTCCACTAAGAGAGGTAAGAGGAGAGAAACAACTAGGATTATCAAAACTCTCATTAATTGATTCTTCTACCAAAATATCATCACCAATAGGAGAGATATTAGGAGAAGAACAAATATGATTGTTAGGAATGTCCAAGGTTGTAGTATCTTTCACAAAAACACTCTCATAGGGAGGGGATAGGAAATGTTTCTTAAAATGTCTAAAGATGTAAGATATTAACAATGTATATCCAAGGATGCAAAACATTTTTATCCAATGTATGCAAAGCTTGAAAAATGAAAACAATGTACATGCAAGAATGAAAAGAACTTTTATTAAACTTATGCAAAGTTTTATGAATAGAAACATTGTGTAAGAAAAAGTGAAAAGTACTTTCAACCATGTGATGCAAAATTTCATAAATGTAAGCATTTTCAGATCTAATGATGTTTGTAATGGAAGTGATTTGAAAAATGACTACCCTAAATTGATGTTTTTGAGCTAGATGCATAAAATAAATGATCTCAAAAATTTCCAAACCTATAGTATATGATACTAGCAGGCTTAGGAAGCACAAAAAAGAGGTTTTTGACACTGTATCAGATAGTGAAAAATCTAGACTGGGACTAAGCCGCCTAGAATGGCGGATTAGTCCTAGTTAGGGTTTTTTTTCAAAATTTCCAAAAATTTTAAATGGATTTTGATTTTGTTTAGTTTGTATGATGCAAACCTAAGATGGAGATGCAAAATTTTAAAAATTCTTAGTGAAATTATATGCAATAATGCAAGCTAAATGAGCTTTTCACTAATGCAAGTTTTTGAAAACCCTAGAATGCAAAACAATACAAAACCTAATGCAATGCTGATGCAAGATATATCTAGGATAATGAAGGACTCCAAATTAGAAAATAAAAGTATTCAAAAGTTGGGTTCACCAAAATGTGGACAAAGATTTTGGCACCCTAATGCTCTCTAACACTTCTAAGGTTTTTCACCTAAAAGGAGAGAGATGGGCCAAAATGGGCAATGTCTACATTCAAGATCAATATGAAGAGGTATGTAATATGTCTAACTATAATGTAATAATGCACTGATCTAAAAAGAAAATGATTTAATGATGCTAAACCTAAGAAATTCAAAGTGCTAGAAAACACATTGTGATATGCAGAAAGATGAAACAAATGAAATAAATGACAAAATAAAGATGCAAGATAGAAACTATGCACTAGGAAACTCAAGAAGAGATGACTGGGGATTACAGGGACCTCTTGAATTCTATAAATTTTTATTTTTAAGGGTGACTTAGTCCTAGATCGGGGAAACTAAGCAGAAACCCGTTTTGGCCAAATGGGTATTCAAATCTAGAAAAACCTGTGAAAAAAAGGTTCAGTGGGAATAAGTCACCACTGTTGGTGACTTAATCCACTTCTGAATTTTTGAAAATTTGAAAGTGGAAACATAAGCCCTCGGTCTGCACTTTGGTTCCCTATAGGTCTCTACTTCTAAAACTCTGATTTTCAGACCTGAAAGTGACTTTTAATGGATATTTTGGCTTTACAGACCTGAAAGTGACTTTTAATGGATATTTTGGCTTTGCATGCAAGGAGAGGTCTTCAATAAGTATTCAACCTAATCTTCAATGATCTTCAAACCCTCAAAGTGCCTAAATCTGCAAACACACAGGGAAAGAGAAAGAAATGGTGAATGTTAAGGCATGACAGTTTGCCTTGGTCAAACCCCTTTTAGGTAATTAAACTAAAATGAAGAAAAAAAGTAATGAAGCATGAAAAAAATGGAGTTAATACCTTTCCATGATGTTTTATCTTGAATTTTTGTAGCAAAACATGAAGAATCTTCCCTTGAATATCTTAGGAAGCTATCCTGGTGACTTGCAATGATAAAACCTTAGCTTGCTTGACTTGAGAACATGATGGGTTATGAATGAATGATAAGAGATGTGTGAATGAGTCATGAGATGTGAATTAACATTTAGATACTTTATTTTATAGGAAATTCACCCTATTCACCTGTAAATTGGATCCCTAAGGCAGAAATGAAGAAAGAATAAACTTAAATTCCAAATTTTTTTGCTCAAACCTCAAAAATAGGCCAAATTAGACTAAGTCACTAGGTTGGGTGACTTAGTCCCACCTAGCAGGGACTAATTCACCCATATGGGTGACTTAGTCCCAAAGGGGCCCTTTTGACAACTAGATTGCTAGGGAGTAAGGAATTTCAATTCTTATTTTGATTTCATTGGGTATTTGATCAATTCAAGCCTTGGGATGCACAGTATGGGACCATAGGGTTCTTTTAATGATGATGTAAAGGTCAATTAGGGCTTGTGACATAGAATTCAATGTGAAAGTGTGATTAAATACACTTTACAACACTAAAATCAGGTCCACATAGCCTAGAAAGGAACAACATCCAATTTGAATGTGTAGGACATATTACAACACTAGATTAAAGTCAAACTCAATTTACAAGACTTCTAGATTGATGTGATAATGCAATTAAATAGGTTTTACAATGTTGTATAAGGGGAAAATAGGTTCATTAAGTCTAGAAAGGCATGATAGTCTTTTACAACACCTTACAACACCTTTACAAGACATTGTTAGATTCATTTTATTCAATTTGAAAGGGTCCAAGACTTAGTGTGGATGTGGAAAACACCTCACAACACCAAATCAAGGTCCCATGAAGTCCAATTTATCATCATTTATTCCCAAATCAAGCAAGAAAAAAGGGATACATTTTCCATGTCCACACCACCATATCTTGTAGTTCCTTCAACCTTCTAATCTCTTTTGGAGTCTTCTCTTTCATTTTATTCATTTCCCTAGAGCCATAGGGTTACCCTTTGGAGGCATCTTATTCTCTTTTTCACTTTAACCTTATTCTCTTATTTCACACTTTCCCTTTTTGCAGACCTACCTATGATCTAATAACAATTTTGATGTAGATTAGGGTGGATGATCACAAACTCACTCAAAAAATCAAACACAACCAATCAAAATTTTCAATCTTAGAACCCTAATTTGATAGATTTCCTTACCAAACAGACTTTAGGCCTTGTAGGATAGGAAACAGACTTTTTATGGCATAACTTGAAGGAAAAAACACAAAAATACAACCTAAAAGTTGTTTTGGATACCCTTTTGGGAGTTCTAAAACATACTCAAAATTTAGTTAAGGTTGTTTTAGAACAACAAATCCAAAAATTGACTATCTCGTTTGACAATAGACCTAATTGGGCTTGTTCTACTAGGTCACTATAGGGTTTTCAAACACCAAGCTTCAATTCTTCACACCAATGCCTTAGACATGTCAAATAGGGTCTGAAAAAACATGTCCAACCATTACAAACAAATTATTAATATCTTTTCTACAAACCCTAACTCCTATGTAATTTTTATGCCAATAAACATGAGGTTTTCTACCTAGGGCATCAAAAAATTAGCACCAACCTCCATCCCCTACTCTTTCAAACATCAAGAACACAAAACCTAACATATCTCCACCCATTCCATTGATTTTGAAGCTAGTTCATCAGTGGAATGGGAAGAACTTCATGGTTTCATGTCAAAACACACCCTAATGATGGTTTCAAACAATTTTTAGTAAATCTACTCTAAGTTCCTCCAAACCTGATGAAATCAAATGAAACCAAATTTAAATGAATGAGGATTCTAAACACCATCACTTTCAATTAATTTTTTTTCAATTTCAGGCCGCATAGGGCCATACTAGTGTTTGTAGCAGCAAAATATAACTTAAAAAAGTAGAAAATAGAGTTTTATTGATGTTCAATCTTCAAAGTCACCACCAGAACCTTGTCTTTTCCTCCAAAAGGCTTATTTAAGCCTTTAACAACCAAAAAATAACCATTTACAACTACCTTTTAAAATCCAACCATTCAACTTCCCTTAAGACATAAAATGCAAAAATTGTTTGAGCAACTTTTTTGCAACTTTTGCAAAATTTGAAAACTTTTCATAAACTAACCCCACATGACTTAAGCTAACCAAAAACATGAGGAATGGTCTTAAGATACCTTATTATAATCAAAATTGACTGATCCACACAAAATAATAATACCTTGCAACTTTTTAACATTAAGACCTATGGTGCCCTGCACCATACTCCCTGGGAACACTAGACTCAAGTCCCCTTGAGGACAATGTTGTAACAATAAATTCATGTTTAATCATGTCATTCTCTGACCTCCGAGTGACATATCCATCTATTAAACCCTTCCAATGGACCAAATACTAGAAATAGGCACCATCCCTTGTCTTTTTGAATTGTTTGGCACCTAGGTTACGCTCCAACTTTAGAGACCTGTTTAAAGGTTGATCCTTGACTCCTTCACCTAAAAATATTGTTGAAATTGCATCAGTACCTAAAACCATACCTCCTCCATCCTTGTAATGAGCTTCATTCTTCTTCACTTTAGGTGTATGCTTGAACTTGTCCACATTCCTTTTTAGTTTCTCCTTAACCTCTTCACCTAAGTTATTGCTCATCTCTTCCATCTGTTGTTGTATCCCTACAATTGTTGCTTGATTAGGTATGTTGACCTCTGTCAAGAAAGAAATAGAATGACCAACATCCCCTTGTGCAAGCAATGAATGGAACAACCCTCCTATCATCATCATAGCAACATAATTCTTAAGGAAATATTGGATCTCCACAATCAAATCATTCTTCATTTCTGTTGTCATAATATCTCTAGGTTTAGGAGTGGATGCGAGATTTATGTGCTTCTCTTCTTCTACCTTTATGAACTCCTTCCTACCTACCATCATCACATTAGCTCCCTTAGTTTTTCCTTTGTCCTCCTCATTCAATGGTGTCAAGGTATAGGATACCCCATCTTTTTATATCTCACAAGTATTCCTCCTTCCATCATACATAACATGTCTATCAAATTACCAAGGCCTCCATAGCAACAAATGGAAAACCTCCATGGGTATTATGTCACCTAAAATTTTATCTTTATACTTTCCTATGTTAAATTCCACCCAAGTTTGTTCATTAACCAAAAAATTTTAGCCCTCATTTAACCAAGAGACTTTGTAAGGAGTAGTATGTGGTATCCTTTGCAGCTTAATTTTTTCAGCCATCTCAATTGAAACCATATTATCTATAATACCTGAATCAATTACAACTTTACAAATCTTACCAAAGCACTTACAAGTTTTCTTGAAGAGAGTCTTCCTTTGTGGTGGCTCCTTCTTTACTAGTGCTTTGATGAGAGTTCTCCTTACCATGAGTGATTCACCAACTTCCAAAGTAGCATGCTATGATGGATAGTTTACATTCTCATTGCCCTCTTCTTTCACCAATTGATCTCTTATTTCTCCTCCATGTGAAGTAGAGACCTAGCCTTCATTACATTTTCATTCTTGATTTCCAAAATTGTTGCACTAGTAATACCTTCATGTGAACCCACTAGATCCTCTTCCTTGACTTCCAAATCTACCTCTAAAGCCTGATCTACCTCCTCTAAATCCACCTCTTGTATCTATAACTTGGTTTTAGACTTTTCTTATATCTAGGTATGTGCAGGATCATGATGGGCCAAAAAGTGGCAATATTATGGGTATTTGTAGGGTATGTGGCTGACGACTTTTTTTTAATCCAAAATTGATGAAACAAAAAGGGTTTTTAGAGGATATTCTCAACTTTCCACCAATATAAATTATACTTTAATTTGAATTTAATAAATAATTATTATTTATTTTCTATTAGAATTATGACTAAAGTCCTAATTGATAGGCTGATTGAAAAACATCTATAACTTTCAAACGGTATCACATTTTTTGAATCTGAAACATACGTCACATTCTATGATTCACATACTATGGGATAATTAAAAAAATAAAAATTAAATTTCATGAATTTTTGACCAAGTTAAGGTGGTCAGACATACGAGTTTTTATATTTTTTAAAAGATGTAATAAAAAAATCATAATTAATTATTTACTGGGAAAAAAATTACAAAAAAATATGCATCACATCCGGACATGAGTCCTCTACTTATATATAAAATCTTATAAAAAAATATTATCATTTTATTATGGTTAGGGTGGTCAGACAGACTTCTTATTTTTTCCCTGAAATTTAAGTACTATTGCATTGAAATTTCAAATTTTCACCAAATAGATTTTATTTATTTTAAAATAAACCTAGTAGTTTAGAAACTACATTCAATTTTCTATAGATTCTATTCTTACATATTTTTGAAATAATATAAATAACTTATTCAAATTTTTACGTCAAGTTGCCTAATTCTGATTTTTCTTAATTTTTTGCCACTTAAGGGCCTGTTTTTCCATGATGATCCTGCACATACCCATCTTCTTGGATCTCATGTGACTGCCTTGAATTAGAAAATGAACCTCTTCCTCTAGAGTTTCTACCTCTGCCCCTGAGTTGCTTTTCTTTCCTTCTCTTTAGCTTTTCTTTAGCCCTAATAGCCAATTGGAAGCATTCCTTTATCGTCCTTGGATTTGTAAAACTCAACTATTCTTGAATGTTAAATCTTAACCCATTGAGATATCTAGCCACCTTCTCCACATCATCCTCCATGTGAACTTCTCTTATACTCAGCTTATAAAACTCATCAGTATAGGCTTTGACATCCATATCTATTTATTTTAGACCTTGAAGTTTCTTGTACAATTAGATTGCATAATCAACCGATAAAAAACTTACCTTTAAGCTTGGCCACCATTCTATCCCAAGAGACAATTTTTGACTTTCCTTTCTTCCTCCTTTCAGTCTTCTCATAATCCCACCAAAGTAGGGCATGACCCTTCAATTTTTTTTTCTATCTTGACCCTTTGTTCCTTAGGTACATCTTCACATTCAAGTAATTATCAAGTGTTGCAATCCAATCCAAAAGCTCTTCCTTATTCAAGTTCCCTCCATACATAGGTAAGCAAATCATTACCTTGTGTTTATCTTCCTTGACTACTCTTACTAGCTTGGCCATCCTTTGCTCATCAGGATCCAACTCTTCCTCTTCTTCTTCTTCTTTATTCTCCTCTTCCCCTTCTTCTTCAGGGTCACTCACATAACCTAGGACCATACCTCTCCTCTAAATGGTTTCAACAGACTCAAGCCTTGATACCACCATATCTTACAATTCCTTCAACCTTCTAATCTCTTTTTCAATCTTCTCCTTCATCTCATTCATTTCCCTAACCATAGGGTTACCCTTTGGAGGCATCTTGCTCTCTTTTTCACTTCAACCTTTCTCTCTTATTTCACTCTTTCCCTTTTTACAGATCTACCTATGCTCTGATACCAATTTTATGTAGAGCAAGGTGGATGATCACAAACTAACTCAACAACTCAAACATATCCAATCAAACTTTTCAATCTTAGAACCCTAATTTGATAGATTTCCTTACCAAACAAACACTAGGCCTTGTAGGACAACAAACAAACTCTTTCTAGATTAAATTGAAGGGAAAAAATAAAACCCACAACCTAAAAGCTATTTTGGATACCCTTTTGGGGTTTCTAAAACATACTAAAAATTTAGGTAAGCTTGTTATGGAATAACAAAGCCAAAAATTGACTGTCCTATTTGACAATAAGCCTAATTAGGCTTGTTCAACTAGGTCACTATAGGGTTTTCAAATCCCGAGATTCAATTCTTCACACCAATGCCTCAGACATGTCAAATAGGGTATGCGGAAACATTTCCAACCATTACAAAAAAAATGATCAAGAGCTTTTCTATAAACCCTAACATGCAAATTTTATGCCAACAAACATGGGGTTTTCTACCTAGGGAATCAATAAAATAGCACCAACCTCCATCCACTACTCAGAATGAAAACATCAAGAGAAAAAAACCTAACATATATACACCCATTCCACTGAGTTTGAGGCTAGGTCATTAGTGGAATGGGAAGAACTTCATGGTTTCCTTTCAAAATACACCCTAATGAGGGCTTCAAACAATTTTAAGTAAATCTACTCTAACTTCCTCCAACCTTGATGAAATCAAATGGAACCAAATGAAAATGAATAAGGATTCAAAATTCCATCACTTTCAATCATTTTTTTTCACTTTTAGGCCATACAGGCCTATAATAGTTTTTATAGCAAATAAATATAACTTAAAATGTAGAAAGAAAAGTTTTATTGATGTTCAATCTTCAAAGTCACCACCAAAACCTTGTCTTCACCTCCAAAAGGATTATTTAAGCTTTTACAAACCAAAAACTATCTGTTTACAAATTTCTTTTAAAATCCAACCATTCAACTTCCCTTAAGACACAAAATGCAAAAATTGCTTGAGCAACATTTTTGCAACTTTTGCAAAATTTGGCAACTTTTCATAAACTGACCCCACATGACTCAAACTAACCAAAAACATGAGGAATGGTCTTAAGAGACCTTATTACAACTGAAATTGATCGATCCACCCAAAAGACGAACACCTTACAAATTTTTAACATTAAGACCTATGGTACCCTTCACCAAGGAGGGAAATTTCATCATGGTAATTGTGTCTTGTATCTTTGCAAATTTTCTATGAACATATTTTGAAGATGAGGATAGGGAACCTTGACATCAATTTTGGAATAAATTGATTGGTAGCATGAGATAAATTCAATTATCTTTTCTTTTTTTTGCTTGCATCTCATCAAATCAGCCAAGGTCATCTTCTGAGTCATATGCGCTTGGAAATGGTTAAAAAATGCCTCAACAAGTTCATTGAATGAATGAATTGAGTTATTCGGTAATGAAGAGAACCGTTCCAAGGTAGTATCTTTCAAGCATCTAGGGAAAAGCTTAGCTAAAATTTTATCATCAAGGACAAAGTCACTACATAAGGCAGTATAAGCATTAACATGGTTAGCAAGATCTCTCTTTCCCCCATATTTCTTGAATCTAGGGACCTCTACACCTTGTGGCATCGGTGTTTGCAATATCTCCAAGGATAATGGACTAATTTTTACATAATGTGTAGGTGGGCCATTTTGATTTTGGTTGATGGTGGAAAATTTCTTTTGAAGGGATGAAACGATTTGCAAAAGTTGATTTATGAGAGGGTCATTTCTTGTGTTATGAGACGGAGGTGAAAAAGATGACAGGTGTATGAGTTTGAAGAACAAGTGAATGGAATGCTTATAGGTGGCAGGGTAGTAAGAGATATGTCGATGTGCGATGCCACAAAGGTACTAGGGATGCTAGCATAAATACCCAAGGAATGCCTCACATTAATAGTTGGTTGCATTGTTGTTGTGACTTGGGGGTTTGTATAGGTAGAAATTGAGGCTATTGTTGTGAGAGGATGAATTTGAGTTCCTCCTTGGCTTGTGACATTACTTGTAGGTAAAGAACAACTAGTGGTTGAGGTGAGGTGTTTTCCAAAGATTTAAACTATGTTTTTCACAAGGTCAAGTCCATCTTCACTTTCAAGCATGCAGTGAATTACCTATGTAGGGATGGCAGTAGTTAAAATGTTGTCATTTTGCAATTGATGTTGTAGGTTTGCTAAATCTTCATGAATTTGAATTGTGTTTTCTTGTGGAGCACTAGAAACCATTGTTTCAACATGCATCACACTACTTGAAGGTAACGAGTTGTTAAGGGTATGGTCCATACCTAGTGTACTAGTGTCAATAGTAGAAGTGAAAGAGCTAAACAACCCAAGATCCATGACGATTTTGCTATCACAGGATGACATGAGTTTTTAACTTCATCTTACTACAATATTAGTAATAGGACACCAAATACTCATGCAAGGGCTTCTAAATGCAATATAAGCTAAGAACAATGAAATGACTATAATAGAAATTTTGTAAATTGAAACAAAAAGCTATAAAAAAAAAACAGGAGCATGGAAACATAGCTTTAAATGCTAAAAAATGTAGTGTAGAATCTACACTAGGATTGAGTCACCCAAGGTGTCGAATGAGTCCCAGTGAGGGTTTTTTTCAAAATTTTCAAAAAAATTCAATTGATTTTTATTCTTTCTATGTTGTATGATCTATAAACTAGGTGCAAATGTAGATTTTGTATGATTTTCACTGATTTAGGATGCAAAAATGCAAGCTATATGAACTTTCACTAATGTAAAATTTGAAAACCCTAGAATGCCAAT
The DNA here is from genome assembly GCA_007258455.2 of Sequoia sempervirens. NCBI lineage: Eukaryota > Viridiplantae > Streptophyta > Pinopsida > Cupressales > Cupressaceae > Sequoia > Sequoia sempervirens. The sequence continues at coordinate 191,427,623 of VDFB02000008.1, read as the reverse complement.
TAACTAATGCAAATACAAATGCAATATTAATGCAGGAAAGATCTAGGATGATGATGCACTCCAAATAAAAATTATGATTTTCTAAATGCAGGTTCACCAAAATGAAACAATGGAAAATGGGGTTAAATTCTATCGTATGGTTTATGACATAGAGCACGCCCACTTTCCAATTATTTCATTGAAGGGTAACCCTAGATATCTCAATGGAAATGAGAAAGAGATTTTGAAATAGGGTTGTCCTAGGTGCTAATTGTAAACTAATGAGGGGTTCACCAAAAAGCTAGAGCTTGGAAAGACAAATGCAATGAAAGATGTAATACTAAACCCTAATATGATGCAATGACTTACAAAATGACCTAGAAATGTATGAAAACTAGAATAACAAGTTGTAGGATGGAATGCGTGCACCTGGGAATCTGAAGATAACTTATTGAAGCTCTGAAATGCTAAAAATATTAACTTTAATGTTGAGTGGGACTGATATGCCAAGTTAGGTGAATCAGTCCCAGACTTAGGTTTTGTGCAGGAACAAGAATCGGGTATCCAAATCTACAAAAAAATGAATTTTGACCTAAACTGGGACTCATTCATTGAAAGTGGCAAATTAGTCCAGTTAGGGTTTTCTAAAATTTCAAATTTTGAATCTTCTCTCCTCAATCTACTTAATCTGCTTCATGTTTTCGGATCTGAATCTCTGTAAAGGGTGATCCCACAATAGTGGTTTACACTTTTTAGAAGATCCTATTTTTTGTGAAAATCACATATTTTTAGAAAATATAATGATTTAATCCTTGAAAAGTTCCATTTAATGGATTCTAATTCAAGAGGGTTTGATCAAACCACCTTAGATCAAACCCCCTTGGATAGAACCCCACTAGTTTTAAACCATACCTATAATGGAGTCTCTTTTACACCTATCAAAATGTTGATAAAAAACAACTTTTGATTCACCTTTTGGGGTCCATCAAATGAATTCATTTAAAATTTATTTTTTGTAAGTATGCAGTCCTTATTATAAGCTTCCCAAAAACTATAATTTTAAATAAATTTAATTTGATTATTATATTTATTTTTTAATTTCTTTTGAATGTAGGTTTTTCACTAAAAATCAAGTTCTTTGTTTTGCACATGTGAAAAAATAGTAGATTATCAAAACAAATGAAAAATATCAGTGCAATAGATATTGGTGTCCCTGATCCAACAGATAAAAAAAGAATTTCGATACATAAAAAAGAGTTATGTTTTAACTAGTAAATCATCTCTAAATTATAGCTAGTTTGGATTTGAAACTTAATTAAGAAAAAATACTTCTGTGAAATGCTCTGAAACCAATTTCATGCACTAGATATCATAGTTATGAATCTAAATTCAAAAAAAAAAGAATTTTATCCTTCATAGAAAAAAAATTATTTGTTAGCTAGTAACATCACTCTTTAAAAATGGTGTTTACTGTTAAAAACTAGTTTTTGAAGGAGATGGAAAAATAAGTGCAATTTGATTCAATTTTTTTTGAAAAAATAATATTTAGAATCTACAAACAAAATTTTACAAATCACTATTTTGCATCATCTTCAAATTCCTCATGGTTTAGCGGCTATAGGTGCCCAAAAGTGAAGATTTAGTTAAAAATATTCAATTCAATGTCCAGTTTGGCCAAAAACTGTAAACCAGTATTGTGAGATCACCTTAAATCAACCTCTAGATGTTCTCCAATGTTTTCCAATGCTTGATGAAAACTTTGAGAACTTTCTCCAAACTTTCTCTTGAATGTATCTTGAATTTAAATCTAAAAATCACACACTAAAGAGAAGGAAAAATATTGTTTTGTTAATGGAAAGGGGTTTTCCTTGATCAAACCCCATTATGGTAATCAAACCTTGAAATAAAATAAAATAGGAATAGAGAATGATGAATGAACAAAATATGATGTTGCAACTCACCAAACGCTAGCAATGAAGTGCTACAAACATGTATGAGATGGCTCCTTTGGATGTAGATCTTGAATCTTGTTTGAATGTGATAAATCTTAAATGAAAGAGTAGCTTGAATCATGAAACCCTACACCAAAATTGTTAGATAAAAAAAATACATGATGCATGAGGTATTTGACATGATGCTTGACACTTGGAGAATGCTCTAAAATGCTTGATAATCTACCCTTGAATGCTCTTGTGAACTCAAACTTGCTATAAGGATGCTCATTCAACTTTCTAGGTGATCTCTTGAATTCTTGGGATGTTAGATGAAAAATGAGTAAAATAACCTTGTATTTATACTTAATTATGTAAGAATTCCCAAAATTACAACACTACAAGCTGGCATCAGATCTACAAGGATAAAATCTCGCCAAAATTTTGAATTAATTTTAATTTTGGGTTACACGGGACTCATTCGCCCAAGGCGGAAAATGAGTCCCATTAGGCATAAATTATGGGACCAATTTTAAAAAATCTTAGAAAGGTGTGAAACCAGGTTCAAGACCCAAAAACCTAGGTGGGACTCATTCACCCAAGGTGGCGAATGAGTCCCAGATCACTAAATTTGGGCCATACAACCTAAAAACTCCTGAATTATGATTGGATATTGATTTGTGTCAGGATTATCCTTGAAAAGATGCATTAAATGAGGCTTGTGGATGCAAAATAAGGCCAATTAAAGCATAAAGAAGCCAAATTATTAATGACAAAACTGGAAAAGTGTGAAAGTATATTACAACACTTTAAATAAGGCATGATTAAAGTTAGAAAGAGATTTATTAGGTGTAGTTAATTAATACAACCTCAAAAAACTGTGAAAGTGTGTTACAACACTTCACAACACTTTGGCAATGTACCATTTATATTCATTATTTCGCAAGGGTCCAAGACCTAATGTGAATGTTTCAAACACATTAAAACACTAAATCAGGGCACCGTTAAGCCTAGTTAACCAAGAGGGCCCAAACAAGTAAGAAAAAGCAAAAGGGATACTTTTTTCGTTGGCACGGGGAATTGCCAAAACCTAGGGACCCAAGAGCACCTCCAAGCCCATGGAAAGAAGTAGAAGGATAGCTAATCGTATATGTAGAGATTTGATACCATCTTTATGTTGATTCCTTAACCATATATCTTCCAAAAGTTACTTGCATTCATACACCTATCACAAAATGAGAAAAAAATAATGAAGCTATTGTATTAGCCTAAGTTGTATTGATGCAATAAAATGTGAATAATGATACAATATACAAAAATAAAATCATGCCATATCTTTCATCAAGATGACACTTCACTATATTCAAGGAACTCATGATATAAGATTCAACATGTAGCAGACATTGAAAATACTTGGGTGGGTATATATATTTTGACTATGTGATAAATTTGAGGATTACAAGTTCACTTTTAGTTATATCATCCATCTATTTTTGTTCATGTTTGCTAGTCAAGCAACAAGTATCCCACAATTGCTTTATCTTCTTGAGGTTGAGTATCAAGGTGCTATAAATTCCACCACTAAGGCCATATAATTTCAACACTTTCTTTCAAAAATCTATCATTTTTTGTTACAACTACAATGTTATAAAAATATTGTAGAACTTAGTTCATTATGAGTAGACCAACCACATTAAGGTCTACATGCACTATATCAAATAAATTATTCATAGTATAGGATATTGATCTTTACAACTCTCCAAATTCATTGTAGGTTGCAAATAACTTCACTTAAAAAATTATACAAATAATTTTTCTTTACTTACAAGCTTGTTTAGGAGTGTAGGAGGCTTCACTAGGTGGATATATAAAAATATGTGGTTAAAGTAAAGTTTATTATTGCTTTTAGTGCAAAGGGAAATAAGCATGAAATTCCTCCTCTTAGATCATTAATATTGTGTGAACACATATTTTTCTATGTTCATTGGGGTATTATTGGATTCAAAAGAATATTGGAGAACTTTATGTTTAAAAGAACTATATTTGGGGTTTGAGTAAAATGTTTGAGATGGTCATGCCTGACCAAGGATTATTACAAAGTTAATGGTCCTCTCTAGGTTGGTGATGGGGTTATTATGGGTTTGTGGATGTCCTTTCTACATATCTACAATGAAAAGGAAGCAACTTGATAGAAGAAAGAAAATCATGCAATAGATTTTCTTAAGAGTATTACATATATTGAATCCCCAAACTATGTCAACTACAGCTCCATTGATGATAAACAATATTTTGAAGAGGTACAAGGGTAATGAGTGATATGATGGATCTCGTTTCTATTTGGGTTCACTCCTATAGCCAAATAAGGACTATATCTATGTAGTTTTTTGTATAAATGTAGAATACTTTCTCTATTTTATTTTTATCCCACCTTTTATAGTGGTTGATTGTAAAGAATTCAATTCATGTTTCTACTTATCAAAATTATAGAAAGGGAGTGGTACCCAAGATCACATTTCACCAATCAAAAATAAAATAAAATAAAATAAAAATAAAGTAAACAATGTAAATAAAATAGCTCTAAACTAACATTTCTTGGGATTTTTTAAAATAGATATATATTAAATAAGATACATATACTAGTTTGCGTCCCATAATTGAATTCTTCTTGACTATTTATTTAGTAATATTGACACAAACCAAAAAGTGTTGACTTTAGTGGACCAATAATGCTAAACATTGGTACACATTATTGTGATATCACCCATATCATTGTTTATTGATTTTAGCATTTATTTCTTTACATGTTTTAGTCATTTTTATGACTCAATTATTGTATGATCTAGGGTAATTGATTGAGTTTTTTTATTGCATATATTATCCTAGATACCCTTTAGAAGGCTATATTTAAGTTATCTTCAAATTTACATCATATTTAAATTCTTTACTATTTATTTGTTAAAGTGATAAAATGTGATCAACTTTATAAAAATATCATGACCTAAAATAGCTAAAAGGTAGGAAACGAGTTATTATGATGCCACACATCAATTATAATTAGGATTAATGTTTAATGCTAACATAAAAGACCAATAAGCAAATTCAAGGCTTCATGTAGGTAGAATAGATTTCAACAAGAATGATAAACCTTCTTATTAATATCATCATTTTTATTTATACATTAAACATCATATTAAATGATGTTGCAACATTTTAAAAACTTCATCTAGCTTAACTATCTTCAATATAAATTGTATGCAAGCTAGATTTACTTAAGTTTAAACATAACTATTTATTTTTTGATCTAGCTTGTCATGCACTTTTACATTCATTGCTTCATCTTGTTGATTTTCTGATGCTTAAACTCTGCATAAGTCTTGGCATTGTATAAGGGAGTATTTTTGTCATAAATTAGCTCTTTTATGGGGCCAATAACTTTATTTTTGGAAGGACTGCAAAATACTGGCCATGACATTCTCACTTTGTCTTTGCTCACCACACTATGATGTAAAACACTCTTGTACTTTCCATTGCTCAAAACCTATAACATTTCTATTACCATGAGGAAAAAAATACAAAATTAAATATAAAAAAAGAGAGAAATGAAGAGAAAGAATTAAATAACCTCCAATTGGTCTCCAATGTGGACAATGATAGCATTAGGAACATATTCTGTACCAACCCAATAGCCATTTTTGTAGACTTGAAGCCTTGGAACTTCGTTGGACACAAGAAGAGTCGATGAACTCATGTCAGAATGGGGTTCTACTCCCAAAGCAAGTTCTGGTTAGAGACATGGCGGGTAGTAATTTATTTTCATCTCCATCTCCATATCCTCCCCACCAAGTTCCTCTTTCAAGGTGTGTTCTTCTACACCAAGATAGAGAGACAAGGTTGAAAGCAACATATTCACCACTTCCCAAAGTACTTTAGCATATTCATCATTCACCTCTCTACAACAAAATTATAATTATGAATCACTCAAAATTATAAGTTGTCTATTTCAAATTTAGAATAACCTTCACACTAAACCTCAACAAACATAGATTCTTCCTAAAACCCTAAAACTCAACAAACACATATTCTTCAAAAAAACAATTGGTTGCATGATATATTTTTTATCAGCATGAGGAAAATTCACCACCAGCAATTCACCGTCGGAAAATTCACTGTGGCGGTGAATTGCTAGTGGTGAGTTTTCCTTGAGGTGAATTTGTTATCAGTGAATTTTCCCACGGTGAATTGTCTGACGGTAAATTGCTGGTGATGAATTCTCCTAGAATCATTTTTTATCAAAATAAACATAAATAGCTCAATCATATATTTAGAGTGCTGTAAAGAAGATATCTGAACTATTTATTGTTCATTATTCATCTATCTACAACATAAGAAAAAATTCATACAATAATAATGATTAAAGGTTAAATATATCAGAACAGATGAATGTAATTGAGCAACATAGAAGTGAAGGACAACAAACTCATATCATCTAAAAAACATAAAACTAAGCTCAGATCGTTGAACTAAACTATATATTCCTCTAGGAAAAAAAAAGGAGAAAGAGAGGAGGAAGTATACACGTAAGAGGAAGGATGGCGAGGCGAGGTTTTGAAGTCACGTCTGGAAGGAGGCCACAAAATATGGAAAAAGTAGTCAATCCACTCGAGCTTTCCATCATTGTTATGGGCCAGGCGGGTGCCATAGCCCTCCAAAACACCTGCCGCCGCATTGTTGGAATAGCTCTCCTTTTCCTCCTGTGGAAGATCGAAGAACTCCTTCCCAACTGCCTGCAGGCGTTGAATGAGTTCTTCAGAAATTCCGTGGTTCACCACTTGGAAAAGCCCCCATTCACAGGCCGCGCTTCGTATCTCCGCTATGCTATTCTCACGGAGGAGGCCAGGCTCGCTTAGATTGGCCATATCTATGAGCGGAACCTGCACAGGAGGGCCGTCTGTGTTGGCACCGGGCCTCTCGTGTTCAGGCCTTATGAACTCATTTGGTATGCTCTCCACCTCACTCCCAGCCAAGCATTGCCCTCTAACAGCCACCATTCTGCTCTGCCGTTTTATTGTTTGAAGTGCCGTTTTATTGTTTGAAGAGATTATTTATAGAAGCGGCGAGGGAGAGTATCTTGCGCAATTGAGAGATGAACCGCGGACTGGCTGGTGAGACCGATTAAACACGTGGCATCAACTACTACATTCGGCAAAGTAACGTACGTAATAATTTTCCTATTCGGGGCTTGTGTGAGAGATTTTAATCTTATGTTGTACAGAAGAAGGTGACATAAATCTACCTGATTTATCTCTGCTCTGCTGTGTCCAATGGGAACCTCGATAATGTATGATTTCTCGTGACTTATTTTTTAAGGCAGATGAATACTCAACTTTGATGGCAACTAGTATATATATATCTCGTGAATACTCAATTTTGATGGCAATTAATATATATATATCTTAAATATAATCTATATAAAATATTTCAATATATATCTTATTATTATATTATTATTATTATATTATGATTTTTATTTTTATTTTTTTTAGTTTTTAAAATATGTTTGGGTTAAGTAGAATTATATTATTATATTATTACTGTTATCATCTGAAGTTGCACTCTTGTTGAACCTAATGTTCAACGCCTCAGTGTAACATGGGAAGACCTCTAAAGATGTGGGTTTCTTGTAAGTAAAGGTCAACCTCCGGAGAAGGCCGGCTTCATTTGGTGTCACCTAAACTATTGATTCTTGAAGGGAAAGGGATAAGGAGTACATAAATTGAAACTAAACTAAGGTGATGCACCGAAATGACAGGAACAATGAAATACTCAATTTACACTTGAATACTGACGGTGAACATAAGATTACACATCCAATTCTGCAAGCCTTGCACTAACATTTCACAAACAGGTTCGATTCACACACTTTTTCAGAGAGGAAAGAAGATTTTCACAGGTCAGAATCCATGTGTGACAAAGTGAACACAATTTGTAATTTGTATAATGATACTTTTGCAAAGGAAGGCATGAACCACAAAGTAAAGTTACGAAGGAATGAAAGAAATTCACAAAAAAAAACTTGACCATGAACTTGAAATGCACAACACTTTGCAAGAACAAGATGGAGATCTGAATATCAACAGTGATCAAGGTAAGCTTTATATAACATGCTCCAAGTTGAATTACAGAAGTGTGCTAGTCTGAGAGAGGAATGCAAAAGGGTCATAGATTTCAGAAGAGCATACATCCGAACACCTACAAAAAAGGCATAAAAATGCCTTATATACAGACTGTATGTCGGCCCCTTAGGGCTTACAAAAATATCAAGCTCCAAATAGAATTTAATGCTGCATCCCTACATGTCCCTGCTGTTGGTGTCGGTGAAGAAACATTCTCGAAGAAGTCCCCTTTGATCTTTTTACAACCACCGCCTTCAATTCCTGGCATCGTGTCCTGCTTCTAACCTCCCTATCGAGCTCCTTGAATGCTTCTGGTCTCATCGTTGATCCACGTCGTGCCTACTTTGTTGATCTTATTCACAAGGGGAGTCGAACGATCGAATTATCAAAGGTTCATAGTCGACTCCTATTGATACGTCGAGCACATTCCACATAGATCCCTGGACGATCAAAAGCTTCTCCTTCTGAATCGCATATTGGTGAGACACCAATCGTGTCTCCCCGATGCGATTACACCTTCCTGCAACTGTCGGCATAGCATGAAACCGTTGATGAGAGCTCCCGTCAAGCCTGAAGAGTCACACGGATACCTGCTTTAGTCGCTGAAACCACATCATGTCGGCAAGACATCACAATGACGACTGGAAGCTACACTGATGTTTTTTTTTTTATGTCGGGGAGACTCTCTTCATATCGGCAAGATGTTGAGCCGAATAAACCTTGCCTTGGCAAGGGCTCACTTGGCTTTACTTCGGCAAGACTCCTCTTATCGCCGGGACCTCCCAGCGAAGACCTTAGTCGTACTGAGGTCCCTCTTTCTTTTGTGTTGCTCTATCTATCGGCAAGAGATCATATGTTTGGTGAGAGATCTTATCGAAGGCACAACGCTACCTTGATATCCCTTACTTTCGGCAAGACTCATGCCTTCGCCGAGACATCTTGGTGAATCCTTCATCTCCCCGGCCCCAAACATCCCTTCGGTGAGACACCGGAGCCCTTGGTGAGACATTACACCAATATCACTTTCTCTCGATGAAGCCCTGGCCAGTTGTCGAGACATCTTGGTGACTTGACCCTCCTTTGGCGAACTGGGATGTCGTCGGGGTGACCTTCATCTGTCAGCGGGACATCTTCTTGAACTCACTCGCATTACACTGAAAACACAAGGCATGTCGACGTGACTTTTTGTTATCGATGAGACCTCCTGTCAAATGCGCTTCCCTTCGGCGAGACCTTATGCCGATGTCAAACCTTCATTCCACTGAGCTATCTTTTTGTTGTCGGTGAGACTCCTGCCGAAGTCAACACATATCGAACTCCCCCTTTTTCTTTTGACGAGATCACCTCCGTTCGCCGAGACCTTACGACAATTCTTCCACCCTTTGCTGAAACCATTAACTTCAGCCGAGGCTCTTCATTCCATCAGCGAAACCTTCTATCTTCGCTGAGACATTATGGCGAAAGTACCAACCTTGGCTAAGACCGCAAGCAAGTCAGGGACGCCTATGGCGATATCTCTTACACCTCTTCGGTGAGACTTCAGTTCATCGGCGAAACTCTGTAGCGAGGTCTCTACATTACACCGAAGATATCTCCTCTTTCACCAAGATTCCACTCCGTCGGCCAGACCTCTTATTGATATGACTTTCCTTTACTGAAACTGCCCCCTTCGTCGCTGCTAGTCGATGAGACCTAAAGAAGTCATCGAGACCTCACCCCGAAGGAAAACTCTCGCCGATATGCATATCCTTTGTCACCAGGACGATGAGCAGTGTCTTGCCGAAGGAAAACTGTAGGTGAATTCTAGTCGTAGTGACATTCTTGGATTCCCAATGTGAAGCTTTCAGACCTGATAGAACCCTTGCTAGTCAGCAAGACATCTAGAAGATCTTGGCGACTTTCTCCTTAAAGGAAAAAAAAATGCCTAGCATGATTGAGCCTGAGGGTGAAAATTAGGCAACATTTCTGGCGACCTTTTCTAGATGTTTGACTGCTAAACATGAAGACCAGTAGCATAGGCCTATCCATTGGGTAACGAAGTCATTCAGACAACTCAGAAAAGATCTAGAGCAACTTGTACATGGCTATAACTCATCTTGAGACTCACTAGAACACTTGGGAACTTATTGAAAGCAGGGAAAAATTGAAATGAAACTATTTACATGTGTTGAAACAACACTTAGGGAAAGTAAACTCCATCTAAACCTATCCTACACTAACCAATAATAACTTGGTCAAACAAACCCATTAACAGGATGGTTGAAATAGCTACCTTTTCTTCTCAACATGCAATGGCTCTCAAGCTTAATGGCAGTTGAATAGAGATGGTATATTGAAAAATGTTTAAAATTACAATGCACTGCTGCATGAAAGAGGGTAACAAGTTCACTTGCCTCCTTAAACTGATCATATGCATTTGTATTCAAAGGAGGATAAGTAAATTGCATACACTCTTTGTCAACTACAAGTACATCCTTCATGCCACTTTCAGCTGTGGCTCCATGTGTGAATGCTTGATTAACCATTGGCACTTTATGGAACTCCATTTGGGCTAAATCCCTAATCGGACAGCCCCTTGTAAAGACAAAAATTGAGCTCTCCTTATTAGTTTCTTACTCATGAGTTGCCCTCTGAACACCTATTTCTTCAACAGAGAACAAAGAGATAGCTTCCTCCATCACATCTCCAATCAATTCATCAACCTCTGGCTCTTTTATAGACCAGAATGGAAGCTGCTCATAATTCTCATCATCACTGGAAGAGTTACACTATGACTCAAGCTTGTTTTCCTTAATAAAGGGGAGCAACAATTCAAGCAATGATGTAGCCTCGAGCTCCTCTGTACAATGAAATGGAAGTTCCTCCAACCAGTTATGACTCTGCAAATCAGGCTCATTAGGCTCCTCCTATTGTTTCGACATTTGTCTAAGCTGTTTCTCCAGATCATCATGGCTATCAACCTTTTCTGATTCTTTGCCATCCAATGTTGAACAGAACTTCTCAATAATACATGTGCACAACTCTTCAAAAAGCTTAACATTGGTTTCCTCATCCAGAACATGCTCAAAAACCTCAAGATTCTCACCTCAGAGGATAGAAACAGGTTCAATTATAGGCTTTTCTTCCTGAAATAAACTTCCATTGTATTGCTGATTATAATCTATCAACAAATCTCCAAGGTCCTTCTATTGTTCAATCTTTTGCTGCTGCAATTGATAACACTTTATAGCTAAACGCAAAGGATTTACCTCTTTAATCCTCTCCCAAAGGAGTAAGCTGTCAGGATCAATGGGCTGCTCTTCCTCTGCTTTCTTTTCGACAGAGGATTCATTATGTTCATAGCTTAGAACAATGAACCTTGGAAAGTGAAGCCCCTCAAAGAAAGGGTTTGGAAAGGTAGCAACTGACTGGGGCATTTGAGAAAGTTGTTCTTTAGGAGAGTTAGACTGATTTTGTTCACATTCTTGTACTGAATAGGACCCTCTTTGTTCCTCAACCCCCTACTGATGAATATAAGCTTGATAGGAAAGCTCCTCCTGTTGTGTATTATACTCATTTTCTCTTTCTATGTCTAATATCTGCCTTTGAAATTGCAGCAACATCTCCCTAACGCTACCCAACTTAGTATCCGCATTGTCAAAAATTTGGGATTGACTCGGGAGGCTACAAGGATGACTCAAAGCGGAATTAAAATACTGCAAGGGGAATTGAGCAGGGGTGGGAGGGTGGTAAACATGTTGAGCATGCTGATAGGCTGTTGTTACATGGCCATTTGGGATTAAACCAACAGCATGATTAGCCTGATATGACTGACAGGGTGATAGGTTGACAGGATTTCCATGAAACTAAGGTGGGTATACATGCTGACCATGAAAATCAGTCATCTCTACTCATATAAATGTTGGGAAGTAGAAAATTAAGCTTGTCATTAAAACATACTAGCACTGAACTTGTTGAAACCAGCAGATTTGAGCTCGGAGTCGCCAGGTGTTGTTCAAACTACTTCCAAAGGCTGAAAGATACTGAGGTAGACACCAAATCCCTCAGTATGCTGAATTTCTCAATGATGCACTGGTACAAGGAGTTGCCATGATATGTTGATGTTAACCTCAAAAAGGCTGGAATCTTATTGGTCGCATATCAAAACCAATAATAGATATGAAAATTCTCAAATTGTCTGCTCGACAGTCCCACTGGGCATGCCAAAAACTGTTATCACCTGAAATTGCACCCTTGTTGAACCTAATGTTCAACGCCTCAGTGTAACATGGGAAGACCTCTAAAGATGTGGGTTTCTTGTAAGCAGAGGTCAACCTCCAGAGAAGGCCAACTTCCTTTGGTGTCAACTAAATTATTGATTCTTGAAGGGAAAGGGATAAGGAGTACATAAATTGAAACTAAACTAAGGTGATGCACCGAAATGAGAGGAATAATGAAATACTCAATTTACACTTGAATACTGATGGTGAACATAAGATTACACATCCAATTCTGTAAGCCTTGCACTAACATTTCACAAATAGGTTCGATTCACACACTTTTTCAGAGAGGAAAGAAGATTTTCACAGGTCAGAATCCGTTTGTGACAAAGTGAACACAATTTTTAATTTGTATAATGATACTTTTGCAAAGGAAGGCATGAACCACAAGGTAAAGTTATGAAGGAATGAAAGAAATTCACAAAAATAACTTGACCATGAACCTAAAATGCACAACACTTTGCAAGAACAAGATGGAGATCTGAATATCAATAGTGATCAAGGTAAGCTTTATATAACATGCTCCAAGTTGAATTACAGAAGTGTGCTAGTTTGAGAGAGGACTGCAAAAGGGTCATAGACTTCAGAAGAGCATACATCCAAACTCCTACCAAAAATGCATAAAAATGCCTTATATACAGACTATATGTCAGCCCCTTAGAGCTTACAAAAATATCAAGCTCCAAAAAGATCTTACATAGATCTTTTGATCGAATTTGATGTTGGATCCCTGCGTGTCCTTGTTGTTGGTGTCAGTGAAGAAACATTCTCGAAGAAGTCCCCTTTGATCTTTCTGCAACCACCGCCTTTAATTCCTGGCATCGTGTCCTGCTTCTAACCTCCCTATCGAGCTCCTTGAATGCTCCTGGTCTCATCGCTGATCCACGTCGTGCCTACTCTGTTGATCTTATTCACAGGGGGAGTGAAACGGTCGAATTGTCAAAGGTTCATATTCGGCTCCGATTGATATGTTGAGCACATTCCATGTAGATCTCTGGGCGGTCAAAAGCTTCTCCTTCTGAATCGCATGTCGATGAGACACCAAACGTTTCTCCCCTATGTGATTACACCTTCGTGCAACCGTCGACATAGCATGAAACCGTCGATGAGAGCTCCCGTCGAGCCTGAAGAGTCACACTGATACCCACTTCAGTCATTGAGATCACATCATGTCGGCAAGACATCACTCCGATGGCTGGAAGCTATAGTGATGTTTTTTTTTTATGTCGGGGAGACTTTCTTCATATGGGCAAGAGGTTGAGCCGAAGAAACCTTGCCTTGGTGAGGGCTCACTTCGCTTTACTTCGGCAAGACTCCTCTTATCACTGGGACCTCCTAGCGAAGCCCTTAGTCATACTGAGGTCCCTCTTTCTTTTGTGTTGCTCTATCTATCAGCAAGAGATCATATGTTCGGTGAGAGATCTTACCGAAGGCACAACGCTACCCTGATGTCCCTTACTTTCAGCAAGAATCATGCCTTCGTTGAGACATCTTGGCAAATCCTTCATCTCCCCGGCCCCAAACATCCCTTCGATGAGACACCAGAGCCCTCGGCGAGACATTACACCGATATCATTTTCTCTCAGCAAAGCCTTGGCCAGTCATCGAGACATCTTGGCGACTTGACCCTCCTTTGGAAAATTGGGATGCCGTCGGGGTGACCTTCATTTGTCGGCAGGATGTCTTCCCGAACTCACTCACATTACACCAAAAACACAAGGCATGTTGGCGTGACTTTTTGTTATCGATGAGACCTCTTGCTGAACGTGCTTCCCTTCAGCGAGACCTTATGCCGATGTCAAACCTTCATTCCACTGAGCTATCTTTTTCTTTCCTCCACCCTTCGCCGAAACCATTAACTTCAACTGAGGCTCTTCATTCTGTTGGTGAAACCTTCTATCTTTGCCGAGACATTATGGCGAAAGCACCAACCTTGGCTGAGACCGCAAGCAAGTCAGGGAGGCCTATGGCGATATCTCTTACACCTCTTCGGTGAGACTCTAGTTCATCGGCGAAACTCTGGAGCGAGGTCCCTACATTACACCGAAGACATCTCCTCTTTCACTAAGACTCCACTCCATTGGCCAGACCTCCTATCAATATGACTTTCCTTTACTGAAACCGCCCCCTTCGTCACCGCTAGTCGATGAGACCCAAAGAAGTCATCGAGATTTCACCCCGAAGGAAAACTCCCGCCGATATGCATATCCTTTGTCGCCAGGACGATGAGCGGTGTCTTGCCGAAGGCAAATTGTAGGTGAATTCCAGTCGCAGTGACATTCTTGGATTCCCAATGTGAAGCTTTCAGAAATGATGGAACCCCTACTAGTCGGCAAGACATCTGGAAGATCTTGCCGACTTTCTCCTTAAAGGAAAAAATAATGCCTAGGATGATTGAGCCTGAGGGTGAAAATTAGGCAACAATTACATTATTAAAAATATACTATTTTAAATGATTTTTTATTTTTGTTTTATTTTTAAAATGTCCTTGTTTTTGTGTCTTTTTTTTATGATGGATTGTGTTGATCTCCTATAGACACCGTGTTATCATGTTAGGGTTACGTCTATCACATAATTACTAAATAGTAGATTGGATTACTTGCACAAATATTTAACACATACTCTTTGAGGAGCATTTTTAATATAATAATTTTGCATGCATGGATAAGTGTTCACAACCTAGAAATGGAATGCTTGATGAATATTTAAGTCCAAAAAAGTGTTCTTCCTTATGAAATTTTTATTATAGCGTTATAGGGTTCTTTAGGTTCATCTATTGACATGTAAGAAGTATTTTTAAAATTTATCAAATTATGATATTTATATCAAGATTCAACTATATAGATTTTTTATTCAAACTTGTTGACTATTTCATGAGTAGTCCATTCATATGAACCCATTTCTTAGGAGAATGAATAATCAAATTAGCATTCATTACATCTAGATATTCAGTTTAATAATTGAAAAAGGAATGATTCTAAGTGAATGTTCTAATTTGTTTAATATTGTAGAATTGAGAATGAAATCACACTATAATATTCACCTCAAAACAATGTTTATTTTAAGAAATTAAATGTAAGAGAATTGGGAAGAATGATGTGAATATAAAGAAAAAAATATTATATATACTATAATACAATAAAATAAATTTTCAGAAAACTACAATGCATAGTGGGTGATTTAGTTTGACGGTTAAGTGGGAGTTTGGTGCATTATGGTTAGACAGATCGTAGCGTAGGCTATGCAATATCACAACATATGGTAGGAGAGAGGGGCTAGTAGTTGTGAGGGTCCAATTGTTGTTATGGCACTTGTGCTTATAATACTCAATCTTACCACATATTTATACTATATATTATAAATAAATAGTCCACATGTAAATAGAAAAATAACTAAATGTTGGTCAAAATGGACCCATACTTGAACACATGAAAACCTATGAAATATTAAAAAATCATAAATACACTCATGAAGAAGTCAAGTAATTTTTTTTGTCTCAAGTAAAATATTGTAACTGTCCATTATAAAGCACATGCAAACAACATGGGCTAGTTTTCCAGACAATCGTATTCCTCACAGACAATCATATTCTTAATAGTTTTAAATCATCGAAGAAAACTATCATTGGAAATTGCATTAGTTGGAATGAAAAGTACTAATGAGGTGGAAAAATTAGGGCTTTATTAAGATCTAGATAAACCACTAGAATTTCTCCACACACAATCACTACAATTTATGCAATTATGAGGGCAAAAAGATATAAATAACTATAAAAAATTGACCCTAACTATTATAGCAACTATGAGGGGAGTTCTTAGAGCTCAAAGAGGTGTGTGCCTTGCTGCAAGAAGCTCGTTTTAGGGCAGAAAGGACTCATTCACCTTTAGTGGTGAATGGGTCCTTGTTAGAGTTTCTGAAACTGAGATCTTGGTTATTTTCTTTGATGCCTGTGCTCTCAGATTCCCAGTTGTCAGCTCTTGAAAAACTATACTTGATTCTATAGCTTCAATTCTTTGTTCTTGCACTATAAAGGTCAATCTTGCAACTTGGCAACTTTGACAAATTTTCTCCAAACTTCTCCACTTGATCTTCAACTCGTAAATATGCAAACACACATTCAAGGAGAGTAAAACTTGTTGTTTGTTAGTGAATAGGGGTTTTTCTTAGTCAAACCCCTTGTATGTAATTAAATCAAATGATGAAATAATGTAATTGAAGCATGAACATGAAATGTTGTAATGTTGATACCTTGGATGATATCTTGTAATGCAAATCTGCAAACTAACATGTAGTAGCCATGAAGAATGCAGATCTTGATCCTTGAATAATATGTGAACAATTATTGCAAGTAGATCCTCAATGCTACATCAAATCTCTTAGCTCAGTGACATGCATGAATGCACTAAACCCTTGATATGATAAAATGATCTTGAGTTGCTGCAATAAAGTCTTGATAATCAGCCTTGAAATGCCTTTGAAAATGCTCTATAATGCTCTTGTTAATGTTGCTAGGATGTCTCATAAAATTTCTAGGTGAAACAATGTGAACTAACCCCTTAATTATACTAAATCAAGAGATTAACCCCAAAATTCAAATAATTCAAGCCAACACTAGATCTAAAAACAAACATTATTAAATTTCTACCAAAAGGAAATTCAAAAAGGGGGTCCTCATTAAGGGAGGACCCATTCACCACCTAGGGTGAATGGGTCTTGGCACTGTTTTCCAAGACCTTTCCTTTGGGGAATGAAAGAACACTAAAAACCCATTTGAAATATGCTGATAAAGGGGGGTCCTATAGAGGGAGGACCCATTTACCACTTAGGGTGAATGGATCCTATTACCGTTTTCTAGGACCTTGATTTTTCCCAATTAAATATAATTTGAATTGTGGGTGTCAAGATAGATCTTAAGGAGATGTCATAAATAAGGCTTAAATTTGAATTAAAGGGGCTAATTAACTCTAATTAATCATAATTGATTAAGAGGACCCTAGACAAGTGTGAAAATGTGTTGCAACACTTTACAACACTTAAATAGGGTAAAAATTAAGTTTATTTTATTGAAAGGGGGACCAAGATCAATGTGAATGTGTTACAACACATTACAACATTAAACCTAGGAAAAAATAGGTTAATTCAAAGCAATTATTCCCAAATCAACTACGGAAAAATGATACTTTTTCCATTACTATAAGTACCATTAGAAATCAGAGTCAACATCAAATTCTCAAACAATTTTACATATGGCCCTAGCATGATAGCATTTATAACACCCAAATTAGAACAAAAATTTCTCCTCTTGCTATACCTCCTTACACACCACCCAGGTGTAAGTCTACCTTGCCTAAAATTAAAAAAAACACTATCAATCTTCTCTAGCACCAAGTCATTGTGTTGAAAATTTTGTGCTAAAGAAACACCATTCTATTGTATGTTCTCAAAATCACTCAAATTGAGATAGTGAGGTTCTGGTTTTTGGGGTTGTATACCAGTTCACATAGGGGAGAGGTCTTATTTTTCACCCATGGTCCAATAATTATTCACTCTTTGTTTATCTAATATCTCAAAAAAAAATTATGTTTTAATCAATAATTTGTTTTAACCAGTCTATTAAAATATTGCAAATGCACTAATATATGTTCACATGTGAATGTGTAATTGACCAATGAATGTGATCAACTACACATGGAACTTTATTTATGATATAAAACAAGTTGCTCCAAAATACCCACTTTTATAATTACTTGAAACCTTTAATTCTTACAATTATCACTCACTTGCATAGGATGCAATATTTGAAACATATTATATTTACACATCGTCATGCAATTATTGGTTCCTATTTTGACATAAATTGAAACTTTCATGAAATTGATGGGTTGTCATGTGCACATTCTCCCATACATACTCTGACATCCACAAGGGTCAACTCCATTTACAATAGGTACCTACACAAGCAATAAATGGTGTAAGGCTCCCTTAGCAACAACAAATAAAATATAATTCAAAATTTAGTCATCTCATCCTTTAATTCATATAGAAATGACAATAAAAAAATAAAATTAATTCAAAATTCAAATACAAAAACTCAACAACTAGAATGAATGGATTCATATTTCAAATTTGAATGGATCATAAGAGGGAAAATAGTGAGTTTCATTTTCACAACACAATAGACTGTCAATTTTGTCAAGGGTTTTTGCTATTATTCTCTGCTATATACAAAGCATCATTTTCCACATTTTTTGTTGATATCCTCTGCAATATTTAGAGTATCAGTTGGCATCCTCTCCATGTTTCTCAACTATCCACACATCTTCAAGTTGATACATGTTATTCTCTTTCCCTTTTCAACATTCGATATTTTCCTTGCCCTAATTTGTGTGAAGTAGGAGGCTTGAATTCTTGATCCTATAATTAGGTCTTCAATATTTTCCCATATCCACTAAATAGATCTTCCACCTACACACAAAAAGGGGGAGAAAGGGTTATGTTGTATAGTGGTTTTGCTAAGTCAAACTCCATTTTGGCGTTTCCACATCAACAATAGCTATGATTATGTAAAGAGTGCTTACCCTTGGTTGGGCAAAGGAAAATGGATAAAAAGAAGTGATAAATGACAAGTGTTGCAACTTACCACTTAGATATGCTTTCCTTGATGGAATAAAGTCATTTTTCTCATTTCATAGAAGGAGAATTAGTTGTGTGATTTCTAGTCATGCAAGTGTTAGTACTCAAAAAACAAATGAACATGAAACATGAAAAATAACATATGAACTTGATCTGTTTCAAATATGAATCTTGATTGATAATAAGTGTTGCAAATTCTATTTATTTTCCTCTTTATTTCTTTTTAGAATGCTCAATTAGAATTTAGATTGCTAGGATCTCTTTTAGATTGCTTAGGATTTCAAATGGTGAACAATACTTGTATTTATATGCATTAGTTTATTTTCCCACAAAAATAATTATCAAAAGCTGACAAATGAATTTAGAAATTTATAAAGTTTAAAATCCCTAAAATAACATATTTTAAATTTGGCCAAAATAGGTTGGACAAGGGTGGTGGTGACCTAGTCTAAACCTATCTTGGGGCTTTTTGTGTCATTAAATAAATATTAAATAAATTCCCAATTTTATTTTGATTTCCCAAAAATAAACATAAAATGGGCAATTTAAGAGATAATTGGGTCTAAGCACATACGGTGGAGCTAAAATTATTGTGAAATTGTAAGGGGTGACAATTTATGATATTACAACTATCTAGATAGAATCTAGTGAATTAGGTTAGGGAAACTATTGATACAAAATATCAGTAACAGATTTGCATATATCTTATTCAATAAACTCAACTTAGTTACAATATTTACTAGTGAAAATTGTTGGTTTGAATAAAATTCTTCTACCTAGCTAATTCCTACTAGGGGAATTATTCACATGTTAAGTTTACTTAGGTCCTAATATTCTTTCTAGAAGACTTAATTGTTATGTCTAGATATTATCTTATCTTTTTGACTTTTACGTCAAGTTAGTTGTCTCATGTCATAGGATTAAGATACTCATCAATCTTATCTAATCCCATCTCTCAACTTCTAGGATATATAACCAACGGGTTCACACTTGTAAATTAATTCTAGGATATTCAATTTCATTGCAATCTTGAGCATTGCATATTGATCTCTTTGTGCTTTTCATTTGGCCTCTATATATACAAGGATAAAAGGCGAGCACAATAGATAACATGTATTTTCCCTTTAAATGTGAAGTATTTTTAAAAAAAATAGTGTTCAACTATTGGTCCATTTTTGTTTCATAAAAGTTGTATTATAAATAATTATGTGTTGTTTTTATAACAAGAAATAGTTTTTTTTGTTCAACTATTTGTCCATTTGTGTTGAATATACAAGCTAGAGATAAAAATATTTATGGTTACCAATTGGTATTTGGTCCATTTAGGATGCATATAAGTTTTATTCTAAATAAAAATATGATATTCTACAAGCAACAAATGATATTTTTTGTTCAACTACTAGGGGTACCATGATTAAGTTTTGGTCAAATCTTTAAAAAGTCAAATTTTGGGCACTTCTCAATAGATGTGTCGATGTGGCAAGGTGCATGATGAGTCACACCTCCAAACCTTAGTTATAGATAAGAGGTCAATCCACATTTAAAACAAAGTGAAGGTCCTATGATATTCTAGGAAATCACTACATACTCACAAAGTTAGCCTACATGACTATTGGCCCCTCTCCCGTATGTGGACAAATGGGAAAATAAATGAAGATGTGTTTTGCATGCTGATGTGGAAAGTTGCATGATGAGTCACATCTCCAAACCTTAGTTATAGATAGATAAGAGGTCAACCCACATTTCAAAAAAAAATGAAGGTCCTACAATCCAAGCAATCACTACATGTTTGCAAAGTTAGCCTACACGACCATTGGCCTCTCTCCCCTATGTGGATGAATGGGAAAACAAATGAAGAATCGTTTTGCATGTCGCTAGGACTTACAACATATCTGATATATCTGAGCATGTTGGACCAATAGTTGTTATAACATTTGTTGATTTAATGCCCAATATTTTAAACAATATTGGACCAATAGTTGTGCCTTTAAAGTTGTTAGTGTTGATGATTATTGTACACATAATTGAATGAAATGTATTCCTTAGATCTAAAAAACAACAAATCATGTGATGCCGCATTAGCGCACCAATAACACATGATTTAGTGCACAACTATTAGTCTCACTTTTTTTGGGGGGCCTTTATGAACACCTCGACAAAAAGTATGCTGATGTGGGATCATATTTGATGATGTGGCTTTGAAACCTTAGTTATAACTAGGGAATTTCCAAATAAGTTGTTGGAAAAAATCAAGAGTGATTTGAAACTTCCATTTAAATTTTGAAAAGCACAAAATAATGGTGCTCAACTACTAGATCCTCTCCCTTAATTTAAAAAAATAAAAATAAAAATAAAAATCATACTCTATGTTGATGTGGCAATTCATCATATAGTGACCTTCATTACAACTCATCCTCCTTGATATAACACTAACAAGAATCAAAGTTTACATGTTGATGTTTCAAATTTTAAAATCTATAGGGGAGAGGGGCCCATAGTGGAGCACCCTAACTTTGCATTTTTCAAAATCCTATCCGAAAATTTCAAATCAATCCTAATTTTGTACAACAGTTTATTTGGCAACTCACGTGATTCTATATTTCGTTTTAGGGTCACATCCTCAAATATGATGCCATATCAACATGTTTTTTGTTGAGGTATCCAAAAAGGGCCAAAAAAAAGTGAGACAGATAGTGGTGCACTAAGTCATGTTTTATTGGTGTACTGATGTGGCATCACATGATTTTGTCAATTTGTTTATTTTATGGATAAAAAGTGTTTTGCAATTGATAATTAAGATGCTCTACTATGAGACCCACTGTGGACTACTTCTATCCCCACTATTGGACCCTGCACCACTATAGACCCCTCTACCTATATACGCTATCCTGTTATATATATTTTAGTTTGGTCAATTTGGCCTGGTGTACTACCGTTTGGATAGGAAGCCATCATAAATGCCAACCGGTAAGCTTATGAGAAAGGAGAGTGATTTTCTGCTGGACATAAATTGTAAATTCAAATATTTACTTTAGTCTATTCTCCTATCGCTCATTTAGTATCCTCATATGATAGATGCACTCGCCCAAAAAAACAGATTATCTTTTCCATTAAATCGCCACCTGCTACATTGACAAAAATTAACTAATGGCACAATGTTTTATAACAAGTAGGCCTAGTACTGACATCATACAAAGTGGTGCGCCATTGGTCGGGGGAAGAACTGAGCTGGAGGAGGGACCAATGGCACATCAATTCATGCTACAATTTCTGACAACTCATTTTCCGGTGCGCAATTCAAATCTATAAAGCACATGCAAACAACATGGGCTAGTTGTCCAGACAATTGTATTCCTAACAGATAATCATATTCCAAATAGTTTTAAATCATTGACGAAAGCTATCACTGGAATTTCCATTAGTTGGACCGAAAAGTACCATGGGAAATCAGAGTTAGTATCAAAGTGGCCCTAGTATGATAGCATTTATATCACCCAAATCAGAACAAGAATTTGTCCTCTTTCCAGGTATACTTCCCTGCACTCCACCCACCAGGTGCAAGTTTACCTTGCCTACGATTCAAAATAACACTACCAATCTTGTCGAGCACTCGGTCATCGTGTTAAAACTGTTGTGCAAAAGTAACACCATTCTGTTGTATGTTCTCAAAATCACTCAGATTGAGAGAATGAGGTTCTGGTTATGGGGTGTATACAAATTCAAGTAGGGGAGAGGTCTTATTTGTCACCTATGGTTCAATAATCGTTCACTCTTCGTTTATCTAATTTTCCAAATAATTTTTTTATTTTAATATTTTTTTTAAGTATTATAGTAAAACATTGCAAATGCATTAATACATGTTCACATGTGAATGTGTAGTTGACCAATGAATGCGATCAATTACATAGACAACTTCATTTATGGTATAAAACAAGTGCTCTAAAAGAGCTAGAATCCCTGCAAGGGAGCAAAAACTATGTTTGTGATATTTGAGGTTGTTATGATAGTTGTGGTTGTAGTTGTTTATTTAATGCCGAGTAGTTGTCAGGACAGTTTGACAGAAAGCATGCTGATGTGGTGTCATATATGACGATATAGCATTGAAATGAAAGTTTTGGGTAGGGGACTTTTGAAGTAAGTTATTTTGAAAAAAATGTAGCGATTTAAAATTTCCACAGAAGGTAGTTAGAAACCAAAGTTATCAATTAGAAATCATGGTGTGGAATTTATCATGATTAATGAATTGCTATGATATGTATATTTTTGCATGTGTATTTGTATATACGCATAGATATCTATGTATCGTATGTGTTGGTTCCCAAATCAACAAATGCAATGAGTCCTAAAGAGTAGCTACTCTCTCATATTCAGACTCAACAGGTTGACGTGGCCAACAAACAAGATTCAGTCAAAGAGACTGAAATCTTCTACACTTCTGGCTCTGTTAAACTAGGGAGGGTAATTTCAACAGTATATTTATAGATACTTGTGTGCTAAAGTACCAAATACATTGTAAATAGATGGTTCTCCTCTAATTGTTTGAAAGACACAGTACTTTAAAGGCTTGGCTGACCTCCACAATAATGCCTCATTTAAACATGAGAGATGTGATTCATTAAAATGAGCTCAACACACAAACAAATTGGGACTGGTAAGTAAATTTTGATTTAAAATGTAGTTGCTCACAAACAATCTTAGGAAACTTGTAACTTTAAAGATCAGTGCCTAATCCCAGGGTGGAGTCACGTAAATCAAATAATTTCCAACTTATATCATCATTCATTATGTCATAACTATGCTTATCATATGATGCATTACACTATTGATACTAGAAACCAAACTAGTCATACTTTATCCATCTAAGCATACAGTTACACAAACCTCTATTTATGTTCATACAATTTAATTCATTCTTTGAATGAAAGTAACAACACAAAACATACATTCATGGAAAAAATAGAAGACAAATAACAAAAAACCTTGATTTCCTTTATTCATAATCTATGCACTATGTACAATGGAGACAACTAACTTAGAATATATAACCATTTACATGCAAATATAACATTGTTGTGAATAATTTTTTCATTACATAACTCAGAGAAAACTTCAGAAACTTGAAACTAACACTATATAGTTGACACCCTATTACAAAATATGCTTTCCTATGAAACAAAAAAGAATGAACAACCTCCTTTCTAAAACAAAAAATCTACACTTAAAGAAAGTACAAAAACCCTAAATGGAGATCTCTCGATGACACCTGGCACATTCAAGTCCACAAATCAGTAACTGCCTTTGCTTGTAGAACAATCTTCAACCTGCTCTCATATTCCCGCCTCATGCTTGACTTGCCCTTTGATTCATGGATCCTGTGTTTGCGAACATATTCCCTTTCTGGAAGACTCATCATTCTCATCATTTTCCCTTTACCCATGTTGAAAAATGCCTTGTTGTAGAAGATACCCACTTTTTACTCGTAGCTGAAAAAGCTCTCAAGTGAGAGCCCTCATTTTTCACTCCCGATTGTTAAAAACCCCTTGGCTATAAAATACCCATTTTACCTATGTATTTATCATTTACTGATATCCACAGCTCCAAACCTCTGTTTTTACTTGGGAAAGCGTTCAAATTATTTTATCAAGCTTGTGAAAATCACATTACACGTGCACCTTTACGTCCAGCAAAGAAAGCAATTTTCCCATGAGTTCATAATGCCCAGTAACTACCATCGCGCATCACTCATAAGATGAGTAAAAATAAAATAAATTAGCAATGCACAATGTTCATTTTGTTCCCAACAATACAAAGCTTTTTACATTTGATTTATTGCCAGTCATTTTAAGAAATTTTACCCTTTTACATTAATGAGAGCCTTAGTTTTATTTTCTATCGGACAAATAAAAAATATTTACTCGGGCCCTTGCTTTCAACATCAGCAATTTAAAATTTATGAGGGCCTTAATTTTTCACTTTATCAAGTAATAAAATAATTAATTGTGCCTCTTTATTTATTTTTTCCAACAACATATCTTTTTCTTCGTCAAAACTTTATCAAATGCCACGGGTCCCACCACATTTTATAAACTTTACCTTTACCGAGCACTCTCATCACACATCTCAAATTTATTTAGAAAATGAAAAAATAAGTAGCGATGCCCAAGAGAGAACATATCATCACCAATTACTAATGCACTGAGGAGGTGACTTCCATTAGCGATGAATGATGGAGAAAAGAAGCTTCACCCATTGCTGATTTAGTATGGAAAAGAAGGGGAAAAATAGAGATATGTGATCAGAGGAACACCACAACTTGGTTGTTCTTCATGTTCAACTATTGCACCATGAATCTTGGCAGCCATAGCCAGAGAAAATGTACAGGTCATTTTTCTTGATGCGGGGGCATTTTTGCAGTTGCCAGCAATAAAAAATCATCACAAACATGTTTAAAATCCCTGCCCTAGCATTAAGAATGGTAAGAGGATAGATTAAAAACTTGGAACAACAAATTTGAGCTCAAAAACACCCCCAAAAATGTGTTGGAAGGCAAAAAACTTGATTAACATTTCTCTTTGAACAATACACGCCTGAAGTTACCTAAAATGCCTCAAAGGAACCCCCATGAAGATCAAGAGATGCCAAATATTTAATGGAAATAGAAAAACCATCAAAATCTGCCCTAGAATGGCCATATCGCTCCATCGCTCATTTAAAATAAAAACCAACATGAAATCCACAATGAATGATAAGAAACTCAGATCATCGGTCCATCCACAATGTCTTAAGGAAAATATCCTTCGAATCCACGATGGTTGATGAGAAGCTACCACCATCGTTGATCGTTGATTTGAAATGGAAGAGAGAGTTGAAACCAACGATTGGCAATGAGTAGCATGCAGCCCAAACAGAGAAATTTCACTGCGCACAAACGGTGACCCCTGGAGCCGATATTTTTTGCGTGCAATCATAATCAATTATTTAGAGAAAACTCATTTCTTCAAACTTCATCCAACCATAAAAAATTAGGCACCTCCTTTGTAAACTGGCCCCTGAGACGTGTTCGCCGCAACAAAAGTACATAAAAATAATGTATCATATGACCTCTGTTCTTGATGAAAATAGAGCTATGGAGGTTTCAGATCAAAACAAGAAATGGGTTGTCCTTATATTTTGAAAATTTGAAACTTTTCGGGACACCTTTTTTGGCCTTGTCGTGATAAAAAAATGATTAACCCATCAAAACTTATCTTGGAGCTGAAAAATTGAACAAGCGTATAGAAATTTGACCCAATAATGCAATACAAAATACATTTTGGAAAAAGAGATCCTGAGGTGAAAATTATTCAATGTCAAAGTTGCTTAGTTGGCCATTTTTGCAACTGCACCTGTTCAGAACCAATTAGGGCTCTCAAAGTCACCACTTTGAAAAAATATCAAAACAACTTCTAAGGGGCTTCCACTGGAAACATGAGCTCATCTAGGTACACTGAGTATGTGTGCAAGATGGATTCCCTTCAATCCACATTCGTCAAAAAATATTAAAGGTCAAAGATGACCAATGTGAAGCATACTGAAAATGTAGGTGTAAAAAGTGAACAAACTGCATTTGCTTTTGACCTAGTAAAAATATGAAATCTGATCAAGAGACTCTGAAAACGGACCAGGGAGCATATGAATGTGGGGAGAATAGAAAACAACAATCCATTTGGCATGCAAATCAACTGGCTCTGAATTGTGACCCTCCAAAGTAGGTCACTTGGGGAGATTTTGTATGTGCACTTCTGAGTGTGCAAATCAAAATTTTCAACATGGGCACTCAAAATTTGAGAATTTTGAAGGTGCCATCAGTGGCTCTTTCTGGGGGTGTATACTTTCTATGGGCATAGCAAGAATTCAGATCTCTGGAAGAGCAGACCGGGTGCCAAAAACATTGGGTGATAGAGTCTTTATTAAAACCTTTAACTTCACTTGATGACCTCAAACCACCAAATGAAAAGAGGGAAGTCAATTCTTACCTTTTTCAAACACCAATCTGTTAAAAGAGCTGATCTCTTTTAATCCATACTTGCCTCTACCACACTATAATAGCATGAGTAACTTCATTCTTGCAAAGGCAAGTGTAAAGCTACCTTTGAATTTAACTTTACTATCACATAGCAACCAAATGACATAGGTTGCATCACTACCACTCATTTCATTTTTT
Source organism: Sequoia sempervirens (assembly GCA_007258455.2). Lineage (NCBI taxonomy): Eukaryota > Viridiplantae > Streptophyta > Pinopsida > Cupressales > Cupressaceae > Sequoia > Sequoia sempervirens. The sequence goes on along the minus strand of VDFB02000008.1, from coordinate 191,400,445 downwards.
AGTTTCTATGGAAAATGACATAACATGAGGATGATGACCAAGACTATGTGAAGACACAGTTTCATCATATTCAGTAACCCCCTCATAATGGTTACATTCAGAAAAGAGATCATCCTTCAGAAATAGTGTGCAATCCTCCTGTGTATTAAGCAACAAATGCTCACACATTTGTAACTCATCCAACTAAATTGCATCACATGTGATTTTGTTATCATCCCAACAACATAGCTTAACCACATTATTACATGCCTCAATGTTCTGAAAACAAGACTCATCAATATCCACATGTCCATTATCGACATTCAATTCATAGCATTCAAAGAATGCATCAACATCCCAAATAGTTTTTCCTACTTCAATCTCATAGACACGGTTGTTGGCATTAGTAATGTTATCACTCACAAAAGTCTCAAGAGTAGGCTTAGATGACTCAGAATTTACCTCTACAACAAATTCCTCATAATGACTATTTAAAACACATTCATTGTTGTAAGAAGTATCATATTCAACATCACCTCTTGGGTATGTGCAAGATCATCATGGAAAAAATAGGCCCTTAAGTGGCAATGAAAATTCAGAAAAATTAGAGTTAGGCAACTTGACATAAAAATTTGAATAAGTTATCTATATTATTTCAAAAATATGTAAGAATAGAATCTATGGAAAATTGAAAGTAGATTCTAAACTACTAAGTTTATTTTATTTTTTTTAAAGTCTATTTGGTGAAAATTTTAAATTTCAATGCAACAGTACTTAAATTTCAGGGAAAAAATAAGAAGTAGGTGTCTGTCTGACCACCCTAACCACAATAAAATGATAATATTTATTATAATATTTTAGATATAAGTAGAGGAATGATGTCTGGATGTGATGCATACTTTTTTGTAATTTTTTTCCAAGTAAATAATTAATTATGATTTTTTTATTACAACTTTTAAAAAATATAAAAACTTGTATATCTGACCACCTTAACTTGGTCAAAACTTCATGAAATTCATTTTTTTTTAATCCTATAGTATGTGAAGCATAGAATGTGACACATGTTTTGGATTCAAAAAATATGATACCGTTTGAAAGTTATAGATGTTTTTCAATCAGCCTATCAATCAGGATTTTAGTCATAATTCTAATAGAAAATCAATAATAATAATATATTAAATTCAAAGTAAAGAATAATTTATATTGGTGGAAAGCTGAGAGTCTCCTCTACAAACCCTTTTCGTTTCATCAATTTTGGCTAAAAAAAAGTCGTCAGCCACATGGGTGAAGTCTAGAAAAACAAGGTAAGTTGTTAAACACGTTTTTTTACGTTGACTTCTTAGGATTGGCATGTCCAAGCCAAATTCCAAAGCAAGCCCAAGGCTAATCCCTAGGAAATAAATTTTGAGTCAGAAATATCAGATATCTATTTCAAATCGGATATCCGTTTTGAATCGGATATTCGCTTCAAATAGGATATCCGTTTTGAATCGGATATCCGATTTGGTTTATATATGATTTTAAAAAATGTTATACACTTTATAATATATGATTTAGAAAATGCAATAAATATTTTATAGTTTATTTTAATATATCTAGTATAGAATATACAATATAGTTTATAATTTAATATATTTAATATATTATATTATTATGTATAATATTTAAATATTATTTCTATATTTTAGTTAATGTATATCTATATATATAAATTACTAATATATAAAATATTAGATAACTAATTAATATTACTAACATATAAAATATTTAAATATTATCTATTTCCCTCTCTCTCTCTCTCTATCATCTCTCCCTCCTACCCCCTCTCCCTCTCTCAAGTCTCTCTCTCTCTCACTCACTCCTATGTCTCTCCACTCTACCCTTAACCCTCTACCCTTAAACCTTAAATCCTTAAACCCTTAAACCCTCTACCCTCTATCTCTCTCCCACTCCCTCCCTCTCTATCTCTCTCAAGACTCTCCCTCATACCCCCTCTCCCTCTCT
>VDFB02000008.1:191059919-191397812 GCA_007258455.2 Sequoia sempervirens | reverse complement strand
TCTCTCTCTCTCTCTCTCTCTCTCTCCCCACTTCTTCCCATATTTCCCTTACCCTCCCCCTCCTAATGAACTCTCTCTCCACTTCTTTCCCTCTTTCCCTCTCCCTCCCCCCTCATAATGAACTCTTTCTCTATCTCCACTTCTTCCCCTCTTTCCCTCTCCCTCCCCCTCCTAATGAACTCTCTCACTCTCTCTCATTCTTCCCCTCTCCCTTCCCCCTCCTAATTCTCTCTCCCTCACTCTCCCCTTCTTCCCCTCTACCCTCCACTCTCTCTCTCTCTCTCTCTTTCCCAACCTCCACCTCCTAATTACCGTTAGGTCTATATATGCGAAAATTGGATATTCGATTTATAGCACTAAAATCCTACCGTTAGAGAGCATTATAAAATTGTTTTATTTAAAAAAAAAATCATATCAAATATCGGATTTAGTCAGATATCTGATTTATGGGCCATACCAAAACCCCATATGGCCCATTTTTTGCATTCCAATGGACCCTACATTCTTTTTGCAAGATTTTCAGGCGACAAACGCATGGTTTCAAATAGGAAGAGACAAAGTTCAACTTTTTGGAGCATCTTGTACTCAAATTTGTCATAAACAATAATTTTTTAGCATATTTTATGAGGTATAATGGGGAGCAATAGTAGTCAAAAGCATAAACATAATAGAAAGCTTACAAAAGAACAAATTGAAGCATATAGACAAAAAGATAAAGAAGATCATAGGAAGAGAAGACAAGGAATGTTAAATATTGGTGAATCTAAGCCCTATGGTCTTTCAAGTGGAGAGGAAATTGAATATGTACAAGGTGAAAATGTTGAACATGATATTGAAATTGGGAATGAAAATGTTCAAATTGATACTCAAAATGTTCAAGCTAAAAATGTTGGAATTGAAGATGTTGAACATGATATTCAAATTGGGAATGAAAATATTGAAATTGATAATGAAAATGTTGTATTTGAAGATGTTGAATATGATACTGAAATTGGGAATGAAATTATTCAAATTAAAGGTGAAAATGTTGCAATTGAAGATGTTGAAAATAATATTGAACTAAGTGTAAATTATGTTTCACCATATTACATGAGAAATGAAGAAAATTGTGTGCAAGAAAGACATATTCCAAATTCAAGACCTTCAAGAACCCCTAAATGGTTACTTGAATTTGATGAGAACATTATAAAAAAATTTGAAGGCAAGAGGTCAACACGAATTGTTCGGTTGTGGGCTAGAAGACTTTTCAACCAATATTTTAGTGATAAGACATTGACTGAGCAATGCCAACTTTTTGTACAATTCCTAAAGATGCAAAAGATGAGACCTTTGCTAGCCAAATTGAAGATTCATGCGAACAAAAAGACCGAAAAAAATTCTATTGTTGTCAAAAATATTTTTAATGCTCTCAAGTCTATTGGAAAAAATAACAAGGAAAAAGATAAGAGAGCTGCTCGAAGAGTCATTATAATCATCCTAGTAAGCCATCAATTGAAAAATGCTCGCTTTATGAGACAAACTTGTATTGATTTTGACATAAATTGTAAAATTTGGATAGAGCACTCGCAAGAAGAGAGAATAGATTATCCTCTTCAAAATGATACATGGGCTTTTTCCGAGAGGCTTCCACGTGTTGATAAGAAGCTAACTGATAATGTAAAGTAGGTAATTCAACAATTTTGGCATGATAACTCTAGAGTATCACCCAATGCAAAGGATGTTTTAAAGTTAAGAATTGGCAATCAAGACCATACACCACATCCTAAACATTTCTTGGAATCAAGACAAACAATGTTGTTCAAAAAATTTAGTGAAACACATCCAAATATGGAAATCTCGCAAAGGACTTTTGAAGGTTTGAAGCCATTTTATTGTGTGCCTCTTAAAATTCGTAATACTTGTTGTTGCAAATACCATGTGGAGTTTTCAATGTACCATGAACTATTATGCTATATTTGTTCTAATTTGCATACTAATGAAATGTTGTAGGAGTGTGGTGCAATGCATCTTCCAAAATCATCAAGGGACTTGCTAGATCTCTTTTTATGTTCTAGAGATGATGGTTACTTTTTCTATAGAAACAATTGTTTAAATGCAAAGTGCTCACAATGTGGTGGCTTGTCAAATTTTGTTCAATGTTTTCATGAGGGTTATGAACATGAATTTGAAAAGAAGCTTGTTGAGAAAAAGAGATATGAGATAGTCAAATATACTTTGCAGAGTGGAGGTGAAGGTTCTAGATGCGAGTTGGTTTCAAAAGAATGCAGTGTTGCTGATTTTATTTCAGATTTTAAGGACAATATTTTCTACAAGTATGCAAGGCATAGTCATAGGTCTCAGTGGTTGGATCAACAATTCAGAATGTGTAAGGACTCTTTTCCAATTGGCACTATTATATCAGTGGTTGATTTTGCAGAAAACTACACATTGCAACCACAAAACAAGGTACAATCTCAGTATTACAATTCCATTCAGATTGCTATATTTTTCCACATAACATTTAGAAATGCACTTGATAGTATAGAGGAGGATCAAAAGATAATCATAGAGTATCATTTTTATATGAGTGATGATAGATCTCACTCATCAAAGTATGTCCAACATTGTTTCGAGAATTTTTTTGAGTTCTTCCAGGAGCATGATATAGCACTGGGCCAACATCTAATTTGGTTAGATAATTGAACAGGTCAATTCAAGAATGCTTGTATATTTTATTGGTTGAGTAGAATGCATGTAGAGAAGGGTCTACCTCATATTTGGAGATTTTTTGAAGCTAGACATGGGAAAGGGGAGCATGATGGAGCAGGCGCATGCATAAAGAGAGCTCTAGTTAAGGAGCAATTGAAGATTTCAGGAGAAAAATTCAATGATGCACGTTCTATTGTTGATTGGTGTAGTTCTGCATTGTCACAGGGAGGGACACTTGATTCAATAGTGCACAGATTCTTTTGGTTCGTTGAGGAGGGTACAGTGGGAGGCAGATTGGATTGTCATACAATCAAAGATTCTTCAAAGATGCATTCATTTTGAAGCTTAGATGTAGGCACATGGACCATTTGGACACGAGAGTTGGCTTGTTTTTTTCAAATTTATATTCAGTGTGAGTCAAGTGAGTGGGTGGATACATGGGTACCACAGTATCTAACTCCTTTATCTAAAACAATATCCATGACAAATGACACAATGGAAAGTTCAGTTGATTACGACCTGCTTTCAGATCTACTACAGCTAGGACATATTTTTGTAGTTGTTGCACTGCAGGGGAATGAAGAGAGATCAAACTATTGGTTGGATCGATGTGTGTGGGTAAAGCATAAGCGAACACAACAGATGGAAGATGATGATGGTTTTTTGTATCCTACAGGTTCAGTTATGGTTGCAAGAATTTGGTCGCGAACATACATGATTAGAAATAATGGCACACCTGCATTTGAAGACTATGAGAAACACAAAACCATTCTCATGTATTCGCACCTTTTTATAGCAACAAATGTTAAGTTGTTGAAGCATCATGCCATACCAAAGAAAAAACAACTATGGACACTTAGTAATGCTAATCATGAAGCAATATTGGATACTCTTAAGCAAAAAGATGACCCTTCAGGCACACTTGAATATTATTTTCAAGAATGGAAGGTAGAATTCTTACGTTCATTATGATTAAGTTCATTAGTGTTATTTATTTAATACTGATATTTTATATACTATTGCAATGTAGGTTTCTTTAATAGTGATATCTTGTATGCACTTTTGTGATATTTTTGGCAAGATTGATCATGGACCTACAACAACAATAGCCAGCTTTGATCCTTTCGAAGAGGTATGCGACATATTAGAACAATATAGATTGGTTATTCTAAGCATCTTTTATAGTTTGTATCACCAAATCATCATCATTCAGGTTGTTTAGATTAATATAAATATGTTAGTCTAAGCATATTTTCTATTGTGACAATATAGATTTCTCATTTTCCCACTTTTGCGATATTCCTGGCATGATTGATCATGGACCTACTGCAACAATAGCCAGCTCTAATCCTTTCAAAGAGGTATGCGATGGATTACAACAATATAGATTGGTTATTTTAAGCATCTTTTATAGTTTGCATTACCATCTCATCATATTTTGTTTCATTTCTAGAATAATATAGATTGGTTATTCTAAGCATCTTTTATAGTTTGCATCACCAATTCATCATCATTCAAGTTGTTTAAATTAATATAGATTTGTTACTCTAAGTATCTTTTCTATTGTGACAATATAAATTTCTCATTTTCCCACTTTTGCGATATTCCTGGCACGATTGATCATGGACCTGCTACAACAATAGCCAACTTTGATCCTTTCAGAGAGGTATGCAACATATTACAACAATATAGATTGGTTATTCTAAGCATCTTTTATAGTTTGCATTACCATCTTATCATATTTTGTGTCATTTAGAATAATATAGATTGGTTATTCTAAGCTACCTTGATGGTTTGTATAGGTGATTGTCAGTCCAGAATGTGAACATACTACTATTGTCGAAGATTGTGCCTTAAATGCCTCCAATAGGAAAATATTGTAAAATTTGAATTTTCAAATTGGAAACAATGTAAAACGGTCATAATTGTGTATGGGAATAATCTATACCAAGTGATGTTTTTTGAAGTATGGGTCAAATGTTTGGTATTGTATAAAGGGTATGTTTAAAATGTAAAGGGGTCTGTATTTTGGAAACTCATAGGTTTTGTAAAGGGGTATATTTTTGTACTTAATCGAGCTACAACCGAAGGTTTTCTTCCTGGTTCTTTCCTTTCGGTATGCTCGTTTGAACCAAGTTTTGTAATATCTCCCATTTATATATAATAAATTATAGTGGCTTGTAACTTTTGCTCCTCAAATCCAACTTGGGTGAAACTTCATTTTTAGCAACTTTCATGAGGTTTTTAAGGAAATCAATGTTTCCAACCTTTCCACACCCTATAAATTCATCAAACACGTCTATTAGGACTTGCACAAGCTTGATCCAACTTTAAATCTTGTTGCCTCCACGTTTCATTGGCATTAGCAAGTTGTAACCACCATTTTTGGTGCAGAAGTACCTACACCACAATATCATTGCGGATCATTTCAATGATTAAAGTGTTAATATTTTTATTTTTTGTCTTTAATGAGATCTAATAGTCCTAATGGTCATGCATTAGGAGGATTGTTTAGGTTTTAGGGTAAAAAAAATGGAGATCCCAACTTGTCCTAGTTGTTGCTTTGTAGCCTTTGAAGGAAAAATTAGTAAATTTGTTTAGGGACAAGCAAGAATAGTTTTTTGAACATGTAATGATGCTATTTCAAGCCATTAAGTGAGGTCTTAGTAAATTTATAAGTGGAAAAGTGCAAAATTTCATTATGAGTCATATTAATGTGAAAAATGTTTGTATTTTGGCCTTCAACAGTCATTAAGTTTTCAAAAGTCAATTAATATTGGTGGTTAAAGGCATTGGGAGTTGGATTAAAAGGCATAGCAATGTACTTAAGGCCTTCAAGGGCTTGAGACAGGTTTGGTTGAAGGAGTTTTTTTCTTTGAATCAATAAAGTTTCAATTGCTTAGTTCATATTTTACTATTTTTCTTGTGTTTTTTGCCTATGCACAAGCCATTCAAGCATTTTTGTATCAAAAATTTATGTAGAAATGTTATTACATGTCTTGAATTTATTCTGACTTCTTAATATAGGGTTTCTTTATTCATTTTGTGCCTCAAAACTCAGACTTTCTTTAGACGAGTTCCTGAATAGGGGAATAATAGTTTTGCAATTTTAATGGCTTGAATCTCAACCCACCTATTGTGTGCCATTTTGAATTGGTGGGATGAGTTGGTAGGGATTAGTAAATGATATTTCAAGAGTGGAAGGCATGGAGAACTGGGTATTGAAATAAAATGAAGAGTTAAAGGTTTGAAAATGGTGGTTTTTTTTCACTTGAAAATAGAGTTTTTACCCTAGGGTTTGCAAAAATCTCTAAGATACCAAAAGTTTCTTTGTTTTCTAAGCATATTGGGGCATAAATAAAGGTTTCTAAGGTGGTGGCAGAGTCTGAAAGGTTGTGGAAGTGCTACATCCAATAAACCCTCAAGAATTACACTAAAAACAAGGGTTTTTTTATTTGATGGTTATAGGTCCATACAAATGGAATCCAATTGCAAAATCTTTGTTTTCTTTGAAATTTATTTTCTTCCCCAAGTTTTCAGGGGTTTGTGTGGTGTTTGAAGGTATGTTGCTTTGCATTTTTGGGCTAATTGAGTAGCCTTTTCAAGGGTGAATGTATAGGAAGTCAACGCTGGTCCAAAGGAGTCTATGTTGTTTCTCATATATGTTGTGTAACTTGGATATGGGTGTTTGAATTAGTCATGTGTTGGTCTGGTGTTTTGGAGAATTGTGGAGTAATTGGAAAAACTAGTTTCTCACTATTACAAGGGTTTAAGGGGGTTAAAGAGGGAAATGTGTATTTAGTTGCTTGTCAAGTTTTAAGGGAGTTTTGGACTGTCCAAAGAGGTTAGAATAATCTTGTTAGATGCCTCAAATAGGCAGGTTGCAAAGAGTTTGTGATTGTGCCCTTGTGTCTGCATCAATTTTTCACCTAATTTCACTCAGTCCAATGAAGCTCAAAGTGATTCGGTGTATTTGGTTGCAAAAGAGGACTATCCCTAGTGTAAATGTACCCATCTAGACATGTTGGAACAGTCTATTTGGTCATATGAGTTTCGGAATGAAAGTTGCACCACTTTCTAACTTTACACTACTTGCATCTGGCAACTTTTCCCTCCACTGAAAATTCATCACCACAAGAAAACACCTCTGAGATAGAAAAAACCGAGAGACAGTATTGTAGATGGTCCCAACATGATCCCATAGCCTCAGATGGAGATTCTATAAGCCTCACGGTCTTTGAGAAATAGCCCTTCAAAGATTGTTGTCTTTTAGCACTTTGGACTCTTAAGGGAAATCGTCAATCCAATGTAGCTCGGAGTGATTCGGGGTATTTGGTTGCAAAGGAGGACCATACCTAGCATAAACATACACATTCGGATTTGTTGGAACAGTTCATTTGGTCTTACAAGTTACAAAGTGAAAGTTGCACCACTTTGCAACTTTACATTGCTTGCATCTGGCAACTTTTCCCTCCACTGAAAAGTCATCACCATAGGAAAATGCCTCTAAGATAGCAAAAACTGAGAGAGGTTTTTGTAGATGGTCCCAACATGATCCGATGGCCTTGGATGAAGATTCTATAAGCCTCACGGTCTCTGAGAAATATCCCTTCAAATATTGTTGTCTTTTAGCACTTTGGACTCTTAAGGGAAATCGTCGGTCCAATATAGCTCAGAGTGATTCGACGTATTTGGGTGCAAAAAAGGACCATCCCTAGTGTAAACATACCGATCCGGACGTGTTGGAACAGTCTGTTTGGTTGTACGAGTTGCAAAATGAAAGTTACACCACTTTGCAACTTTACACTGCTTGCATTTGACAACTTTTCCCTCCACTGAAAAGTCATCACCACAAGAAAACGCCTTCGAGATAGCAAAAATTGAGAAATTTTTATGTAGGTGGTCCCAACACGATCCTATAGCCTTAGACATAGAGTTTGTAAGCCTCATGGTCTCTGAGAAATAGCCCTTCAAAGATTGCTTCCTTTTAGCACTTTGGACTCTTAAGGGAAATAATTGGTCCAATGTAGCTCAGAGTGATTCGGTGTATTTGGGTGCAAAAGAGGACCATCCCTAGCACAAACGTACCCATACAGACGTGTTGGAACAGTCCGTTTGGTTGTACGAGTTGTGAAATGAAAGTTGCACCACTTTGCAACTTTACATTGCTTGCATCTAGCAACTTTTCCCTCCACTAAAAAGTCATCACCATAGGAAAATGCCTTCGAGATAGAAAAAACCGAGAGAGGTTTTTGTAGATGGTCCCAACAAAATCCCATAGCCTCAGACAGGGAATCTGTAAGCATCATGGTCTCTGAGAAATATCCCTTCAAAGATTGCTGCCTTTTAGCACTTTGGACTCTTAAGGGAAACTAGTGGGCAGCAGAGTTAACTTCTTCACAAACTTGGTTTGAAGTAATTTCATTCTTTTTTGTGCATTTAAAATGAAGTTTTAAGCTTTCCACCCTAAAAGTGACCTCTAGATAACTTCAAACACCTTAACTCCCTCATTCTTATTCATTTTTTTGCAAACAAGCATTTTCATTCCAAGAGGCTGAGCTTTCATTTTTGCTTGTTCGATTGAAAGCGGACCATGACACAACTTTCTTTTTTCAAAAATTGTTCAACATCATTGAACTAAAAATTTATCACACATCTACAGAGAAATAGAGGAGTACTACAAACTAAAACACATTACACTTCGGTTCTCACTGACTTGATGTACTCTCCAACATCTCTCTTCTCTAAAAGCGACCTCTAAATCACTTCAAACACCTTAACTACCTCATTCTTATTAAAAAATTTTGCAAACAAGAATTTTCATTCCAAGAGGCTGAGCTTTCATTTTTGCTTGTTGGATTGAATGCGGACCTTGACACAACTTTCTTTTTTCAAAAATTGTTCAACATCATTGAACTAAGAATTTATCACACATCTGCAGAGAAACAGAGGAGTACTACAAACTAAAACACATTACACTTTAGTTCTCACTGACTTGATGTACTCTCCAACATCTCTCTTCTCTCATGTGGAGAGTTAGAACTGCTTGGCCATGCCTTTGCATCATTAGGGAAGTTTTGCTCTTTTTGACAATGTCAAATCATGGTTGCATACAGATTAGGAAAAATACCTTTGCTTTTAGATTAGCAATGCATGGAAGATTCAAAAAGTATCCTTGATATTACAAAAAGGTATGTGTTTATACACTTCAAATGTGCAATCACTCTCAAGACCAATGTAACAATGATACACAATAATGTTTGAGACTAAAGGAAGACATCAAAATGGCTAGTGTACTAAAAGAATTCTTATGATTTATGAAGAATGTTGATAACTCTAATCAGTTGGCTTCTTTTTTCAATATCATACAAATTGAACCCTGGCATCAATCGACTCTGTATATCAAGCTACCACAATTCAAGTTTCAATGATGAATATTTATCATGCATCTTTTAAATGACATTCAAGTTTATAGTGGTTTTTTTGTTTATATGATGTTATGTGATATTCTAATCATAATTCATGCTTCTAGGCTGTATATATATATTAGTTTTACATGTTATCTCCATTTTTCAGCCCCTACACTGCAAGTAAATGGCTTCATAGCGTGTGGAATGAGGGGGCAACATGCGTAAGACCCCTTTAAAGTTTTTTTGAGTGCTTTCTTTTTATTTTTTGTGAGTTTTGTGCCAAGTTTCCTCAAAGAAATGTGGTCTCATAGAATTCCATGACAAGCTAATGCAATTGATAGCTACTCCTAGTTATTAGTTATGTAATGTGAAGTAATTGTATAACTACTTAGGTTGGCTTTGTAAAAACTATATTGTTATTGAATTTTTTTCATCTATCAACATCTAGTTGTTACTTATGCAATGTGAAGTAATGCTTTGAGTTTGAAAGATGTGCAATGCAATGTAATCAGCAATATGAATATAAACTACATAATATTTAACCATTATTTTTATGCTATTGTACATTGATATTTAACCATTGCTCACTTGATTAAATTTTCAAAGAGTTTAATCACACATGAGGAGGAAATTAAATTTCGATTGTCAACTTCTATATATCAAATTATCCAATAATCAAGTGTATGTCCATATAAAAAATGGCATCAATGCCAACTCAAACAAATTTTACAATACGTGGCATATGCCATCTCGGTATCTATTCAAAATTTACATGCCAAAATGTCTATCTCATCCTAAACTACTGGTGGATCATCAAAATGGAGCCTCTTTGAAGTACTCGTTGGCTCTGAAGGTAGTTGCACAAGAAAAAGTCAAACCACAATTGAGATTAGTTATACTATATAATTTAAAATCGAATAATTAACATAAAAATCAATATACATTGAATTATAATTGAACTCTAAAATTGAAATCTTGATTACTTGAAATATAAGTCTCTTCCAAGGGTCAAGAGTCCTATATACCCCTCTCAAAGAACCAACCAAACCAAATTTTGTAATGTCAATCTATATATGTGAGCAAAAACATAAAATTGATCCAAGTTAGCATAGAATTGTCGGTAATAAAAACATATTTACCAAGCACAAAATAAAATAAACACATACCTCTTTAGGCTGATCTTTTTTTTTTATCTCCTTTAGGTGTTTTGACACCTCCTCCTTGAGGTGTTTCAACACCTCCTCCTTTAGGTGTTCGAATACCTACTCCTTCAGGTGTTGTGACACTTGTCAACAATGATGTATAGCTCACAACAGCCTACACATAAAAATGACAAGTACATATGAAACTACCAATCTATGTCAATGTATGCATAATCAATAAAAGATCTTATAAATATTAATTCAATCAAATTTGAGTTCAATTACCTTTCCCTTATCCAACATTGTGCCTCCATAGTCTGGAGAGTGTTGCACCTCACTCGCACTAGGTGTTTCCTACAAGCAGAGAATAAGATAAACATATAAGTTAATATATAATTTCATTAATGACAATTCAAATGACAAGTAAGTATACAGTAAAAAATGTAAATGAGTGAGTGCAAAAATAAATATTGTGTGCATGTTGAGGCCAAATGAAATGGACGTAAGGGTACTATCAGTCACCCGTGTGAGCTCCTCCTAAGACATTAACTGTTAAATAGACCATGTAAAGAAATATTAGTACTTCATACTATCTCTTATTAATATTCATTTTTAAAAAAATGCAAGTTATGAATTTACACCTTAAATGTTACTTGTGTAACTATTCCAATGTCCATGGATGATATAACACAAAAGTATGGGTGGGAGGGGGAGCGGAGGGAATATTTTGAATCCAGGCGAGTATTCAGCCGATGGAACTGTAGAATCAGATGATGATGAAGATGATCCGGGTGGGGATGTAGTTGTTCGTGGGGTTGAGGCTGCCTCAGGTGAATATGTTGTGGGTGCTATGGGTATCGAGGGAGCTGGGGTTGAAGCGGTTGGTGGGGGATGTTTTGCTGGAGGCATCGTTGTTCTTTACTAGCCCGTTTCCACTATTTCCAGGGCTTTTTGGTGTCTTCATACTACAAATTTGAGCTGTTGGAAAGCGTCTCACATCAGAGGGGGAGCGGTGCTTGGTGGTTCTACTCTTGGAGGTTTTTCTTGGCACATGCGGTGGGTTGCTAGCTGCATTTTTGGCCGGTGTGGTGGTTTTGGAGGTTGCTTTCCCCTTTGCAGTCTCTGTCGGCCTGCTCTTGGTTCCCAACAGACTAGTGGTCTTTCTTGTTTATTCTTGTGGTTGGGATCATGTTTTGGGTTGTTTTCCCTCTCTATGGTGTGGCATTATTGCTTCGGTGGGAAGCTTTTCCTCCCTTTTCCCTTTAGGGTATTATGTGGTCCTGCTATGGTCTTCTTTAATCAATTTTTTTTAGAGCAGGGGTGTGTCTTTCTGAAGATCTTGGTATTTCCCCCTTGTGATGTGTTGATTATCCTTTTTGATTGGGGGATTTTGCTTTGGGTTTCCCTTTTTTTGGGTGTGGATGTTTGTTTTCCCTGGTGGGAGTTCTCTTTATGGCTATGGGATTTCCTTCTGCCTTTTAGTGCTCTGCTTTTTCTGGCCCTTAGAAGGATATTTCTCAGTGGTTTTTCTATCTTAGGGGCTATTGTGGAATGGATTTTTACCATCTCTGTTGTTGTTGGAAGCTTGGGTCAGGAGGGCTCTGTCTCTGTGGTTATTTTGTTTCCCCCTCCTCTCAATTTGTTGATGGGTGTCAGGTTTCTACCTTCTACTAGTTGGTTAGCTCTCTCATCTTTTCTCCATTTTGAGCCTTCTTTTGAGGTGAAGATCACTCTTGTTGAGGTGGAACCCACTCTTCTAGAGGTAGAGTTGGGGATTGTGGATTTGTGGAGAAGCCTTCCTAGCTATTGGTCTGCTCTGTTACAGTACCTATTGAGGTGGTGTGAGATCCTATGGAGGTGGAGTAGATTCTTGTTATAGGTTGATCACAATGGTGGTAAGGGACTACTTGACATTGGCTCCTATAGAGGGGAGCCAACTCCTTTTGAGGTGGGTTTTTTTTTAGTGCTTCAGGTGCAGGGGTGCTGCAAAAGAACATTTTTCTGGTGGTTTGACAGAATGGCCTTATGGCTGATGGTTCTTGAAGAAGTTCGTGTGGGTGGAATGGAAAGACTTATCTTCTTCAAGGATTGGTGTGTTGTTGTTTGGTTGTTACAAACAACTATTTTGGGTTTTTTCTCTCAGCCAAAACATTTTTGTTTGGGTTTAAGGTCCCTACTAAAACCTTGTTATAGTGGGTTGTTGGTCCCATCAAAACCAATGGGATTAAGATTCATGTAATCTTGGTTCTTTTTTGGGCAGCTTGCTGGCTTTTGGTTGGTTGTTGGTTGGTTGTGTCCCTGTTTCGCTGCTGGTTGCTTTTTTTTTATCGTTTGGGCAACTTGTTCATCTTAGTGTGGGTTTTGGGTCCCCTTAAAACCTGATGGTTTTGGGTCCATTTAAAACTTATTGTTAAATGGTTTTGGTTCCATTTAAAACCTATTGTTAAATGGTTTCGGGTCCATTCAAAACTTGTTTAACCTCTAATAAAAAACTATTCCAATGTCCACCTCTCCAGCAGGAGAGGACTCTGTATGGTGTGCTCCACTCCCCTATGTGTGATCTGCTATAATCTCCACATCCTAGATGTCATAATTAGAAGTGTCTAATGGATGCTCAGCGGGCTATACAATAGGACCCAAGCATATCTAGTGGCATGTATTGCAACTATGTGGACCTGAGGAGGATGATGCAGTAGCACTGGATCCATTGCCAACATCACCAAAATGTGGCTAAGCTACTGAAGAAGCATGGGAAACCAAAATACTACTCAAAGGGTGAATGGCCTAGATAGTTTGTGTGGTTGCATACTCTGTAATATCTAGATGTTGTACTAGAGGTGGCAGAGGAAGGGGAGGAAGGGGAACATGTGGGCGCCTGACTACTCTAACTGCCCCTGGCCTATCCTGGGGCATACCTCCACCAACACCCTGGAAGGGTTTAATGTCAAAGTAATTGACATGATGCCCTAACAAAAGCTCAGCGTATAATTTTTTAATAAAGTAAAAAGGTACATCAAGATTATTGTTGGGTGGTTTATCAAAAACCATACACCAACGATCCCAAAAGTTATCTACTATGGCCCTATGTGTGCACCATTTTATAGAAAGTTTTGGTTTGTTAACATTAATTGGAAAACCAGTGTAGGAGCTAATAAATAAAGAGGCTATTTGGGCTTTTGTTATTTGGAGATTTTTCACATCATCATAAGACAATCCACATGCATAATATTTCCTCATGGTTTCTCACCACGAATGAAAGGCATTATGTTGGGTGGAGAGGGTTTCTACATTTGTAATTATTTCTATCAATGTGGTTGACATACAGGATAATTGAGGGATTTTCTTATAAACATCACAAATTCCCCTCAATTGCTCCAATTTTTCACCAATTAAGTCTTCAATTGATGGCTGGAGGTGGTGGAGCATTTGGCATTTCTGCATTTTGATTCTCAGCTGGTGGATTTTCATTCTCAACTAGTGGAATTTGTGCATTCTCATTCTCAATAGCCATAATGCTTGATTAAAGTTAAAAATAATTAATCTAATTAAAATTAGACAATATAAATGAAAATATTATAAAAATACCCTAGTTTTTAAAAAAAAATCCAAAAAACCCTACTTTTTAACAAAAATCTATAAAATTCTCTAATTTTTAATACAAATACATAAGCAACACTATTTTTAAATCAAAATCTATAAAAACATTCATTTTTTTTTATCAAAATCCATTCTAAACTCAAATTTTTCATAAAAATTCAATCAAAAACCCTATTTTGAAAAAAATCCACAAAAAACTAATTGAAATTATCCAAATCTAATTCAAAATTGAATCAAAGCAAATAAAAATCTAAAATCTTACCTTTTCAAATCAGATATTGGCAAAATCAGATATCCGTTACACGAAGAACCTCCTCACTATGCACCCGCGGGTTGTTTCATTGTCAAATGATTTTAAAACAGCCATAAATTTGTATATATATACTTTTTACAAATCAGATATCCGATTTGAATTAGATATTTTATATGGAAAACTACGATTGGTGTTTTCTTTGGTGGTGTGTACTGAAACCCAAGCCTAAAAAAAGTCAACTCGGTATTTTCGCATTTTTGGGTTGATGAAAGACGTGCTTTTTTCCTCATTGCCACTTTTTGGCCCACCATGATCCTGCACATACCCTCTTGTTGCATCAACATGACAATTTGAAGCATGCCGCTCAAGAAAACAATTATGAGTTGCAGATCCAGAAAAGAGGTCTACATATGCATCCATGTGATTGACACAATCATGTTCTTCAAATGCAAACTCATCATAGAAAATGTCATTAATTGTACTAACATTTGTCTCTACATTTTCACTTTCATGTACAACTATATCAATGCTATCCTCATGCAAACATTCAGTGATAATTTCAAAGTCAGGAAAAGAAGTAGAAGAAGGTAAAGCATCAAACAAAACAAGAGTTCCGTGTTCATCATTATCAGCATATGCATGCTCCTCATAACCAACTACTCAAACTGACCCATCCAATGAATCACTTGCATACATATCTCCTTCTTTTTTGATACTACTGCAACAATCAGAAAGGCTACCTTCACTATCAAACTAAAAACCATCAATGGTTTATTCATTGCAACTTCTCACACATGATTGCTCTAACTGGAAATCGTTGCATACTCTATCACTTTTATCTGATATATTAACATTCTCAAAAATACTCTTCAAATCAACAGGCTCCTTTGTCTCATCATCATAAAATATTTCATCAATGCTACACTCACTTGTAGAATTGGCATGACCAATTGTACCATTGCATTGCTGATCACACATGTCTTCTTCAAACAACATATTCAATTCATATCCATCATCTTGTTCTTGTGATCCTTCAATAGTATTGTCATCATTTTCATTGTTGGAACACTTTCCATTTGAAGAGATTAATTCTACCTTTTCCTCATGAGAGGAATCAGAGTCACCAAGGCTGCAAATAGAATTGAAATCATCTTGATCACCCATACAATAATGCTTTTCAGCTGGTTGAAAACTTTCATTTACAACACCATTGTTATCGTCATGAAGAAATGAAACTTCAAAATCAACATGATCTTCAACTGTATATTCAAAGTCCATAGAAGAGAAAATACTTTCAGTTTCATCTACATCATTGCAGCCTTCATCTGAGTATATTTCTTTTGTAGGTTGTTTAAAAACAACTTCCTTGTCCCCTAATGATGCATCATTCTTGTCTTCCACTATACCATCTAGATCTATGTGATTAAGTCTTGAAAAATTACCATCACATAAGCTATTCAGGAGATTAGTTCCATACTTCTCTATCATTTCTTCAATTATTGATAGCCATTGATATAAACATTTAAGACTAAGGGGCTTCAAGTGAGCTAGCATAGTACTCAAACTTGACTCACAATTCTCATAGAACAAATCAATGCAAAATAACTCATTAGGTCTTTCTGATTTTGGTATATCAATTAGCAGAACTTTCATGAATCTATCATAAAAATCATAGATGGATTCATCCTCCAATCTTTCTATATCGCACAATGCATCAATATATGACATAGGTTCATCCTTATTTTTAGATTTCTCTTCATACACTTCTTGGGTAGGAAAATTTCTTTCTTCATTGAAGCATTCATTGTCTACTGACTCTTCTTCAAAATAACCAATGAAATGCATTCTGAGCTCAAGCCATGAATCTATGGAATGCATGGGTAAACTAGAAAACTAGTATTCAACATCATTTTCTAAATTTCTTACAAAAAACTTCATGATAGCATCTTCTTCTACTATTTGACAATCTTCCATTACTTCAAGAAAACCTTGTACATGTTGTGATGTTGATTCTTCAAAACCTCCTCTAAACTTAGGAAAATATTCATTAATTCTTCTTGGGACAGAATGTGGGTAACCTTGGATTTTACTGAAATCCAAAGGGTTGTATCATTCACTAGTGAACACCTTTCTTTGAGGAAATGGCTATATTCTAGGCATAAAATTACAACTTATAGAGGGAGAACTAGGACAACAATACATATTTGCAAATAAAAATGTGTTCCCTCTTCAACTAATTTCTTCTCAAGATATCTTTTCATAATATCTTACTTTCTCATTTCCCTTTCTACTAGTATTTTGAAATACTGAGTAAGGGACAATATTAACTAGAATTTTTTGTTGAAAACCTTCATACAAAGATATTACAATAGAAAAATACCTGAGAACTTCTACAACCAACTCTTCTGATGATGTAGAAACTTATATAGAGTCACCACCTGTTTGAAAGAGGAAACGATCTTCAAGGAGTAGAAAGATTCTTCCACTTGATCTATGTATTTTGGAGTTCTCTCCACCAGCAGAGCACCAGACTTCAGGAATACATAAGAAACGTTGTAGCAATCTCCTTGAAGTATGCAGGTCCTTAGATCATGTTTTAAAATTCAATGACTCTTTGACTGAATGGTCTGAAACCAAATATTTCTTAAATTCTCCCCAGTAGAGTCGCCAATTTGTTGGTTCCCAAATCAACAGATGCAATGAGTCCTAAAGAGTAGCCACTCTCTCATATTCAAACTCAATGGGTTGATGTGGCCAATGAACAAGATTCAGTTAAAGAGACTAAAATCTTCTACACTTCTAGCTCTATTAAACTAGGGAGAGTAATCCCAACAGTATATTTATAGATACTTGTGTGCTAAAGTACCAAATAAACTGTAAACAAATGGTTCTCCTCTAATTATTTGAGAAATAAACTGTAACTTGCATGTGTTGTATAACTTGGGGATTTGAGATCCTCTGCATGTAAGCAGCTCCATTTTCTGAATAATAAAATTATTCTCTTGTTTGTGGGTTATTTTCTAAGTCTCGGGTTGCACCCTCATCAAGTGGTATCAGAGCGAGGATTTTCTTGAGCATGTGGACAGATCGCCGATCGTGAGGCAGTTCACACCAGGACCGTGGTTGTGGGTCGAGGTCAAGAAATATGCCTCCAAGAGTGATGCCTGGTAGGCATGGTGGTACCAGAGGTGGTCGAGGCAACAAAAATGCTGGTGGAAGAGATGCACTGGCAGCCCTCCAGAGATAGATTGGTGCATTACAAGAGCAGTTGAGAAGAGGGTTAACCCTAACGGAGGAAAGTGAGGATGAAGGAGAGGAAGAAGGTTCAAATGTAGAAGAGGAAGAAGAAGCAATTGATCAAGACCAAATGCGGCTAACAAGGGTCATTTCGAAGATCAGAAAAAGACCTAGAGCAGAAGTCCTCAATTATTCTGGAAGTCTGAACCCAGAAGAGTTGATCGACTAGATCAACGAGCTAGAAGAATATTTTGAGTATGAGGAAATAGAGGACCCAAATAGGGTTAAGTTTGTGAAAATGAAGTTGAAGGGCCATGCTAGTATTTGGTGGAAAGAGGTCTAGTTGGAAAGAAATCGAAGAGGAAAAGAAAATATCACCAGATGGGATTGCATGGTAGAGAAACCGAAGAAGCAGTTCATACCAGTGGACTACGAGTTAGATCTGTTGAAGAAATTGGAAGGGTTGAAGCAAGGAAGCAGATCTGTGAAAGAATATACTAAATATTTTCACAAGATAATCATCTGAATGGGCCACACAGAGGCCAATAAGGAGAAGGTAGCCCGATATCCTAATGGGTTACGACCGAGCATTCAGGAGGAGTTAAGCCTAGTTAGAATGACCACCATTGAGGATGTGTATCAGTTTGCTCTAAAGGTGGAAGAGAAGCTGAACAAAAGATTTGATGGCAAGCAAAAAAGACGAGGAGGCCAAAGTGGAAGGGGCAGTGGAAGACCTTCAGGAAGTCGAAATGATGATGAAAAGAAAAGTAAAGATGTGGGTACTAGCCGAAGCCAAAGGAATGACAACTTCTACCACCCTTGTGATCAAAACAGTGGTGATCAAAGAGGTAGAGGATGAGGGAGATATGGAAAAGGATTTGGAAGAGGTGGTTTCAAAGGAACGTGTTTCTTGTGTGGTGAAGAAGGGCATCAAGCCTATGAATGTCCACAACACCAAGGAAGGGCAAACAAAAGGCTAGAAGGTCATGGAAGGGTTGCACATGCAGATGAGGAGGCCTAATCTGGACATTCAGATGATGCTGAAAGGGGAGAAGGCCTAGTGATTAGGAGAGCGACTGAGGAAAAGGAACCAGAAAAAAAAAAAGAATCTGTTTCACACAAGGTGCAAGTGTGAAGGAAAATGTTGTGATGTCATTATTGACAGTGGGAGCATCGATAATCTAGTGTTAGAAGAGATGGTCACAAAGTTGAAGTTGAAGAGGGAAAGGCACCCGCATCCGTATCGAATTTCCTAGTTGCAGAAAGACCACAAAGTTTTGGTCAATGAGTAGTGCCTAGTAAAGTTCAAGATTGGGAGCTACCATGATGAGGTACTCTGTGATATCATCCCCATGGATGCATGTCACATGTTGTTAGGGAAGCCATGGCAGTTCGATAGGCGAGCTATACATGATGGCCATGCAAACACTTATTCCTTGACAAAGGATGGGGTTCGTCACAAGTTGAAACCCCTGAAGGAGACCGAAGAAAAGGCCTGCAGTAGTGCTAGAATTTGTTATGTAGATGGAAGAAAATTTTTAGAAGGTATGAAGCATGAGCGTGTGTATTATGCATTGATTCCTAGAGTGAGTAAGGAGGATAGTGAGAAGGTTCCAGAAGAAGTTTCTGGGACGTTGGATGAGTTTCAGGATATTGTTTCTGATAATGTACTTGGGGGTTTACCACCAATAAGGAAGATCAGTCATCAGATTAACTTGATTCCTGGAGCCAGTTTTCCAAATAGGGCAACTCATAGAATGACTCTAGCATAAAATGAGGAGTTAAACAAACAAGTTCAAGAGTTGTTGAGAAATGGTTTGATATAGGAGAGTTTGAGTCAATGTGCAGTACCTACAGTACTAGCACCAAAGAAGGATGGGAAGTGGAGGATGTGTACATATTCCTGAGCCATAAAAAAGATAACAATCAAGTACAGATTTCCCCTGCCAAGGATGGATGACCTGATGGACTATTTGAGTAGAGCTCAGTACTTCACAAAGATTGATCTGAAGAGTGGATATCACCAGATCTAGATTTGAGAGGGAGATGAATGGAAGACTTCCTTCAAGACCAAAGAGGGCCTGTACGAGTGGTTAGTCATGCCTTTTGGGCTAACCAATGCACCAAGCACATTCATGCGGCTCATGAATGAGGTACTAAAAGAATTTCTGGGAAGTTTTGTTATTGTGTATTTAGATGATATTTTGATTTTCAAGAAGATGTTGGATGAGCATCTGATGCATATTCAGAGAGCCTTTGAGAAGTTAAGAGAAGAGAAACTGTTGATTAATCTGAAGAAGTGCAGTTTTGTGAAGAGGGAGTTAGTGTACTTGGGGTTTGTTGTCTCAGCAGAAGGTCTCAAGATGGACCCAGAGAAGGTGAAGGCTATTCTGGAATGGCCTACCCCAAGAACTGCTACCGAGGTGAGATCTTTCCATGGTTTGGCTAGTTTTTATAGAAACTTCATTAGAAACTTCAGTAGTATTTGTGGACCCCTGACTGAAACAATGAGAGGGGATAGAAAAGAATTCAAGTGGAGCATGGAGCGGCAAAAATTTTGAATGTTGAAGCAGAAGGTGACAGAAGCAACCTGTTCTAGCCCTCCCGACTTCAACAAGGTGTTTGGTGGATTGTGATGCCAGTGGTTGTGCCATTGGAGCAGTGTTGAGCCAAGAAGGTAAGCCCATTGCCTATTTCAGTGAAAAGTTAAATGATGCCAAGAGAAAGTATTATGTATATGATCAGGAATTTTATGTGATAGTTCAAGCATTAAAGAAATGGAGACATTATTTGTTGCCAAAGGAATTTGTTCTATATACTGATCATCAGGACTTGCAGTACCTAAATAGTCAGGGAAAATTAAATCAG
This sequence comes from Sequoia sempervirens, assembly GCA_007258455.2. Lineage (NCBI taxonomy): Eukaryota > Viridiplantae > Streptophyta > Pinopsida > Cupressales > Cupressaceae > Sequoia > Sequoia sempervirens. The sequence goes on along the minus strand of VDFB02000008.1, from coordinate 191,377,617 downwards.
AGGCATATGAAATGGGTAGAGTTTTTGTAGAGTTATACCTTTGTTTTGAAACATAGGAGTGGAAAGTCAAATAGGGTTGCAGATGCCTTAAGTAGGAGGCACACATTGATGACAAAGATGCAGATTGAAGTGGTTGGGTTCAATGAACTTAAGACACTGTACGTAGAAGATCCTTATTTTGCAGAGGCTTGGAAAGCTTGCAAGGAACCTGTTATAGTGGACAGGACAAGGTGGCTGGATTTCATAATCTAGGATGGTATGTTATTTAAGGGAAGTCAATTGTGTATCCTGAGGAGTTCCATGACAGAGAACATGATAACGGAGAAGCATAGTGGAGAAATGGCAGGACATTTTGGTCGGGATAAGACCATTGCCAATATCAGTGAGTGTGTGTATGAAAATATGAATGTGTAAATGAATTGAAACAGTTATTCAAACACACCAATATAACATTAAATCAAAGGAAACAAATAAACAAAACAAACTCTTATGCGAACGACTCCTTCGAAAGTGTCATATTGTCCTCTATCTTTAGTGTTTTTGTCGATTCCAGCTTTGTGTTCTCAGATTGTAGGCTAGGCTCAACAAACTATCTTCCTAAAGAATGAGATTTTGATATGATGTAGATGCCAAATTAAACTATGATAATGATTTGAACTAAGAAGCTTGAAATAAACATGATGCTATCATAAATGAACTCTACATGAATTAAGTGCATAAACTCTAATTAATTGCCTATTACCAATGCTTGGATTCACACAGGTATTTATAGAGTTTTTCGAATGATTTTGATTGGCTGTCTTGTTTAACGGTTGTGATAATTCCTGGCAGATCGAATGGTTGAAGAAAGATGAAACTGAAGAAAAAATAGAAGAAACCTAAAAACAAGATTTTTCTATTTTATTATGAAAGAGGAAAAAAGAAGAAGAGAAGATAAGAAATCATCTTTCTTTAAAAGAATAAAAGAAAGATTTAAAGCTGATAAATAATTAATTAAAAAAATCAATTATTTATTTGTGGAGGACATTCAGCTTTTCTTAATTAAATAAAATATTTAATTAAGCTTTTAAAGCGAAGAAAGTTGGTGATAAGAATAAAGCTTTAATCAGGTTTTATTGAAAAAAGCAAAAGATCTCATAATTAAATAAAATATTTAATTATGATATGAGAAGATTGCACAATTGAAAATATGTAATTGTGATTTGGAAAGAAAGCACAAGATTCTTTAATTAAATAAGATTTTATTTAATTAAATCACTTTTATGAAATTAATTAAATGAAACATTTAATTAATTAGAAGAAGAAATTAAAATAGAAGAAAAAGATTTAAATTTAATTAAATCAAAAGATTTAATTTAAATTCAAACTGATAATTAATTTAAATAAATAAAATGTATTTATTTAATTAATTAAGTGGACATATGAAAATAATTAAATAAAATAAATTTATTTAATTATGGAAGAAGAATAAGATGAATGAACCATATAATTAAATTAATTAAATTTAATCATATGTAGAGGACTTTAGAAAAATTAATTAAATAATAAATATTTAATTAATTGCCAGGATTATAGACATGACCATTTTTATGCGTATACATTTTGCCCCTCTTTGAAGTGATGTGTGAAACACATTGCTTCAAAGAAAAATAAAAAATAAATTTTTTTCCCTTGATATGTTTCTGATTTTTGATTGTCGATGATGCCCCCTCGGGAGGTAAATCACGGAAGAAGAAGTTGATAGTGATAGGGAAATAGTGATTTAGCTCCCGATAGATAATGTGTTTGATGCCCCAGTGAAAAAGAGGATGAAAAATGGAAAATTCCATTAATGCCCACCCTAAAAAGACCCTTATAAGGTAAAAGGGGTAAAATGAAGTGTCATTTTCACCCTGCTGCTATAGTAAAAATTGAGCTCTGATAGTGACTTGGCGAGATGGAGATCCCAGTGCACAGACATAGATTCGAGCGAGCACGACGATACCAGAGATCAGCGGCGTATGGACCACCGGTGAGTGATTCGAACTGTTTATGTTGTCAAATTTTGCATTTTAGATCGATTTTGCCTTGTTTTTAAATTGGAGTGAAATATTTTTGAACGTATTAGCGCATTTAGGAATAGTTTTAGCACATTCGACAAATCCTTTAGCGCATTTAGGAAATTCCATAGCGCATTTAAGAACAATTCAAAATTGATCCTTTAGCGCATCCGATAGATAAAATAGCGCATCTAGGGCAAGATCGGCTAGATAGGTTCAGTAGCGCATCTAGGGAACATAATTGCGCATTTAGGAGAAATTGATAGAGTTGCGCATATGGGAGTTAGAGTGGCGCATCCGCGAGATAGAGTAGCGCATTTAGAGTTTTAGCACATCGAGGAAACAGTTTAGCGCATATGAGAAAAACATTAGCGCATATGGGTTTTAGTGCATATGGGCGACAGAGTTACGCATTTAGGAAATTGTCCCCAAAATGCTTGTGTGATGAAAAATGATGATTAAAATTGCTTCCCTAGTCAATAGATAGATAAATTGGAGGACCATCATGCTAATAGGATAGAAAATCTGATCGAGAACTGATAACTTTGCTTCCACAATAGAAAACAAAGAGTAGATAGCTGATAATTTTATGACAAACGACAAAGAGTAAAATGATTGATTGAGGGATTTGACTTTGATAACTTTGCTTCTCGCGATTGAAAAAAAGAGAGTAGATGTTTGATAAATTTTCTTTCCTGAAAAAAATAAATAGTAAATGATGATAGAGTAGATTGATTTGTCATGCAGATAGATTGATGTAACACTTGATATGGGTCGTTGATATATTTTGTTGGATAGATAGATCATGTGATATGGGTCTGATTGATGTGTTTTTTTTGTTATGGTCGAACAAAATAGGAGGCTTTTAAAAGCCTCTAGATTAGAGAGCGGTTCCCACTATGTTGGGAGTGGATAAGAGAGCTTACTCCTGCTGAGCTACAGCTGATATCAGATTGTGGATTGGGACCATTGTTGGCCATGCCGCGAGGTATTCGGGCCAACAGGGGGTTATTGACTGCTTTGGCAGAGAGATGGCACTCAAAGCATAACACCTTCCACCTGCCGACGGGTGAGATGAGTGTGATGCTGGAGGATGTGTATCAGATTCTTGGGATTCCAGTTGTTGGTGCCCTTGTGGTTTACGACCACAAAGAGATTGGTGGTACCGTGGCGCTTCAGTGGATATGTGATGATCCAGGCATATATGGTTACTGGGTAGATTGGGAGGATTTCAGTAGGTATCCTACGCTAGTTGCTGTGTTGGCCACATTTGTCAGAGGTTTCCTTGGACCAGACCATTAGTCTAAGGGATTCGCAGTTGGTTGGGGGAGGATGTTGGAGTGGATGATTACATAGCCACGGAGATTTTCCTAGGGGAGCTGTGTCTTGGCTGACATGTACCACAATCTCCATCAGATTGTCTACAGAGGATAGACAAGCCTGGCGAGTGGAGTGACATTACTACAGATCTGGGCGTGGGAGCACATAGCAGTCACGAGACCACTGTGCACGAGAGCTAGACCTGCACGATAGCCCTATGTATATGCATATTCTGGCGCAGTTGTCCAGCAGAGGCTGGGCAAGGTACAGTACTGGCGACGGGTTCTGGATGATGTCGATGCAGTGATATGGAGACCTTACATAGATTGTGAGGCATGGGTGACAAATCATTTAGAGATGCCATTTGTGTGTCGACCACGATATCTGATAGGGTGGACGCCCTTTATTATTGAGAGATTTCTGGCATTATGGGTCATGCGGCAGTTTGGATTCACCCAGGGGATGCCCTAGGGTGTTGCTCATTATGGGCGGTGCAAGGGGGATGTAGGATGGGGACCATGCATTGCATATCAGGCAGCATATACAGAGTATTCCACTTTACAGCCCGAGGAATGGGCGGACAGGCCAGAGGTACAAGATGCAGGGATGACGGATGATTATGCATAGTATTTCCATACGCATCTATTTCCACGGTTTACAGTGCCAGATGTGCCACAGGCTATTGGGATAGCACCACCGCCAAGAGCAAGGATACAGGGGGATGTGGCCAGTGGGGAGTAGGCTATGGGCGGAGGAGAGGAGGAGGGAGAGGAGAGTGAGGAGAGTGGAGATGGGGAGGAGGAGGACAGCTCAGATGATGGGGATGATGGAGATGAGGGGAGACATGAGAGTTTGGACAGCCTAGGTAGAGCATTGATTCCTCGGCGGGCCAGATCTGGTGGCTGACCGCAGATAGTGATTAGGGTGTCATCCTCATCACAGCAGGCACAGATAGATGCCTTGCAGGGTTAGGTGCAGACCTTTTAGGGACAGCAGGCACAGCTACAAAGTCAGCTAGTGTAGGCTCAGAGTATGATAGTGCAGTTACAGGCATAGCTTGCACAGGCCCAGACATAGGCACAGGCACAGGCACAGGTACCTGCCCCTGATTCCCAGGTGACACAGTTGGTGGCAGAGAGGGATGCCCTTAGACGGCGAGCACTGGAGGCCGAGGGTGTGGCACAGAGACTGATGGGTACCGTAGAGAGTACTTCATTGCGGGAGGCCATTGTAGAGGGATTTGAGGCAGCCAGAGAGGCAGAGTATTACAGAGTTCGCTATGAGGAGCTATGCCCTCCCGAGCAGTGAGAGCCTTATCCCAGATCTCACAGTAGGACTAGGACCCGATCCCAGACATCGACACATGGCAGAGAGGTTACAGGGCCTCGACGGGATTCTGATGTAGGTATGAGTGGCAGGCCGCCTCCTTCTGGACTAGCTACTTCAGGGGCATCCACTAGTTAGTCGTGTGGGACTGATTTATCATGTATATTGAGTTTTGATCATGTCTTATGTATTATGCTTTGAACTTTTTAGTTTCATTGGACATTAGACACTTGTATTATTTTGATGAGCGATGATATGTAGCGGCGATATTTTTGATGATGATATGTTCATGCCTTTTGTGATGTGATATGGATGTTACTTGTATGCATGTATGATATCAGATGGATTTTGATATGTTGTTATTATTGTTTTTTGGACTAATCGTTATGATGCAGGATGATCTAGTGATGTGATGTGAATGCAATGGTTTTGAGATGATATATACATGTGAGATGTTGATTTTTGAATTTTTCAATGTATGAAATGCATCGCAATATGATAGATAATGAATGTGATATGAATAATGATAGTGGTGAAAAGATAAATGATATGTTTTTGTAATGTTGATGTAATGGAAATGGTAATGTGATGATACTAAAATGAAAATGAGAATGGTAATGAAAGGATATGATAAAATGATTAAATGATAAATGAGAATGGTAATGATAACGATAATGGTAAATGATATTGATGGAGTGATAATGAATATTAAATGATATGGTAATGATAAAGATAATGAATAAATAGATGATAATGATAAAATGGATAAATGATAAATGATAATGAATGAAAGGATAACGAAAAGAATGAGGATAATGGTAAAATGAAAATGATGATAAAAAAATGATAATGATATATGAGAATGATGATGATAATGATAAAATGAAAATGATAATGATAAAATGAGCATGACGATGATGAAATGATAAATGATAAATGATAAGATGAATGATAAATGATAAAATGAAAATGGTAAAGTGAATGAATGATAAAATGAAAATGATAATGAATGATAATAAAGGATAAATGATAGATGATAAAATGATAATGATAATGATAAAAGGGTAAATGATAAATGATAAAAATGATAATGAATAATAAATGATATGGTAATGATAAAGATAATCAATGAATGAGGATAGATGAGAATGATAAAATGGAGAAATGATAATGACAATGATGATGATAAAAATGAAAATGATAAATGAGAATATTAATGATATGATATGAGATTATAATGATAAAATGATAAAATGATAAAATAAGAAATGGGAATGATAACATTAATGGTAAATGATAGTGATGGAATGAATAATAAATGATATGGTAATGATAAATGATAATGACAAATGATAATGAAAAGATGAATGCTAAATGAGAATGAAATGATAAATGAGAATGATAAAAATGAAGTGAAAATGAGAAATGATAAAACTGAATGAATGCAATGAATGAGAATGATGATGATAATGATAAAGATGATAAATGATAAATGATAAAAATGAATGGATGGAATGAATGAAATGTCCAAATGTCCTCCACAAAAAGCTCAAAACTATACGACAACCGTTGATGCCTTCATTCAGCCTTTCAAAACACTGATGTGAATCCAATATGCAGATATATACAATGATCTAATAAATATGCAACTAAATGAAATTAACTAGTTTGTTGAGCCTATTTCAAGCCTTTTTGAATCATCATGGAACATTTTAAAATGTTGGAAGTATGTACAAGCATCAGAGGGGAAGTTAGCACCAATGATGACCAGAGTACAACTTTCATGATTTTTGATATAGCAAGCGAACACAAGCATCGAGGTATAATTGAACCGAGATGACCGAAGCATTTCTTGCATAAACAGACAAAGAGTAACCACCCTTCTGATGCAAATGTGGAACTGTCATCGATGATATTGCTTTGGTCATCATGTCCTATGACATATTTGCATCAGATTGACCGTTAATCTCAAGACAGCAGACAAAGAAAAATCATTCTCGTTCCTTGCCACTCTAGTTCAGTACATCCTTGAGTGTGCTCTAGAGTAATGATATCAAAAATCAAACAACTTTTGGTCAAACATGTAATACTGTTATTTCATACATTATTCAGATTTTTGGATCATCTAATAGACAATGATATGGTATCTGCTGAAAAGTGTTTCCTGAGAAGGCTCAATGATCGAATGATGTTTCAAGTGAGTTGATTGTTTGTTCGTATGATCGGATCCTAGGACAGAGTCTAGCTGTTTTGGGTATGCTCTGAAAGTTAAGTGCCCCCAGTTGAGTTTTTGCCCCGTTTATTGACATAACTTGCGGAAAGGAATATGTACAATAGTCAAGCCATGGTAAGACGTTCTATTACTCTAGGCAAATGGCGGCAGGATGATGCAATTTATGACCCTAAGATGCAAAACAAGATGCAGAAAAAAAAAAAAAAGGAAAGCTGAAAAGGTAAAGTGCAAAACATGAACTAATAGATGGAGAGGTACAGATAGCGTCTGTTTGCCAGATTTTCACTATCTGTGTTTATTGCATTTTTCTGATTTCTTTTTTATTTATTTATTTTTTATTTATTTTTTTATTTTTATTTTTGTATTTTTCTGTCAATAGACTGCCTGTTTGCCAGGTTTTCACCCTATGACATTGTTTTGCTTTTTTTGTATTTTTCCAGGACTTTTTCTGCTGTTTTTGGATTTCTTGAAGACTTTTTCTGCTGTTTTTGGATTTCTTCAAGACTTTTTCTGCTGTTTTGGGATTTCTTCAGGACTTTTTCTGACTCAAACATAATATTTCTTAAGATGCATACTGTTGATAGGTTCATCAAACAGGTCTCCTTCTGGTGTTGATAACTTGTATACTCCTGAACTGTAGACTGCAATAACCACATAAGGGCCTAGCCAATTTGGTTCAAACTTTCCTTTCTTTTCTTGGTCTTGTTGATTTCGTGGGTTCTCTTTCAGAACTAGATCCCCCACTTGAAAGGTACGTGGCTTTACTTTGTGATTATAGCTGCGAGACATCATCTGCTGGTATGCTTTCAAATGGTCAGCTGCTCTTTGTCTCTTTTCATCTAGAAGTTCTAACTCTTGTAGTCGGGAAACTCTGTATTCATCATCTGTTATGAGACCTTTTAGTGATACTCTTAGTGAAGGTATTTCAACTTCTAAAGGCAATATGGCTTCTGCTCCATAGACAAGGGAAAAAGGTGTTGCTCCTGTTGGCATTCAGACACTAGTTCTATAGGCCCACAAGGCAGGATTGAGCTGAACATGCCAATCCTTCCCTGAGTCATTGACAGTCTTCTTCAAAATCTTTAGTATAGTCTTGTTGGAGGCCTCTGCTTGGCCATTCCCTTGCGGATAGTAAGGCATTGAATATCTGTGCTGAATATGAAATCTTTCGCAAAGTTCATCAGCATCCTGGTTCTTGAAAGGTCGACCATTATCTGTAATGATAGCATTGGGAATACCATATCGACAAATAATGTAATTGAGTATGAAGGATGAAATCTGTTTTCCAGTGACTTTAGAGAGAGGTACTGCCTCAATCCATTTAGTGAAATATTCGGTCACTGTGATGATGAACTTATGCCCATTTGAGGAGGAGGGATGAATTTTCCCTACTAGATCTAACCCCCATTGAGAAAATGGCCAGGTTGGTGTGAATGAGTGAAGTTCTTGTGCAGGAGCATGAATAAGATTCCCATGAATCTGACATTTTGAGCATGTTTTAACAAAAGTGAATGATTCCCTCTCCATTGTAGGCCAGTAGTAACCCATTCTAATCAATTTCTTGGATAAGGTTAGTCCACTCGAATGAGTACCACAAATGCCCCCATGAACTTCTTGTAAAGCTTTGTCGGATTCGTCACGTTCAAGACATCGGAGTAAAGTACCATCAAGACCACGGTGGTAAAGGGTATCAGCGATAAGGGTATATCGAGAGGATTGTCGAATAAAGTTACGTTTTTGGTTGCGGGATAAGTCAGGCGGTAAAGTGTCATCTTTTAGGTAGGCATAAATCTTACCATACCAGGGTGAATCAGATCCTACCAAGTGGCAGATAATTTGGCTTTTAGGTGTGTCATAGGCAGGTGTAAATAATTGTTCCACCAGAAATTCATAGCGAGTCTATTTTTCTGGGAGTTGTACCAATGAGGCGATCGTAGCCATAGCGTCAGCCGCTTTGTTGTCAATCCTTGGAATTTGTGTCAACTGAATGTTTACAAAGTACTTTTTGAAGTCATCAATCATCTTCTTGTATGGCAACACCTTGTCATCCTTAGTCTGGTAATCATCATTGATTTGGTTAATGACTAACTGTGAGTCACCATAAACTTGTAGCTCGGTAATCCTCCATTCCAATGCTGTCTTTAATCTAGTGATGAGTGCTTCATATTCGGCTATGTTATTGGTGCATGGAAACATTAGCCTGTATGATAGAGGAATGGTATGTCCTTGAGGGGTGACAAAGAGGATGCCCACCCCCAATCCATGTTGAGTAAAAGAACCATCGAAGTATAAGGACCATAGCTGCTTAGAGTCTGTCGTGAAAACATCAGCATCTGGAAACTCAATGTGTAAGGGGTGCTATGTTTGTAGAGGAGCGTCTGCTAATTGATCGGCAATAACTTGTCCTTTGATTGCTTTGCGATCAACATAGTGGATCTCAAACTCACTCAAAATCATGACCCATTTTGCTAACCTTCCTATTAGCGATGCTTTACTTAGTAGATACTTGAGTGGATCAATTTTTGAAACAAGATTGATTGTATGAGTTAGCATGTAATGTCAGAATTTCTGTGAAGCAAAGACTACTGCTAAAAAAGCCTTCTCAATAAAAGTGTAGTTAAGTTCATGACTTGTCAGTGTTCTGCTAATGTAATAGATTGCACGTTCTTTCCCTTCATGGTCTTCTTGTGCTAATAATGCCCCCAAGGATGTCTCGGTTGCAGCAATATATAGGATCAATGGTTTGTCTGGATTTGGTGGTACTAGAACTGGTGGGTTCATCAGGTACTGCTTGATTTGTTGAAATGCCATTTCACATTTGTCATCCCATCTAAAAGGAACATTCTTATGTAGGAGATGTGTGAACGGTAGACTTTTGTCGGCCAATTGTGCAATGAATCTTCTGATGGACTGAAGTCGCCCTTGTAATGATCTCAATTGACTAATGTTCTTTGGAGGAGGCATCTTCATGATTGCCTGAACTTTAGCAGGATCTACTTCAATTCCCTTTTCTGAAACAATATATCATAACAGCTTCCCGGATGTGACCCCAAAAACACATTTCTTAGGATTTAGGCGAACTTTGAATTTTTCCAATCTAGTAAATATTTTTGACAGTATTTCCAAGTGTCCTTCTCTGGTGTATGATTTTACCAATATGTCATCTACATAATCTTCCATGAATGTGTGCATCATGTCATGAAATATCGTAGTCATAGCTCTTTGATAAGTAGCTCCAGCATTCTTTAAGCTGAAAGGCATGACATTCCAACAGTATGTTCCCCACAGACAAGTGAAAGTTGTTTTCTCTTGGTCTTTTGGTGCAATCTTGATTTGGTTGTAACCAGATAAACCATCCATTAATGAATACATGGCATGGCCAGCTGTCAAATAAACTATAGTGTCGATGCCCGGAAGCGGAAAGTCATCCTTTGGGCAAGCTTTGTTAAGATCTCTGAAATCAGTGCATACTCTGACGCGTTTATCTGGCTTTGCTACTGGTACAATATTGGAGATCCATTTTGCATAGGCAATTGATCTTATAAAGCTTGCATCGAGGAGCTTCTTGAGTTCTTCCTTAACCAGTAGTGCTACATGAGGATTCATCTTTCTGAGTTTTTGTTTTACTGGTTTAACTCCTGGTTTGATAGACAAGTGATGCATTATGAGATCAGGATCAAGGCCTGGCATGTCTGCATATGACCAAGCAAAATTAACTTGATATTCTTTGAGAAAGTTCATGAACTCTGGGATTTCTTTATTTGTCATTGATTCAGCTATCTGTAGAATCCTTGGATTGTCTGTAGTTGCAATATTGATTTCCTTTGTAGGCTCGATCAGGATGGGCGATCGCTCATGAAAGTGCTCGGGGAGAGTGTCAAGGGTCCCATCAGCTGGTGCCTTAAAAAGGTTTTCACCATCTGATACGCTCTTTATTTTATCTTTTATTTGATCTAGTACTGATAGTGTCTGGTTTTCACCACTAGATTGTTTTTCTTTATTTTTTATTTTTGCAGCTAGGAGACTTGACACTCTCCTGATTAAAGACTTCATACCGAAAATTTCCAGTGGAACAATCATTTATATCATCGGTGGAAAGGAAGTTTATGATAGCTTCGTCATTTGGAAAAATAGGTATATCAATAGGTTCGGTTAGATCCCAGTCAATGAGATCAGGGTGGATTAAAGGTAACACATCATTTGGTCATGTGAAATCAGCGATGGTTAGGGTCAAGACAGATTTATTGGTAGGATCCAAGGTATGAGGTAGGTCAATGATGGTACTATTCTCCTGATAGTCTTGTTCGTTAAAATCCGACTCAGTATCACTAGACTCATAGTTGCATTGTGGTTCAGATTCTTGTGGTTGGGACCTAAACCTTCTCCTTTGATTAATGTGGGCGTATACTTGTGTATGACATCTAATTCTTTGTCCCTCCAAAATTCATCATTATGGATGGTATCCCATTCATATTCAGCAGAATCGGTATCAGAATTATTTTTTATAAAATTCAAGATTGATGCCAAACATGTCTCTTTCTTATCGGAACCTTCTTGCAGTGTAAAAACATTACCTTGTGATTGTTTAGATGAGGTAGCGTCATAGCCTAGTCCAGTTTTATCATATGCAGCAAGCCCTGGAAGATGGATAGGCTCAACTACGCCTTCTTTTCTTTTTTCAAGAGGACCATTGTCATATCCCATATTTTGCATGATGGAATATCCCTTTCCATATTGATCTATTGGTAAGGTGACATTTAGAACTGTTTCCTCTTCATCCTTATAGAGCCAATCCAGAATTACTATATCCTCAAGATCTCCCATGGGGAATTTTTCTTTGATAAACTGTCCAATGAACTTAGTAATTGGCTCTATTTGTATTTGTGTTGATGTTGATGCTATTGATATCTGTTGTTGTGCAATAGAAGGTTGTCCATGTGATCGAGGAGATGTAGGTAGATTAGCAAGACAAAAGGAATATTCCCCAACTCCACTCTCCTTGAACTATAGTTTCTTGTCAAAGCTTTTGGCTAATTGACTGATTTGTGTATCATGCTTAGGAGAAGTATTAGCAAGTGCTTCTCGATTATTTGGAACCAAAGTATTCTGATGAGCTTTGACATTGGCACAAGTTTGGGTGTTTAAATTATCAGCTAGTATAGTGATTTCCTATCCATCATATGGAAACTTAAGACATTGATGGTAAGTGGAAGGAACAGCTTGCATTTCATGGATCCAAGGACGACCCAACAAGATGTTGTACGCAAGATCCCAGTCTAAAACTTGACAAAAGGTATTTTTGATAACAGGTCCCACTCTGATTGGTAGCATGATTAGACCTTTTGACGTTCTCTCCTCATCATCATAGGCTTTTATAGTAATCTTCCTTCTAGGATCAATGGAGTCTTCTACAAATCCTAATGCTTGAACCACCTTCAAGGTACATATGTTTAGACCAGCCCCTCCATCTATTAGAACACGTTTAACACAGAACTTATGGCTCATGACCTCTAAGTATAATGATGAATTATGGGGATGAGTCATGGAAACATCGTGTTTGTCTGAAAATGAGAGACATGTAGGTGAGGACAAATGTCCTACCATGGCTTGAAATCAGTTCACATCCAAATCTGTGGATACAGTTGTTTCAAAAAGGGCTTTGTCTAAAATTTCCTTATGTGCAGGGGAGATCTTCAGGACTTCTAAAATGGAGATTTGAGCCGAAGTTTTTTGAAGAGTTCTTTTTGGGCTTCTTGATCCTATTGAAGACTGATTTCTTGGCGAACTTGGTTGATTTCCACTTTCTTAACATGGGAGAGAAATCTCAGAGATTCGGGTCTGTGTACCAATTTTGACAAAAACCTAAAAGCGCTATTCTGTTTCCTATATGCGCTGCAGAAAGAGGTATATGTGCTGTAGAAAGAGTCAGATGTGCTGTAGAATACCATAGATGCGCAGAAACAGAGCATAGATGTGCAGCAGAATACCCTATATGCGCCAAAACAGAGCACATATGCGCCAGAACAGAGTTTAAATGCGTTGCAGTTTTTCCTAGATGCGCTAAAACAGTTTTCTAAAGACAGTTTTTGACCAGTTTCAGCTGAAATTTTTTATTTTTTTTTTGGATGATCCTTTATTTGAATTAATGTTTTAGAAAGCACAACAAATAGTCTGATTTAATTTGATTGTAACCAAGCACAGAATAAGACAAGCACATCCTAGGTTAGGCCAGGACAATATCCGCTAGACTCCACGTGGGTTTCCCCAACCGCATATCAGTAGCGTGTGAATCTAGAAGCTTGGCTACACGGGATCCCCCTTATAGTGCACTCTCTTCTCAGGCCAACCAAGCTTCCAACCCCCATGAAACTCCCATGGCGAGCTGATCACCTCTACTACAAACTGCGAAAGTGTGGAAGGCTTCACACCGACCGGTGCTGGACTAGCAGATAGAAGGTTTTTGGCTTTCTAAACAATGGTATTTAGTTCGGGACCCCCGTTCGAGTGGCCATACATGGGGCAAGAGATTAATCACCATTAAGGTGGAACTCCAGCCTGAAGAGGTTAAGCTCAACAAGGTTTAAGGGAGTACAACTCTGTCTGTATGACACATCCGCACAAGCAACCTTAGGTTTTCCCTTAAGATTTACATTTATATACCGGTTGGGGGTAGCTTGGCTTTAGCTCCGTTGCCGGTTTGAGTCGCGTTGGGGTGATGAAATTCCCAGGCAGGCCCAATTTCTAGAGTCAATAACTGTTTCTCTTGCACCCAGGATCGCACAAGTGCGCAAGGGGAGAGGATACTTTGATTATCAAGTCAGGGTTACACAGGGAAAAGTGGGTCTGGTTTTCTGATCACCTAGTTTGCACAGGGTGAGAGCATAATCACCTACCACTTTCAAGCACAGTCAAGAAGAGTAGACAAGTTCATTTTAGATGCACCAAAATCAAAAGTGATTTAATCTAAGTGAAGATTTTACTTCACAACAGACATGGGGTTCAATTTAACTGCATGACAAAGGTGTGGTGACTACCCTAGATTGATTCATTTTAAATCCAACAAGAAAAAAAGAAAGAAATTATGTCTGCGGAAGGCGTCAGACTCAGAATCCCTGTTACAATCTAAATGCGCAACTCTGTCACTCAAATGCTCGAGAATAGAACCCAAATGTGCAACTCTGTTGCTTAGATGCGCGAGAACAGAACACGGATGCGCAATAATAGTACCCAAATGCGCAATATCAGAAATCTAAATGTGCAATAATAAAAACCAAATGCGCCACTTTGTTACCCAGATGCATGAAAACAGAACCTAGATGCGCTAATCTACATGCAATTTTTTTTTTAATTTTTTTGAAACATATTTGAATGTGCTAAAAAACCTATATGCTATATCTAAACCCCTAGATGCACTATAGAAATGCACATATGCGCCACTCTATTTCCCAGATGCGTCGCAGAAATGCCCAGATACGCCAAAATAGTCTTTAAATGCGCTGAAATACCTGCAAAAAGAAAAAAATTCTGATCTTCCAGATGCGTTTTCGGATGTTCAGAAAACCTGTGAGCAAACCTGCAAGAAAAACTTGCAAGAAGGAAGTCTAAAATGGGGGCATAGGCCCCACGGTGGGCGCCATTTAATGTGTGTATGAAAATATGAATGTGTAAATGAATTGAAAGAGTTATTCAAACACACCAATATAACATTAAATCAAAGGAAAAAAATAAACAAAACAAACTCTTATGCGAACGGATCCTTCGAAAGCATCATATTGTCCTCTATCTTTAGTGTTTTTGTCGATTCCAGCTTTGTGTTCTTAGATTGTAGGCTAGGCTCAACAAACTGTCTTCTTAAAGAACGAGATTTTGATATGATGTAGATGCAAGATTAAACTATGATAATGATTTGAACTAAGAAGCTTGAAATAAACATGATGCTATGATAAATGAACTCTACATGAATTAAGTGCATGAACTCTAATTAATTGCCTATTACCAATGCTTGGATTCACATAGGTATTTATAGAGTTTTTTGAATGATTTTGATTAGTTGTCTTGTTTAACGGTTGTGATAATTCCTGGCAGATCGAATGGTTGAAGAAAGATGAAACTGAAGAAAAAATAGAAGAAACCTAAAAACAAGATTTTTCTATTTTATTATGAAAGAGGAAAAAAAAGAAGAGAAGATAAGAAATCATCTTTCTTTAAAAGAATAAAAGAAAGATTTAAAGCTGATAAATAATTAATTAAAAAAAATCAATTATTTATTTGTGGAGGACATTCAGCTTTTCTTAATTAAATAAAATATTTAATTAAGCTTTTAAAAGTAGAAGAAAGTTGGTGATAAGAATAAAGCTTTAATCAGGTTTTATTGAAAAAAGCAAAAAGATCTCATAATTAAATAAAATATTTAATTATGATATGAGAAGATTGCACAATTGAAAATACCTAATTGTGATTTGGAATGAAAGCACAAGATTCTTTAATTAAATAAGATTTTATTTAATTAAATCACTTTTATGAAATTAATTAAATGAAGCATTTAATTAATTAGAAGAAGAAATTAAAATAGAAGAAAATGATATTTAAATTTAATTAAATCAAAAGATTTAATTTAAATTCAAACAGTGATAATTAATTTAAATAAATAAAATGTATTTATTTAATTAATTAAGTGGACATATGAAAATAATTAAATAAAATAAATTTATTTAATTATGGAAGAAGAATAAGATGAATGAACAATATAATTAAATTAATTAAATTTAATCATATGTAGAGGACTTTAGAAATATTTAATTAATTGCCACGATTATAGACATGACCATTTTATCATTATCATGTGAGCATTATTATTGGCCGTTGTCACAAGATGTGAAGAATTTTGTACAAAGGTAGGGTATGTCAAATGGCTAAAGGAGTGAGTGAATACGGCTTATATCAGGCCTTACCTATACCAAAGAGGTGGGAGGATATAAGTATGGAATTTGTTCTTGGTTTTCCAAGGACACAACGAGGGAATGATTCAGTTTTGTGGTGGTTGATAGGTTTTTGAAGATGGCACATTTCATTCCATGTCAGAAGACCCATGATACAGTCCACATTGCTGACTTGTTCTTCAAAGAGGTGGTGAGGCTACATGGTCTGCCAAAGAGTATTGTTTCAGATTGTGACACCAAATTTGTGGGGTACTTTTGGAGGACCTTGTGGAAGAAGCTGAAGACAGAGTTGAAGTTCAGTTCTGCACACCATCCACAAATAGATGGGCAGAGAGGTTGTTAACAGGAGTCTGGGTAACCTACTGAGATGTTTGGTAGAAGATAAACCCAAGGGATGGGACTTGATCTTACCCCAGGCAGAATTTTCTTACAACAATTCTGTCAACAGAAGCACTGGTAGATCACCATTCTAGATTGTGTATGGAGGTAGCCCCAGAACAGTTCCAGAATTGAGGAAGATGGACCAAGAGAAGAAAATAAGTGCTGAAGCCAACATTTTGTAGAACACATCAATGATATACATGAGAAGGTAAGAGAACATATTAACAAGATGAATATGCAGTATAAGGCTAAGGCAGATCAGAAGAGGAGGTATAAGGAGTTTCAGATTGGTGATGAAGTGATGGTCCACTTGAGGAAAGAAAGGTTTCCAGTGGGAACATATAACAAATTGAAGATGAAGAAGTTCGGTCCCTGTAAAATTTTGAAGAGGCATGATTCAGGGAATGCATATGAGGTAGAGTTGCCAGATGGATTCAACATTTCCCCTGTGTTCAACATTTCAGATTTGAAAGAGTATCATGAAGGTGGCATAGAGGAAGTACCAACGATGGAACAATGTGGGATTCCAGCACCTACTTCAGAAAAGGAGGAGATTGAAGAAATCCTAAATAGTCATGTGGGAAGGAGTACCAGGAACAGGCAGTATGAAGAATATCTGGTGAAATGGAAAGGAAGGCCTATTGAAGATTCATCCTAGTTGCCTAAGGCAGAGGTTGACCGTTGGGTTTTTCCTCCACCATCGACGTGACGGGGTCACTTCTCAAATTACCCTGGGTGTCTGATGCAGGAGCATCCACTGGTGTAAGGGCAATCTTGCATCACCCAAAAATAGTTAAATTTCAATTTTCAGTTTTTAGATGTTTTTACATTTTTGGATACCCTTTTCTTCATAATGAAATTCCCAATTTATGGTTTTTATTTTCTATTCTTGGGTGGAAAGATATTGCAGTTTTAGTTTCCCAGATTTGCATCTAAAAATCTTCTGAGTTAGATTTGAGGCACTTAGAGTTCCCAGATTGGCCCTGAAACTTGCCAAAATTGGCATAGCAAATTTCAATCGTGTTATTGACTTTGTGACCTTTCCAACGGTTCAAACGGTTCGCAAATCAGAGTCTTGGATCAAAAGTTATGGCCCCGGGAAGTTGGCGCACTTTCTAGAAGATACAATTGCAAATGCTCTTTTGAAATTTGAACTTCATGTTGTAAATTTTCGACGCCAAACCGCCTAAAATTTCAAAAGAGCATTTGCAATTGTATCTTCTAGAAAGTGCGCCAACTTCTCGGGGCCATAACTTTTGATCCAGGACTCCAATTCGAGAACCATTTGAACCGTTGGAAAGGTCACAAAGTCAATAACGTCGTTGCATTTGAAATAGGCTATGCTAATTTTGGCAAGTTTCGGGGCCGATCCGGGAACTCTAAGTGCCTCAAATCTAACTCAGAATATTTTTATGTGCAAATCTGGGAAACTAAAACTGCAATATCTTTCCACCCAGGAATAGAAAATAAAAACTAAAAATTGGGAATTTAATTATGATGAAAAGGGTATCCAAAAATGTAAAAACTGAAAAAATTGAAAAAATTGAAATTTAACTATTTTTGGGTGATGCAAGATTGCCCTTACACCACTGGATGCTCCTGCATCAGAAATAGTACTCTAAAGGCTTGGATGACCTCTACAGTAATGCCTCATTTAAACATGAGAGATGTGATTCATTAAAATGAACTCAACACACAAACGAACTGGGATTGATAAGTAAATTTTGATTTAAAATGTAGCTGCTTACAAACAATCTCAAGAAAATTGTAACTTTAAAGATCAGTGCCTAATCCCAGGGTGAAGTCACCTAAATCAAATAATTCCCAAATTATCTCAACATTCATTATGTCATAACTATGCTTATCATATGATGCATTACACCATTGATACTAGAAACCAAACTAGTCATACTTTATCCATCCAACCATACAGTTACACAAACCTCTATTTACGTTCATATAATTTAATTCATTCTTTGAATGAAAGTAACGACACAAAACAAGTTCATTCATGGAAAAACTAGAAGACAAATAACATAAACCCTTGAGTTCCTTTATTTATAATCTATGCACTGTGTACAATGGAGACAACTAACTTAGAATATATAACCATTTACATGCAAATATAACATTGTTGTGAATAAGTTTTTCATTACATAACTCAGAAAAAACTTTAGAAACCTAAAACTAACACTATACACTTGAGACCCTATTACAAAATATGCTTTCCCATGAAACAAAAAATAATAAACAACCTCCTTTCTGAAACATAAAATATGCACTTAAAGAAAGTACAAAAACCCTAAATGGAGATCTCCCGATGACACCTGACACATTCAGGTCCACAGATTAGTAACTACCTTTACTTGCAGAACAATCTTCAACCTAATCTCATATTCATGCCTCATGCTTGACTTGCCCTTTGATTCATGCATCCTATGTTTGCCTTATAACAAAAAATATTCTCTTTCTGGAAGACTCATCATTCTCATCATTTTCCCTTTACCCACGTTGAAAAATGCCTTGCTATAGAAGATACCCAGTTTTTACTCGTAGCTAAAAAATCTCTCAAGTGAGAGCCCTCATTTTTCACTCTCGGCTTTTAAAAACCCCTTGGCTATAAAATACCCATTTTACCTGTGTATTTATCATTTACTGATAGCCATAGCTCCAAACCTTTGTTTTTACTTGGAAAAGTGTTCAAATTATTTTATTAGGCTTGTGAAAATCACATTACCCATGCACCTTTACCTCCAGCAAAGAAAGAAATTTTCCCATGAGTTCATAATGCCCAGTAACTACCATTTTGCATCACTCATAAGATGAGGAAAAATAAAATAAATTAGCGATGCACAATGTTCATTCTATTCCCAACAATACAAAGCTTTTTGTATTTGATTTATTGCCCATAATTTTAAGAAATTTTACCCTTTTACATCAATGAGAACCTTAGTTTTATTTTCTATTGGACAAATAAAAAATATTTACCCGGGCCCTTGCTTTCAACTTTAGCAATTTAAAATTTTTAGGGGCCTTAATTTTTCACTTTATCAGGTAATAAAATAATTACCTGTGCCTCTTCATTTATTTTTTCTAGCAACATACCTTTTTATCCATCAAAACTTTATCAAATTCCATGGGTCCCACCACATTTTATAAACTTATACCTTTACCGAGCACTCTCATCACACATCTCAAATTTATTTAGAAAATAAAAAAATAAGTAGCGATGCGTGAGAGAGAACATATCATCATCAATAGCTAATGCACTCAGGAGGAGGTGACTTTCATTAGTGATGAACGATGGAAAAAAGAAGCTTCTCCCATCACTGATTTTGTATAAAAAAAAGGGGCAAACAAAAGATACGTGATCAGAGGAACTCCACAACTTGGTTGTTCTTCACATTCAATTGTTGCACCATGAATCTTGGCAGCTCCATAGCCAAAGAATATGTGCAGGTCGTTTTTCTTGATGTAGGGGCGTTTTTGCAGCTGCTGGTAACAAAAAATCATCACAAACATGTTTAAAATCCCCACCCAAGCATTAAGAATAGTCAGAGGAGGGATTTAAGGCCCGAAACAACAAATTTGAGCTCAAAAACACCCCCAAAAATGTGTTGGAAGGGAAAAAACGTGATTAACAATTCTTTTTGCACAATACACACCTGAATCTGCCCAAAATGCCTCAAAGTAACCCCTATGAAGATCAAGAGATGCAAAATATTTGATGCAAATAGAAAAACCATCAAAATCTACCCTAGAATGGCCATATCACTCCATCACTCATTTAAAATAAAAACTAACTTGAAATTTGCGATGAATGATAAGAAACTCAAAGCATCACTCCATCACCAATGTGTTGAGGAAATGAGTCTTTGAATCCGTGATGGGAAATGAGAAGCAATCACCATCATTGATCGCTGATTTGAAATGAAAGAGAGAGTTGAAACCAGCGATGGGCGATGAGTTGCCTGCGGTCAAAACAGAGAAATTTCACTGCACACAAACAGTGAACCTTGGAGTTGAGATTTTTTGTGTGCAATCATAATCAATTATTTAGAGAAAACCCATTTCTTCAAATTTTTCCCAAGAATAAAAAATCAGGTACCTCCTTTATAAACTGGCCCCTAGGACGTGTTCGCCGCAACAGAAATACATTAAAATAATGTATCATATGACCTTTGTTCTTGATGAAAATGGCACTATAGAGGTTTTAAACCAAAAAAAGAAATGGGTTGTCCTTAGATTTTGAAAATTTGAAACTTTTCGGGACACCATTTTTGGCCTTGTCGCGATAAAAAAAAATGATTAAATAACCCATCAGAACTTATCCCAGAGGCACGAAATTGAATAGGCATGTAGAAATTTGACCCAATAATGCAATTCAATATATGGTTTGGCAAAAGAGATCTCGAGGTGAAAGTTATTTAATTTCAAAGTTGCTCAGTCAGTCATTTATGCAACTGCCCCTGTTCAGAACTAATAAGGGCTCTCAAAGTCACCACTTTGAGAAAATATCAAAACAACTTATGGAGGGATGCCACTAGAAACATAAGCTCATATAGGTACACTGAGTATGTTTGCAAGAGGGCTTCCTTTCAATCCACATTATTCAAAAGATATTAAGGGTTAAAGATGACCACTTTGAAGCATTCTGAAAATGCAGGTGTAAAAAGTGAACAAAGTGCATTTTCTTTTGACCTAGTAAAAATATGAAATATGATCATGAGACTCTAAAAATGGACCAAGGAGCATATGAATGTGGGGAGAATGGAGAACAATAATCCATTTGGCATGAAAATCAACTAGCTCTGAATTGTGACCCTTCGAAGTAGGTCACTTGGGGAGATTTTGCAAGTGCACTTCTGAGTGTGCAAATCAAAATTTTCAACATGGGCACTCAAAATTTGAGAATTTTTCAACATGTATAGATCTTTACATGTTATAAAGAAAAGACATTGATGGATTTCAAACATTTGTTGGTGTAGATTTAGGCTATCCATATTTCTTTTTGCATGTCTTGATTGATTATTTATATTTTTTGTAAGTTTTATGTCTTAGTCATGTTTAAGCTTGTAGATGACAAAAAATTTGTAATCTTTAAACATTTTAAGATATGGCCTTTATTTATTCTTTGAAGTAGTTGGAAAAGTTAAAACTTTCATGGCTTTTGATTGCTACTGGAACATGTATGGTATGTAAAGATGTGTAATAGGTGTTAGTTTGCTAGTAGGATGTCGATCGTAGCACCTGTATTTATTTACTTGCATATATTTTGATTTTGTATCTAGTTTTTATTTTTAATGGTTTGTTAGATTAATAATTTTAGTTAGCTATTCAAAGTTTTGTGTTTGAAGAAAAGTTTTTGAATGTGTGTATTTATACTCGTACATACATATACACACATGCATAAATATGTACATACGTATATATATCAACAAACAGGAGACAATAAACAAATCGAGTAATAGGTAGTTGGGCATAACAATGATGAAAGAAAATATTGAGAACATTTGATCAATGAGTAGGGGAAGACACATAACCTATTATAGTAATTAGTTTTTCCATAGCATAAGCCAATGATCAGATAAAAGTTTTGTTAGTATACATCTCAGCTATGCATCTTTTCACTTGTAAAGCCTGATTGGTCATTTTGAATCTGTCTTTTAAATGTAGGTGTTGAGTAGGGAGATGTTGTGGTTAGATATATGATTCATTTTGTAACCTCTATGTCTTGATTAGCCATATTTAATTATGCAGTTAACAAACAATTAATGATCTTAAAAAAAAGTGAGATATGTAGACAATTTATTGTACATATGCATGCTTAGATGCATATGTATATATGTAAAGTTCATTTATAGACAATAGTTATATATATAATTGAAAATTACTTGTTCATGAATATTTATTTCCTTATTTAACCATACCAAAGATACTATTTATTTTGCAAATATCTCAAATTGAAAACACTTGAAGAATCACTTTTTGGAATATATCTTAAATAAATACTTATTTCTCCTCAAATTAAACCTAAACTATTTAAATTAGTTAGTAAATTCTTATAAATTGTTCTAAGTATTTGAAAATTACTCTTGTAAATATAAATTTTACTAGTAAATTGTTATAAACATGTGAAAATTATTTGCAAATTACTTATACTAATTTCTTGAAAATAGATACCAATTTTAATATGCATTCTAAAAATAAATTAACTATTACCTATTGGTTGTGAAAGTAAGAAGTAGAAAATATTAATAAAGAATCTTTTTCAAAACAAAATAAAAGTCAGTTCATTTTAGACCAAAGTCCAAGATTCACAAGGGCGAGGTGAGAGCATATATATAATTAAACTTAATAAACCTAATTATTATTCTACTCATATCTAAATTGATTTATTGCAACAATAATAATTTGACCAATTAGTATAATGAAATAAATGCTTACATTTTTACCTATTTGAGGAATTAAAATTTGAATATGCATCAAAAAATATACAAATGTACCATAAAAATATGATGCGCAAAAAGTGATAAATGTAAAACCTAATAATTTGTTACTAAGCAGGTTAGTTTGTATTATCTTAGCTATTTTGGCTGACTATTGAAAATAAGTAAATCTACTTTATTTTGTTGTATTTAATTTGATTTAAGTTCAATGCTTGATAACTATTACTATTTATAGTAAATCTAGATAATTTGGTTTGTTTCATTTGTCTTAACTAATTTTTTCATTAAATCATTTTATTTTTTATCCTAGATGAAGGAATCACTATTAGTTTCATGGATTAGAATTCAAGGTGTTTGGGTTCTCTATTTGTATCTTGTAACTAATCAATGCTTCTTTTGAATTTTAAATTATGTATGTAACATCTAATCTAATTTAAATAATTTTTTTGTGACAAATGATAATGCTTTGGAAGGGAAAATATATAATTTTTTTTAAATAATTGCTTTTGCAAAAATAAATACTTAAGTATTATATTTATGTTTGGAATGCTAATACTAAATTCGTGAATGTTGCGTGTGTAAAGCAAACTAATCTAACTATTCTAAACACTTAATTTTTTTTTTACAAATATATTAGTTTGCAAATATAATCCAACTTTTTTATTAATTATTTGTCTTTTTAAAATAAAGTAAATTAAGCGCACTGAACTATTCAAAAGATTTGGAAATTCATTGTTACAAATATAATTTAACTAATATCACTTTCTTTATAAAATATGCTTGAAAAGTAAATATAAATTTAGGTAATTATAATTTTTTTGTTCAAAATTTAAAGTATTTTTATAGAAGTCTTAGAAATGCCTCATTTTACACTTGCACTACAGTAGACATAGATTTAATCATTTTTAGATCTAGACACTTTCCAATTACCTAGACCTAAATTTCATTTTAATTTAATAAATTCAAGTGCAGTTGCATTGCGTGTGTGGGAGGGAAATATTAGTTCCATTCTTAATCATGAAAAGTACATTATCATATCAAGTCTTTATGAAAACAATGAAAATTTCTCAAAGAAAGAAATAAGATAAATGATAAATGGGTGTAGAAGAATGCGATGTTGCACTGCGTCCCCATGAAGAGTGCATGCCAAGAGATGAGTATATCAACAAACCCATCAAATATTTCCAATGGAAAAGCTCCTTACATTCATTATTATTATTAAAACAAATCAAGAGAATGAGAAAAGTAGGAGGGAAATACCACTAGCTGGAATGAAAATGAAGTCAAATGAACTTTGTATGAAGATAAAGTATTTGTATCAAAACCATAATAAATATGCTTGACTAAGTAGCATCTATGAGAAATGTGATATCTGATAGATTACAATGAATAATGTAATGTATAATTGATGGGAATCCAAATAGTTTTATGTACATAGAATTAGTCAACTTGATGTATGTGGAAATAATAATTTCATTGTGATTATAATTGCATGGATATCAACCGAAACCAGCTGAGCCTCCTTATCAAACTTCACTCATATAGGTAATTGCACATGAAGAGATTAAAAATAACAATTAGCTTACATAAGTAATAGTTGAAAGCATAAAACATGTAAATATTAGAAAGATAAATTTTGTTTAATATAGAAGACAGTGAAAATGGAAAAATTGTTACAAATATCCTTTTGAGTACTTTTGAGGGAGAAGCAAGGACAAGAGCTTGATACCTAAACCCATTGATGGGGAGTGTGTTTGAATCCATTGGATGCTTTGTTAGTTGTTGGCAGCAAAGAAGTTAACATTGATGAATTATGGTGTTAAGTCTGCAACTCAAGAGGAGACAGTGACTCGTAAAGGTAGTCAAAGAGGGAAAATAAAAGAAAAAGTAGAAAACAATAATGTAAATGATGTTAAAACTTATAAATGGCATGTTTCTTGTTTCAAACATGATATAAATTATCCCTAGCAGGAGACACAGTTTTCATGTTGATCAGTTTTTCTGAGCAAATGAATAAAAAATGTGGAAAATGAGTATGAACAAGATATAGGAACTTATAAATCACTTGTGGGTATGTGCAGGATCATTATGGAAAAAAAAGGCCCTTAAGTGGCAAAAAAATTAGAAAAGTCAGAGTTAAGCAACTTGACATAAAACTTTGAATAAGAAGTAGATGTCTGTCTGACCACCCTAACCACAATAAAATGATAATATTTTTTTATAAGATTTTAGATATAAGTAGAGGTCTCATGTCCTGATGTGATGGATATTTTTTTGTAATTTTTTTCCAAGTAAATAATTAATTATGAATTTTTTATTAGAATTTCTATAAAAAAATAAAAACTCGTATGTCTGACCACCTTAACTTGGTAAAAAATTCATGAAATTAATTTTTTCTTTTTTTAATCGTATAATATGTGAAGCATAGAATGTGACACGTGTTTTGGATTCAAAAAATGTGATACTGTTTGAAAGCTATAAATGTTTCTCAATTAGTCTATGAATTAGGACTTTAGTCGTAATTTGAATAGAAAATGAATAATAATTACTTATTAAATTCAAAGCAAGAATAGTTTATATTGGTGGAAATATGAGAACCTCCTTTTAAAACCCTTTTCGTTTCATCAATTTTGGGTTAAAAATAAGTCATCAGCCACATACCCATCATATTGCCACTTTTTGGCCCATCATGATCCTACACATACCTTTTTTTTTGGATTTGACAATGATATGTATAAACCTTCTCAATAGACATAGATTTTATAGAGATATGAAGCTACAATCAGGTCTTTCTTTCCTTCAAAGATGTAAGACGTAGATCCTGTAAACACACAAAGATTTTTGCTTCATCAAATAATCCGAGCAAGTGAGTAAACAACACCCAAATGACAGTGAAATAGATTTTTACCAAGTTTCCCTATTCTAAGAGGTAGCACAAGGAAATGAATAAACACTGCAAGTGATTGAAGTTTACAGTAGAAGCCATTAATGAGAGTTGCATTACAGTCTATTGACATTAAACAAAATTGGCACACTGTATATGCCTAAGCCTATTATTAGAATGCTATGCATGCAAAAAAAGAGCAAGTGTGAGAGGACAACCATATGAAAAAAAATTAGAATCCATGAAAAAATTCTAACATTAACCAACACATTCAATTATGGCAGAATCATTTTGTCATATATTTAATAATTATGATAGTGAACTTTCCTATTAGAAATGTTTCATTAGTTTTTTCATTTTTTTCTATAGTCATGTCCTCACACGTACTCTAACTAGGGATACGTGGCATTCAAAGCATTAGATTTGCATTTACTATTTATAAGTCACTAGACTGAAATGTAGCTCTTATGTGCCTTGTTTTTTCATTTTCCTAGATTGTTTGATGAGGTAGAGGTTTGTGTCTATTGAGAGAGTTTACATATATGATGTTGGAAGTGACAAAGGTGACATTTGTAAGTTCATGTATCTTTTACACTTTCATTTTGGAATTTTCTACTGAACAGGTCAGATTGTTTGATGAGAGTGAAATTAGTGCCATTTTGAGAAGGCTTATTTCTAGCATTCTGGTGTTGAAAAATGAAGCATTTGTAAGTTGCTATATCTTTTACAGTGCCATGTCATGTTTTTTTGCATCTTTTATTTTTATGAGTTAATTTCTATTGTTTTTTTATTTATAAGTAGATTTTGGGTTTTCATCTACTATGATGGAAGCAGGAAAGGTGGCATCTATAAGTTACTCTATCTTTTATGCTTTGATTTTTTTTGTTTGTCTGCTGGTTTGCTCAGACTATTCGATGAGGGAAAAATTGATTCCATTTGAGAGGGTCTATATGTACGGTTTTGGAATTGGAAAAACGGAGCCTTTGCAAGTTCCTATATGTTTTACAGTATCGTTTTATAGTTTTTCAAGCATCTCTACATTTTATAGTTAATTTATACTATGTGCACTCATGGATTGCAATTGCACTTGAATTTATTAAATGAAAATGAAAATTAGGTCAAAGAAAATGGAAAATATTGTAAGGTTACAATATGTCTTTTATAGTGTCATTTTATACTGATTTACATATTTTCATTCTATGGGTCAATGTCTATTGTTTGTTGTTGTTTGTATTTTGTGTGTAAATGTCTATTCTTTGCTATTCTTTATGGGTTAGTGTCTGTTGTCGAGTTTAATACTTAGTTGCACTTCAATTTATTCAATGAAGATGAGAATAGTTTGTAATTTAAAGATTTCTTGGTTTTGAAGTATTAATTTTGTTGACCAAAGTATTATTTCTATTGTAGAAAAAATAGATAGTAACTCATAAAATTCAAAAAATAATAGAATGATAGTGTAAAGGATAGAGGAACTTACAAGAATCTTGTTTTACGGTTCAACTACAATGGACATAAACCTTGGCAACAGAAAAAGACTCTACTTCCATTAAATATTGTAAGGAGATGAACAAGTAATACATAAACAATAGTGTAATAGATATAGTAACTTACAAATGCTTGATCTACTACCTTGACTATGAAAGATATAATATTTCTCAAGAGACATAGGCCATGCAATCTTGTAACAGTTAAAGCAAGCGAATAAACAATGTAAACCATGCTTTTCTCTATAGGATTCAAGCTTAATACTATAAGGTATTGATTATGCCTAGAGCTGATGATCACAATCAGGAAAATGACAGAGACTAGTGAGTGCAGAAAATCACAAACAATAGACATTAATCCCTACTTACAACTATTTTGTTGCTAGCTATGATATAGATAAATTCTGTTGACAGAGATAGTTTTCATTGCCATGAAAGATACTGATGGAGCGAATAAACAATGAAAAACTGCCTTCTCATTGTTCATATAGTTGGTATAAATTGGCTCAATACTTAAGACTTCACTTTGATGAAAGAATCAAGGCAAGTGAATAAACAATTAAAATGAAAAGTAAGGTGTATATATTGTGCTATTGAAATTCAATGCGAGAGTAGAAGTACATAATACAAAGACATGAGCAGGTCAAAGGGAATTTTGAAGCCATCTATAAAGCAACAATATTGAACATAGATGAACTTATAGATGCATCAACCCCCTTTTCTAAAGCAGTACACATAGGCCCTATCAAAAGACATGGATTCTGCTTGTGTCAAAAAATCTCAGCAAGTCAAACAACATAGCAAAAAATGACAATGTAAAAGATATAGGAACTTACAAATGCCTATTTTTTGGTCACTACTATTATAGAAATAAAGTATTTGAATAGTGGTAGATTTTGTTGTCGTTAAACTATCCATCTCTGTTTTTGCAATTTCGTCATTCGCTTATGATATTTTGGTCTTTTTTTTGTAATTTCCTAATTCAAATGTATTCGACATTGCAAAAAGGTGTAGGAACTTACATTTTCCTCATGGCTCACTTGCAATACTGTAGACATAAAATCCTGTTAATAGAAATATATTTGATTAGCACTAAACAATATGAGGAAATGACAATGTAATTGATATTGGAACTTACAAATGCCTCATTCTTTTTGCTGAACCCAATCTGAGCTAATGGGGGGGAACAAAAATAAATTTGGCATGACAGATTTAAGGCTTCACAGTAAAAGCCATTAGTCAATTGCAAGTGCATATAAATGGAAGACAAGATAATTAACAAATTCTAGTGTCAACAAATAAGGTGAACAATTGAGTACACAACAAATGAGAATGATAGTGTTGTACCTGAGTGAAACCAAATGTAGATATAAAAAATGTAAGAATCAAGGCAAAACAAATGAGCATGAATGGGCCTTGAGAGGCACTGATCCTACAAGAATCACTTAGTTGCATTTGAACAAGGGACACAAACAATGTTATTCTGAATGGAGTGGAGACTTCACATCATAAGCTATTAATGAATTGCAAGAGAATATAAATTATAAAATAATGTCGAGAAAGGTCTAGGAAGATACACATATCTTCCTTTTTACCCATTAGCAATAAATAAAAATAAGTCATAAATAAACACACACCGTCCTTGAAGACAAGAATCATTTTATTGGATCAGTAAGTATAATCTATTTTGAAACAAGACGAATAGATTCAAAGTGCAATATATTTTTTGTAAATTTAATCTATGTACTGTGTTTGTGCTATGTAAATGCCCCCATCATCCTAGTGATTTTTGTATCAACATCTATTTAAACAAAGATTCATTTTTTCCAAAAAAACATTGCAAAGTTCTACCTTACAAACATTTTTTAGATAAATAATGCTTTGGAGAAACATCTAATGTTGTCCCAATGTTGAAATTAGAATCTAAATTGTTCATAATAGTACTGGAAAGAAGGAAATAATCATTTCTGTAGAAAAGTATTTTGTCAAGCAACAAAGCATTGTATCTAAAAATAGGGAGCAATTTTTGTAAATATTATGTATGTCACATAAAAGAAATGTTGGAGCGGTGTGGTTTTCTTTTTAGTAGGATGTATAATTAGTAGGATGTGTAGAGAGCAAAGAGCATTAAACATGAAACTTTACTTATAACTACTTTTGAAACTACAGTCAAACTACTTTACATGTATAGTATGTTGGTTTAAAAAGATCAATAAACAAGTTTCAAGTTATGTGTTGCATAGAAGAGGTCAAAATAAAGTAAAACATAAATTGTAACTATTTATGAAATTGAAAGAAAAGGTGTTCATGTATATATTATGTATGTTTGGAATAGAAGAAAATGCAACTATCAAATTTTTTTGGTGCATAAAAGAATTGAAAATAAACTATTAGATTAGTTTTCATAAAATATTTAACACATTTGATCTCTTATTGGCTATGTCTAAAATATATAAGCAATATAGGCTCCTAGACATTTTGCTTTTTGACATTGTTGTGTGTTGCAACGTTGCATTTCCTTGATCTTGGTTCACAATCAATAAGCATTACATTCATGAAAATGTAGTTTGCATGATTTGATATCAATGATTAAGAGTAAAAAATAGAATAGTGTAATGTAAGCACCTATGCGAAACTGCAAATGCCTTGTCAAGTTACTGGAGATTCTATGTTGCTTGCTTCACCCACAATTCGTATGATGCAATTATCCATTGCAAGGGTGAACATACCTTTCAGCTGAAATTTCCATAGCAAGAACATTACTGTGGACATGTCTTTCTTGTACTCTTCAAATGGAATTGAAGCTAGCTTGGGGAAACAGTTTCAGAGCTGCTCTTTGTGCAGATAATAGTCCACAACTTCCTCTGCTATCTGAATAGTACATTGTAGAAAGTGGGAATATACAAATCTTGTGCCAGTTCCACATGCAATGCACTACACAGTATCATTTTTTGTTCTTTGTGTAAAGAAAACTCTTTTTTTTACATGAAATGCAAATTGGTTCATATGGGAGCAAGTGGACATTCTTTGGTCTTAGTATTCCTGTCACCTACAATGGTAGTGCAAATGCAATTAGTAATATATCATAGCAATAAAATATTTACAAAAGTTACTATAGAAATGTTTGTATGTGGTGACTGATCATGCTATATTGTACACTCTTCATGTATCCTCGCCAAAAAAGGAAAAATCACCGAAAAAGAAAAAATTTGACTTTGTACAACCCTAATTTTGGAAGCTTCTAAAAATCTTTTTATAAGCAGTTTGGATGGGGGTTTCAGTAGGGCATTATTAGCGAGATTATAATATGCTTTACACTAGATAATAATATCATTAGATGGCTGTGGTTTTGTGGATGTGGCCCAGATTGGGTGAACCATGTTAAATTATTTGTGTTGTCTTATTTTTGCTATAATTTTTTGTGTTGTATTTCTCTATTTTATTGATCAAAAATGCATTTAACTATTAGATATATGCTTTCTAACCCTAACAAGTGGTATAAGAGTGAATTGTTTTTAGTTATCCTCTACAGGAAGGTCTCATGGTTGAGTGGGAGTCTCACCGTTAAGTGGGAGTAATGGCAGACGAGGATAAATTGAAGGTAGATAAATTCAATGGGTACAACTATTAGTTACATGGAAGATACGAATGGAGGATTATCTCTATCAAAAGGATTTACGCAGGCTATTAGAAGGAATAGCCAAGAAGCTGACAACAATGAGTGATGAGGAATAAAATCTTTTCGACAGAAAGGCACTGGTAGCCATTCGTTTATGCCTGACACAATCAGTGGCATTCAATATTAAAACAAAAAAGACAACTCAAGAGTTGATGGAAACCCTTGCGAAGTTATATGAAAAGACTTCCACTTCGAATAAGGTATTTCTTATGAAGCGTTTATTTAATATGAAAATGATAGGAGGGTCATGTTAGCTCTCAAAAATGCAAGCCGAATGCCTCAAGAGGCTGCCAATCTCTTGATACGCTTTAGGGTAACAGACAAGGTCAAAAATCTTTCAACCTTCTACTCTTCAGGTGCTGCAAAACCTAGGCAGGTATACCTATTTGAATGAAGCAGACTTTACTTATGATTATCTTTCTTGCACAATGATTTGTCCACAATGGCAGATGGAGGTGAACAAATGAATTCAAAATTGATAGCAATCTTCTTAATCTAAATCCTAAAATGCTCAATGAACAGATATGAAGAGAATAAATGAATCTTAATGATGAAAATGCAGAGACCAGTGCCTTGTTGGGTATGCAGAGTCAAATGAAATCAAGATGAGCAACACTCTCTGGAGAAAACTCAAATTATCTGGCATAAATTCTATTTACAACTTGTATAAACATGTAATATTGTAACTACTAAGCTCTACTTTAACAATCCAAATGAATCTCTCTGATTACTGTGATAAACTAAGAGGATTTTAATCTCTTCTTGAAAGAACCAATCAATTAACCACACAGATACAGCGAATGTGCACTGATGAATTGAATATAAACTTGTTACATCAATTTAAGTAACTAGAAAGAATCCACCTTGGAGACAGCTTAGCAATGCTCTCATTAAATTCAACAGATAATTGATACCAGAAAAATGTAGCAACATCAATTGACTTTCATAAATACCTCCATTTTGAAAACATGCATCATAGTCTCTAATCTAAGAATGTTTACTCTACTGTATCCATCCTCTATCTATTGTATATCAAAAATCTAATAGCTCCCTATTTTATAATTACAAAATGACTATTTATACACCAGCATGAGAAAATTAAGCATATTGAAATTCCATGTCGGCCCTCCATAGAATTTGGGCTCCAATCAAGTCAGCCTGCAATGGTTATATGAATTCACATGTCGGCCACATGATTTGTATTTCTATTGTTCACCAGTGAAACAGTCGGCGAGATAATGCAGCAGCTATGCCAAAGGCAATTCAATCGTTATCTGCCCATGTCCTTACTCACATTCGTCATGACTATCGACCGTCGGGGAGACTTCATATAGATTTTATTACATTTTCCCAAAAGCCCTTTTTCATCCCAAACATCGCTATAACATTATGCTCGTTACACCGAAGACAAGAAGTAGCCTTTTGTTCCTTTGCGTCTCGCTGTAGCTTCGTGATATCGGGAAGACTTCTCGCAGAACACCCCAAGTGCTATTGATATGCATTTCCTTACTTGCCTTCCACTCGTTGAGACATAGGGATATCTCTCACCGAAATGAACTTTTGTTTTATTCATTGTTGCTATAACTTAATGGTATTAGAGAAACCTCCCGCAGACCTCATCCTGTTTCACCGAAAGTCTTTATGCATTCAGAGTCGCTGATATAAAATCACACTCTCTCTGATAAGGTCCTTCATTGTTTTCCATCGGCGAGACCGAAGGTCATTCGCCAAGACTTCTTCTCGAAAGCCTTAACTCATAATGATATAACATCCCCCAAAGTTGTCGGTCTGTGTAACCATTCAACTTCGCCAAGACCATATATTGATAGCACATGAGTCATACCAAAACACTCCCTTTGCTTTGTGCATCGCCGAGACATATCAATGTCGGGGAGACCTCTCAGAGATACTTTATGTTATACCGAAGCACCCCGAGCACACATGATCACCAAGAGAAGGAAAACCTTTTGTTGAAACTAATTCTATAGAAACCTTTAGTAACCCATTGGTGAGACATACATACTTTGCTATGACTTCCCACCGCAGAGCCTAACTTATGCTGAAGAGATCCCATAGTGCACCTGTCGCTAAGACATCTCAATCACCATACCAAGAAGTCTTTTTATTTTCATCGGCGAGACTGAAGGTCACTCGCCAAAACCTCATATCGATATCGCTTAGTCTAGCCAAAACAAATTGGTTCGCATTGTCGGTAAAACAATTCACACTCGCCAAGAACATATGCCACAAACCTTATCTCATACCGAAAGCCGTTTGAGAGAAACCCAGTGTACTCCATCGGTGAGACATATACGCCTCGCTGTGACCACTCACCAAAGACCCACGACCAGGCCGAAACAAGTCAGGCACACACGATCGACAAGACATGAAATCTTTCGCTATGACCATTCGCCGAAACCTTTATCCTTTTCTGATGAGCACATTCTACCACCAGTTGGTATGACACAATGAGCTCATCAAGACATGATATCGACGCCGCAACTCTTGCCGAAAAGTGAGTCAACCCTTGTCGTCGAGACCGTGAAGAACTCCAGTCGAACGGTTCTTGCAAGAAAATTTTGATCGCTATGACATCGAATGAGTCTTGTTGAAAGGCAACATAGACTTATGTTAGCAGAAAACGCACAATGAGTCAGGGAGACAATGGTATTCAAATGCCGATGTGAACCAAAATGTAAAAAATGCATGACTCAATGGATTTAATGGGGCAATATGGCAAAATATGAGTGGAATATGCAAAGGGTAGGATCAAAACTGGAAGTCTATGAGTAAAACCAACATTTGAAAACATCACATTTTTATAGTTCCAATAGTGACTCCGTCTGGGGATGAATGATAGTGAGATCATTACAAGGATCCAGAATCTTTGGGTGAGCAGACCAGATACAAAATGATGAGCCAGAGAGTAGACATGAAGTGAAGGCAATGGAAATTAATGGAGAGTGAATGCAAGATGGAGATGAATGGAAAATGAGAGTGAAATGGAGATGGATGAAATCCTAAACTACTATGCATGGAAAAAAATTTAAAGAAGATAAGTAAGAGTTGTCCATGCACTCGCAACCCTTAATCCTCTATGTTGCTCAAGAGAAAAAGTGCTTCAAGAATTGCCCATGAACAGGCAATTCCTCATCTTCACCAGCCATATTATGTAGATAATATGAGTCTTTTCCCTTCTTTCCAGTGACAACAAAAGGTCCTAGCCACAAAGCTTCAAATTTACCATGTTTTCCCTTCTCTTGACACCTTGCATTCCACATCAATACCAAGTCATTCTCCTCAATTTTTCTATCATTTGCCTTCTTGTCAAATAGATACTTCATATGTGTCTATAGCTTCATGTTTTGACTTTGGGCACTTCTCCTTATTTCATCAAGTTCAGCTAGTTTCTCCATTCTTTCTTCCATAGGTTTAGGAACATCCAAATCTTCATGAAGAACAAACCTGTAGACCGGTAAACATTCTACAAAGGCATCCTGGCCTGTGCTCCATACACCAATTCAAATGGGGATTTCCAATTTCCCTTTTCATAGTAATCTTATCAGCCCACACAACCAATTTCAATTTTGAATCCCAAGCTTTCTTGTTCTTACTCAACATCCTCCTTATAATCTTCAAAAGACTCTTATTACTAGATTCAGCTCGACCATTAGCTTGTGGATGGTAAGGAGCTACATAAGAAATAGTAATGCCATATGTGTCACAAAAACCTCTAAACTCATCTGATCTGAAACACATTCCATTTCCTGTGATTAACTTTAGTGGTGTACCAAATCTAGTGATAATGTTGTCCATTAAGAAATTTGTCACCACTTTGCTTATAGCCTGTTTAGTTGGGATTGCCTCTACCCACTTGGTAAAATAATCAGTAGCAACCAGTATCCACTTGTGTCCTCCACTTGATCTTTCATGTATCTCTCCAATGAAATCAATTCCCCATTGATGAAAAGGGGCTTCAGCTTGCAACGGTCAAAGTGGAAAAGCTCCCTGATCCTTCAGTTTTCCAGAGAACCTCTAGCAGGCTTCACACTTTCTTACATATGTAAAAGAATCATTAAAAACTCTAGGCCAGTAGTAACCTGCCCTGAGAATTTTGTGTGTAGTTGTTTTTGCTGAATAATGTCATCCACAAACTCCTTCATGCATTTCACTTAGGACATGTTTAGCCTGTGACTCATCTAGACATAATAACAGTATACCATCCCTGTTCTTCCAAAATAGATCTCCATCCATGAAAACATATTTTGATGCTAGCAACTTCAAAGTTCTCTTTTGGATGTCACTCAATCCATCTTGACACTTCATGTATTTAAGATAATGCATGATATTAGTATACCAAGGAGTATGCTCAATGCTCGCAATTGCAATCCCTTCTTCTACATTATAGACTTGACTTGCTTCAATATTTGATTCTGCCATCAGCCTAGCCAAGCCTTGACCTCTCACTAGCTTAGTAATCTGTACCTCCATGTCAAACTCTTGGATTTTGTTAATCCATCTGCACCTTTTTCCTATAACTTCAGACTGTGTCAGAATATCCTTGACAGCAGCATGGGGGACATAAGAAATCACCTTTGCTCCAACAAGATATGGTCTGAAAGCTTTTGTAGCTTTTACTAATGTAAACACCTATTTTTCCATTATGTCATATTTTAATTCAGACCATTGTAATGACTTACTGAAGAAAGACACAGGCTGTTAATGACCATCCTCATTCTTCTGTAACATAACAACAGCAATATTATGCATTGAAGCAAATGAAAATATCTGAAAAGGCATCATAAAGTCCAAAGATTTAAGGATAGGAGCTTCCTTTATGGCCCTTTTGATAGATATAAAAGCTTCCAAGGCCTCTGCAGTCCATTCCATTTTTTGTCCTTTCTTCAACATTTTTGATATAGGCTTAATGATCTCAGCAAAATTAGAAACAAATCTCCTAACAAAATTAATTTTTCCAAAGAATGATTGTATAGCCTTGACAGTTTTTGGAACAAGAATTTTATGAATAGCTTCAACCCTCTCAGGATCTATTCTAACTCCCTCCTTTGAAACAATATGTCCTAAGATCCTACCTTCTGTGATTCCAAAATGACACTTCTTTGGATTTAAACTAATACCATATTCAAGGGCTTTAATAAATACCTTCTCTAGATGTTGCACATGATCTTCAGCCTTCCTTGAATAAGCAGTCAGGTCATCCTGGTACACTACCATGATAACATTGATCAATTCTGCAAATGCCACATCCATGGCTCTTTGGAAAGTTGCTCCAGCATTAGTGAGACCAAATGGCATTCTTATATATACATATGTTCCCCAAGGAGTTGTAAATGTTTTCTTGTATTGCTCAGATTCTTTGACTTTAACCTGGTTATACCTTGAAAATCCATCCATCATGGACAACAGTTCACACCCTGTCACCTTATGTAATATAGCCTCCATATTGGGTAGAGGATAATTATCTTTGAGAGATGCCATGTTCAAATTTTTGAAGTCCACACACAATCTGATATCACCATTCTTCTTTCTCATAGGAACCAAATTTGAAACCTAGGTTGAGTGTCTGATTGGTTTGATGATTCCCCCATCTCTGAGCTTTGTCAACTCTTCTTGCATTTTAGGCTCCAATGTTGGATTTATGGGTCTTTGCTTTTGTCTAAATGGCTTAGCACCTGGCTTCAATGGTATTTCATGCTGAAACAAATCTTCCCTGTATGCTTTTAGATCTTCATCAGACCAAGCAAACACATGCTTATACTTTCTTAGCAGCTCTATCAACATTCTTCTAATTGTAGGGCTGATTTTCTTTCCTATGTACACCTTTCTTGGTGCTATCTTAGTCCCCAAATTAACTTCTTCAATATCTTCTCTTCTGACTGGTGTTTGCTTCATGAGGGACTGATCATTTCCATCATACAACCTCTCCAATGCCACTAAGCCCTTAGGAATCTTATTTGTTCTGAGCTGCAAGATCTCCTTTCCAAACACTATTTGCTTCCCATCCACTTTTTCAACAAAAGCATTGAAGTCAATTTCTTGAGCTTCATATTGATCAATACAATTGAAGAATTTCAAAAGGTCAATATCATCATTGAAGAATTTCCAACTATAAATGTTATCAGGAACAACAGGTCTTGTCTTGAACTCAATCTATGAAACCCCAACCAATATGATATCATCTCTTTTGAGTGCCACAATTGCTAAAAAATCAGCCATTATATTCTTTGACCTATCAATCCACTCAATTGAGAAGGCATCAAATAATTCAATTGTGTCCCATGCAATATTTCTATATTTCTTTAATCTTTTGTGCTTTGCTGCATACTTGGATTTAATTTGTGAAACAACCAACTCAGAATTGCCCAAAACAACCAGCAATTTAATCTTGTGTTTTATAGCTATGTTCAGACCTGTCAACAAAGCCTCATACTATACCACATTGTTTGTACATTCAAATGCTAACATAAATGAATATTTAAATGTAATACCTTCAAGTGAAACAAAAACAATCCCAGCGCCATTACCTTCTTGGCTGCATGCTCCATCAAAATACATCTTCAACACTTCATTGCAGCTTTGTGCGACATGTTTTTCAATTGGATCACTATTGGTTAATTCTAGTTGGGCTGATTCAATCTTAAAACTTACAAGATTAACGTCACAAAAATAATTGATCTGATCTTGAGGTACATAGTCAACAAGTTGGTTCATTCTTGGCTCTCTATACAATTTGACCTCCTGACCATTCATTAGAATAGTAGCATAAGATAAATTAAACTGGACGTTTCCCCCAACTACTGCTATCCATTGTCCTGACAAGAGCATACCAAATTGTGGAGGAGTATCAATCACTGTTATATCTATATTATAAGCCACCTATGGATAAGTAGCCAGCTTGACTTCAACTCCTCTCATAATGCCTACGAGAGGAACAAGTTTGTTATCCATTGCATAACACTTGCCTTCACATGTATCAACCCACATGCCAAGCTGCTTCATAACTCCTACTAGCATGATATTGATAGTAGCACCGGAGTCTATCATGCAATTTCTCAGTAGTTTGTTATTTTTGAGTAATGTAGTGAAAAAAGGATCCACTTGAGGGGGAGTTGTTAATACATCACTCAAGCAAACTTCTGGGATATTTACTTTCTCCTGCCTATTGACTGCTTTAATTGCTACCCTATTCTCTGAATTCACATGTTTTTCATTTCCATTCGTTATCAATTGAACAACAGTGTCCCTATATTTTTTTATTTTCATCATTTCAAGTAGTGGGACATACATTTTTACCTGGGATAATTCCTGAGTGAAGTCAAAAGAAGAGCTCTCCACCTTAACAGTCTTTTTCATTTCTGGCGCATCTCCTTTGTTTTCTTCCTTTTCTTTTTTATTAGGCTGGCCAGGTGCTTGTGTCTCTTTATGTAATTCCTACAGTTCCTTTTTAACTTCCTATTTTTGGATAGGCTTTTGTTCACCTTTATCATGCTGCTTATTTTATGATTTCTTCACAGTTCCTTGTGCCATCTTCTGATCTTTCATAAAGATTCCCCCAGGAATGCCTTCTTTCTCATTTATTGTTCTATTTCTCAACCAGTATTTACTCCTTGCTTCCTCAAGTGCAGTAACAGTCAGTCTCTCTATATCTTCTTTGGTGAGTCTCCTCATACTACATGGAGCAGGTGTCTCAACAGAATGTGGCTCTATGTAATTTTCCTCAGAATCAGAAAAGACCTGCTATTCAGCCATATGACATTATATTTCTTATTTGAAACATCATATTCATAACCTTCATCCTCAAAAGATAAGTATCCTTCCTCAGAATGGTAAAAATTATTTGAAGTCAAGTAAACCTTATGATCCTCTTTCTATCAACATTCCCTCCTCTTGCATCCTTTGAGCTACAACACAATAATATGGAGAATGTGGTTTATCACAAACTTCACAAAAGTAATTATTACTCACCATGTAAGTTCCCTTCTTGCTCAATGGATCAGGAGTCTCTTTGTTTCTAGGCCTAGCTATTATAGGTTTTCCATCCTTCCAGTCTATATTGTAAGGCATATCATGCAACCTCGACCTCTCATTTTTGTATGTATTCTCCTATCTGTACTGATAATTATTGCTTTCCTGAGGAGGTCTCGGGTTATCTCTTTTATTGACTATACCAGCAGCCCTCCTGTTGTTTTCAATTGTTAATGCTATCTTCTGAGCTTTAGCCAGATCTCTTGGGAATCTATTCCTCAATTCGTACCCTATTTTAGGATAAAATGCATTTAAATAAACACTCAAAGCTACAGAATCTAG
This sequence comes from Sequoia sempervirens, assembly GCA_007258455.2. Lineage (NCBI taxonomy): Eukaryota > Viridiplantae > Streptophyta > Pinopsida > Cupressales > Cupressaceae > Sequoia > Sequoia sempervirens. Next base: position 191,338,555 of record VDFB02000008.1, on the reverse strand, counting down.
CAGCATTGATCCGGGAGGTACCTTAGTCTGCAACTTATTGAATTTTCAGTTGAAATCATAAATTGAATCATTCTGATTTTTTTGAATTCGCATCAGTTCATGAAGAGCTGCATCTGGTGCATTTAGATTCCTATATTGTTCTAAGAATCAATCTTGGAATACTTGAAGATAATTGATTGAAAATGCAGGCAAGCTATTAAATCAATCCCTAGCATCTTCAATAAGTGACATCATAAACAACTTCATGTGTAAATCTTCATATGGCACATCTATGTCTTGGATGAAAACATTGAAATTATTTAAATGCTCTTCAGCAATGATTGCATTATTCCCTATAAATTTGGGCACCATACCCCTCCAACTACCATCCATAGGGTAAGGGTATAACTGAAAACCTGCTAAATGAAACTGTATGATCATGGTTGTATTCTGATGAGGGGGAGGAATAGGTGGAAATTGATGCTGATGCATGGGATTATTGTACTGTGCATTATACTGTGGGATAAAAGACTGACCAAGAGGTGGATTCATAGTTGTATGCTATGTGGGAATATGAGGTGGATGATTTGGCTGCTTATAGTGATTCCCAGTCTAATGGTTCTGAGCATTCGATTGATTAGATGGCCTTGCACCATGACTACCCTACTTATGAGGTGGTACATACTTTGGGGGGCAATCAATTGTATGATCAGTAACTTGTGCTTTCTACAACTTGGATTCCTTTATTGCTTGTATCATCCAAGCCTTTTCCTGTTCTTTTCTTTCCTTTTCTTGGGATTCAAACAACACCTTGATCTCTTCAAAACTCAAAGATTCATAATCTTCTTGAGGAGATGCATGATCAATAGGTTCATTCTGATCACCCTACATTTCTAGATTATATTCCTGCCTCTTCCTAGCTTCAAACTCAGCCTGTTTCTGAGGATCGAGAGAAGGGAAAGGATTTCTTTGATCTTCTGGGGTACAAGGCTCTGCACTTGAGTCATCTCTCCATGTATCATAGCAATTATATGTTTCACAATGTGCTCTTGGTGCTTTTCCTTTGTTTGCTATGCACATGTCCTCATTGATCCTCTTTCCTTTATCAACTTTGTCATCTTTATGTGTCCACTTACTGCTACTAGCAGGAGCTCCAGTATGACCTCCCATGTACTGAGATCTTCTTCCATTCATGATGAACAACTACAAATTTTTTGTCAGAGTCGCCACTCACTTTTGTCTAAAAATGAGAAAATACTTAATGTTTCTTATTCCCATAGGATTCTATATATAGTTTCTGACTCTATGAAAGGCCTTGATTCTAAATGTGCTCCCCAATAGAGTCGCCAATTTTTTAGCTCTCAAAAATGCAGGTTGAATACCTCAAGAGGTTGCCAATCTCTTGATATGCTTTAGGGTAACAAAAAAGGTCAAAAATCTTTCAACCTTCTACTCTTTAGGTGCTACCAAACCTAGGCGGGTATACCTATCTGAATGAAGCAGACTTTTCTTATGATTATCTTTCTTGCACAATGATTTGTCCACAATGGCAGATGGAGGTGAACAAATGAATTCAAACTTGATAGCAATCTTCTTAATCTAAATCCTAAAATGCTCAATGAATAGATATGAAGAGAATAAATGAATCTTAATGATGAAAATGCAGAGACTAGTGCCTTGTTGGGTATATGGAGTCAAATGAAATCAAGATGAGCAACACTCTCTGGAGAAAACTCAAATTATCTGGCATACATTGTGTTTACAACTTGTATAAACATGCAATATTGTAACTACTAAGCTCTAATTTAACAATCCAAATGAATCTCTCTGATTACTGTGATCAACTAAGAGGATTTTAATCTCTGCTTGAAAGAACCAATCAATTAACCACACAGATACAGTGAATGTGCACTAATGAATTGAATATAAACTTGTTACATCAATTTAAGTGACTAGAAAGAATCCACCTTGGAGACAGCTTAGCAATGCTCTCATTAAATTCAATAGATAATTGATACCAAAAAAATGCAGCAACATAAATTGACTTTCATATATACCTCCATTTTGAAAGCATGCATCATAGTCTTTGATCTGAGAATTTTTACTCTACTGTATCCATCCTCTATCTACTGTATATCAAAAATCTAATAGCTTCCTATTTTACAATTACAAAATGCCTATTTATACACTAGGATGAGAAAATAAAACATATTGAAATTCCATGTCGGCCCTCCATAGAATTCGGGCTCCAATCAAGTCACCCTGTAATAGTTATATGAATTCACATGTTGGCCATAGGATTTGTATTTATGTTGTTCACCAGTGAAACAGTCGGCTAGATAATGCAACAGCTATGCCGAAGGCAATTCAATCATTATCTTCCTGTGTCCTTACTCGCATTCGCCATGACTGTCGACCATCGGGGAGACCTCATATAGATTTTATTATGTTTTCCCGAAAGCCCTTTTGCCTCCCAAACATCGTTATAACACTCTGCTCGTTACACCAAAGACAAGAAGCAGCCTTTTGTTCCTTTGCATCTCACTATAGCTCTGTGATATCGGGAAGACCTCTCGCATAACACCCCAAGTGCTACCGATATGCATTTCCCTACGTGCCTTCCACTCACTAAGACATAGGGATATCTCTCACTAAAATGCACTTTTGTTTTATTCATTGTCACTGTAACTTAATGGTATTGGAGAAACCTCCCGCAGACCTCATCCTGTTTCACCAAAAGTCTTTATGCATTCAGAGTCACTGAGATAAAATCACACTCTCTTCGATAAGGTCCTTCATTGTTTTCCATCGGCGAGACCGGAGGTCATTCGCTGAGACTTCTTATCAAAAGCCTTAACTCATAACAATATAACATCCCCCAAATTTGTTGGTCGGTGTAACAATTCAACTTCGCCAAGACCATATATCGATAACACATGAGTCATACTGAAACACTCCCTTTGCTTTGTGCATCGTCGAGACATATCAATGTCGGGGAGATGTCTCAGAGATACTTTATGTTATATCGAAGCACCCCGAGCACACATGATCACTGAGAGAAGGAAAACCTTTCATCGAAAGTAATTCAATAGAAACCTTTAGTAACCCGTCAGTGAGACATACTTACTTTTCTATGACTTCCTATTGCAAACCCTAACTTATGTCGAAGAGATCCCATAGTGCACCTGTCACTGAGACATCTCAATCACCATACCGACATTGGTTTGCATAGTCGGTAAGACAATTCACACTTGCCAAGACCATATGCCACAAATCTTATCTCCTACCGAAAGCCGTTTGAGAGAAACCCATTGTACTCCATCGGTGAGACATATACGCCTCACTGTGACAACTCACCGAAGACCCACAGTCAGGCCGAAACAAGTCAGGCACACACGATCGACAAGACATGAAATATTTTTCTATGACCATTCACCAAAACCTTTATCCTTTGCCGATGAGCACATTCTACCACCGGTCGGTATGACACAATGAGTTCGTCAAGACATGATATCGACACCGCAACTCTTGCCAAAAAGTGAGTCAACCCCTGTTGCTGAGACCATAAAGAACTCCATCCAAACGGTGCCTGCAAGAAAATTTTGATTGCTGTGACATCGAATGAGTCTTGCCGAAAGGAAACACAGACTTATGTTAGCAGAAAACGCACAATGAGTCGGGGAGACAATGGTATTCTCATGCCAGTGTGAACCAGAATGTAAAAAATGCATGACTCAATGGATTCAATGGGGCAATATGGAAAAATATGAGTGGAATATGCACATGGTAGGATTAAAACTGGAAGTCTATGAGTAAAACCAACATGCAAAAACATCAGATTTTTATAGTTCCAAAAGGTCAGTTCTTGATCATTTAAATGAGTTTAATACGCTTACCAGTCAATTAACTTCTGTAAATGTAAAATTTGATGAAGAAGTTAGGGTTGTTTTGATTCTATGTTCTTTTCTAGAGAGGTGGAATATCTTGGTAATAGCTATTAGCAATTCTATTTCTAGTTCAAATTTATTAAAATTTGATGATGTTGTTGGTGTTATTTTGAGCAAGGAAATTCGTAGGAAAAGCTCTGGTGGAACATCCACATTAGGCAATGTTTTGAATGCAGAAAGTAGGGGTAGAACAAAGGAGAGAGGAAACAATTCTGAATGTCGTGGGAAGTCATGAGGTATGTGTAGGATCATGATGGGCCAAAAAGTGGTGATATGATGGGTATGTATAGGGTATGTGGTTGACGACTTTTTTTTCCCCAAAATTGATGAAACTAAAAGGGTTTTTAAAGGATATTCTTAGATTTTCACCAATATAAATTATGCTTTACTTTGAATTTAATAAATAATTATTATTCATTTTCTATTTGAATTATGACTAAAGTCCTAATTGATAGGTTGATTGAAAAACATCTATAGCTTTCAAACGGTATCACTTTTTTTGAATCTGAAACATGTGTCACATTCTATGCTTTGCATACTATAGAATTAAAAAAAAAAGAATTTCATGAAGTTTTAACCAAGTTAAGGTGGTTATACATATGACTTTTTATATTTTTTAAAAGTTGTAATAAAAAATTCATAATTAATTATTTACTTGGAAAAAAATTACAAAAACATATGCATCACATTAGGACATGAGTCCTCTACTAATATCTAAAATATTATAAAAAAATATTTTCATTTTATTGTGGTTAGGGTGGTCAGACAAACACCTACTTCTTATTGTTTCCCTGAAATTTAAGTAATACTACACTGAAATTTCAAATTTTCAGCGAATAGATTTTTTGTTTTTTTTAAAATAAACCTAGTATTTTAGAAACTACATTCAATTTTCTACAGATTCTATTCTTACATATTTTTGAAATAATATAGATAACATATTCAAATTTTTACATCAAGTTGCCTAACTTTGATTTTTCTGAAATTTTTGCAACTTAAGGGCCTATTTTTTTTGAATTTTTTCTGAAATTTATTAGACATACCCAACGAGGAAAATCAAAGGATAAAAGGTCCCAATCTAGAGACAAGAGGGATTGTTGGTACTGTGGTAAGCCAGGTCATTTAAAGAAAGATTGTTGGTCTCAGAAAAATATATAAGGAGACAAAAAGGAAGGCAATAAAGAGGCAAATGTGGTAAGTAATAAATCTGATGAGGATGCTTTGATTCTTTCTCTTGATAATACTGATGATTCTTAGGTGTTAGATTCAGGGGCTTCATTTCATGCTACGCCCCATAGAAGTTATTTTCTTGATTATGTCCAAAGGGATTTTGGACTAGTTTATTTGGGAGATAACAAACCCTGTCAAATTGTTGGAAAGGGAAGAGTCAAGATTAAGTTATAGAATGGGAATCATTGGCTACTACCTGGGGTAAGGCACATTCCAAAGTTAAAAATAAATTTAATTTTAGCAGGGCAACTAGATGATGAAGGTTGTGTTGTTACATTTAGTGATAAAAATTGGAAGGTTACAAAAGGTGCCTTAGTGGTAGAAAAAGGTGTGAAAGTAGGCACCTTATATCTTTGTACAGGTCATACTATTCCTTCTACTTTAGCTATTGTAGATAAAAATAAGTTTTTAGGAACAACTGTTGCAGTTCAATAGGTATAAAATCAAATAGTTGCTATGGATTCTAAATCAGCAATGTGGCATAATAGACTTGGGCATATGAGTACAAAAGGTATGAAAGTACTTCATTCAAAGAATGTTTTACCAGGTCTGAAATGTGTTAATATCGATTTCTATAAAAGTTGTGTGTATGGCAAACAAAAGAGAGTTAGTTTTATCAAGGATGGGAAGCAAAAGAAAGATGAGAAATTGGAGCTTGTGCATATGGATTTATGGGGACCAACTCAAGTATCTTCTCTCGGTGGCTCCTAGTATTATGTTACATGCTTTCATTATGTGACTAGGAAGGTATGGATTTTTTTTTAGGCATAAATATAATGTACATTTGAGAATTTTAAAAAATGGGGAAGCTTGGTTTAGAATGAGACATGTAAAAAGTTAAAATTTCTCAGATCTGATAATGGTGGTGAGTATTGCAGCAAAGAGTTCGAAGATTATTTTTCCTCAAATGGTGTTCGTAGGGAAAAAATGTTTCCAATGACCCCACAAGAAAATGGAGTGGTTGAGTGCATGAATAGAACAATAATGGAGCGTACATGGACTATGATATTGCATGTTGGGATTTCTTTAAACATGTGGGCAAAGGTTGTAAACACTGTTGTTTATTTAATCAATAGAGGTCCCTCTAGTCCTTTGGGTTGTGGTATTCTAGAGGAAGCATGGACAGGTAAGAAGATGAGTTATTCTTTTCTGAAGACCTTTGGTTGTGAAGCATTTGCATATGTAGATTTGAAAAATAGAACCAAGCTTGATGTAAAATCAAAGAAATGTATATTTCTTGGATATGGCATTAATGAATTTGGTTATAGGATTTGGGATTTTGAAAATCAAAAAATTGTGAGAAGCAGGGATGTCATATTCAATGAGAAAGTGTTGTACATAGATCAATTGTAGCAGCATGAGAAGAAAGAAAATGATTATGTAGTGCCAGATGATACACCAAACAATAATGTTCCAGTGGTTCCTCATGCTCTACAACAACATCAACAACAAATACCACAAACTCCAGTGAATATTAGACGATCTTCAAGGATAAGTAGACCTCTAGAAATATTTTCTCTTTTTGTATTCTATTTTATTAACTGATGCTAGCGAACTAGAATGTTATGATGAAGCTATGCAGGTGGATATCAAGGTTCAGTGGGAGCATGGAATGGAATAATAAATGGACTCCTTGCTAAAAAATCAGACTTAGGAATTATGCAAGTTGCCTACAGGTAAAAATGCTTTACCAAACAAATGGGTTTATAGGCTGAAAGAGGGGGATGGAGGTAAGGAAATATTTAAAGCCAGATTAGTTGTAAAGGGATTTGCATAGAAAAAGGGTATTGATTTTGATGAAATATTTTCTCCAATTGTTAAAATGACTTCTATTCATACTATTTTAAGTATTGTGGTTGTTGAAGATTTGCATTTAGAACAACTTGATGTTAAAACAACCTTTCTCTGTGGTGATTTGGAAGAGGAAATATATATGGAAAAACCACAAGGATTTGAAGTCAAAGGTAAGGAGAAACTAGTGTGTTGATTGAAGAAAAGTCTATATGGCTTGAAGCAAGCACCTCGACAATGGTATATTAAATTTGATAGTTTTATGGCTGAGCAATGCTATAGTCAGTGTAATTCAGACCATTGTGTTTATTTAAAGAGGTTAGATGATGATAGCTACATTATCTTACGTGTATATGTTGATGATATTCTTATAGCAGGGTCTAACATGGATCACATAAGGGAGTTAAAACAATAGTTAGAAAATTCATTCGCTATGAGGGATTTGGGGGAAACAAAGAAAATTCTTCGTATGAAGATTACAAGAGATAGGAAAAATAGAAAATTGTTTCTGTCTCAAGCTGATTATGTTGAAAAGGTGTTACAAAAATTTCATATGGAGAATGCAAAATCTATCAACACACCTTTGCCTAGTCATGTCAAATTGACTAAGGATATGTGTCCAAAGACACAAGAGGAGGAAGACAAGATGTCCAAGGTACCATATAATTCAACTGTAGGCAATTTAATGTACACCATGGTATGCATGAGACTGGATATTGCACATGTTGTAGGAGTTTTTATTAGGTATATGAGTCACCCTGGAGTTGAGCATTGGAATGCAGTAAAATGGATTCTCAGGTATTTGAGAGGTACATCCAATAAATATTTATGTTTTGGGGGCTTTAATAATGATTTAAAAGGTTATGTTGACTCATATTTGGCAAGGGATATAGATACCAGGTGGAGTACCACCTGATGTATTTACAGTTTGTGGGACATCGGTGAGTTGGATTTCTCGGTGGTTTCTTTATCCACCACGAAGGTAGAGTATGTTGCCGCTATAGAGGTGGAAAAGGAGATTACATGGTTGCAAATTTTCATGGAAGAGTTGGCAAAACAACAGGATGAAAATTACTTGTTTACAGAAATCCAGAGTGCTATACATCTTGCAATGAATTATGCCTTGCATTCTAAAACCAAAAACATATAGTTGAGATATCATTTCATTTGGTCAGTGTTGGAGGGTGGACAGGTTAAGCTGGAAAAGATACATACAGATGCCAATCCAGTGGATATGTTTATGAAGGTAGTTACAAGGGAGAAGCTGAGCTCCTCTTTAGCTTTGGTTGGCCTTCAAGGTTGAATTCAAGTATAACAGAGTAGCAGGGTTTAAGGTGCTTATTTTCAGTGGGAGTTGTAAGTGGAGTAGTGTCGTCTAGGATCAGTCTCCAAGTGAGAGATTGTGTTGGTGTGGAGCCTAACCAGCCTCCAAGTGGGATATTGTTGCTATGTGGCAACTAATCATGCTATACTGTACACTCTTCATGTATCCTTGCATCGTCACTAAAAAAGGAAAAATTACCAAAAAAAAAAACCAACTTTGTAAAACCCTAATTTTGGAAGCTTCTAGAAAGCTTGTTATAAGTGGTTTGGATGGGGGTTGTAGTAGGACATTATTAGCGACATTGTAATATTTTTTACACTAGCTAATAAAATCATTGGATGGTTGTGGTTTTGTGGATGTAGCCCAGATTGGGTGAACCACATTAAATTCTCTGTGTTGTCTTGTTTCTGCTATAATTTTATGTGTTTTATTTCTGTATTTTATTGATCAAATCTATATTTAACTGTTAGATATCCGCTTTCTAACCCTATCAAGAAAGGCATATATGGAAAGTTCTTTTCAATATAAATCTATGTTATAGTGTAAAAGCTAAATGGTTGACATGTATACTTCCATGTTTGAGGTCTTCAATGGTTCTAGAGAGGCCTTTGAAGATGTATCATTGAGTTCATCAATGAAACTAGACTATGTTGTCTTCATCAAATTTATGGCTTTAGGCCCAGAACAAACAATATTTATGAACAATATGAAAGGATTTTTGCTATTGCAAAGATTAATTGAAGTCTTGCATACATCTTTGCATGGCTGATCAAGACTATAAGCTGTAAGATAAAGAATTGTCAAGATGCAAGCTTGCAAATGAAATGATTTTAAGAATTCAATAGAATTGAAATAGTTAATACAGTAAATCATTCTACTAGAATTTTTTTTCCATGCAAAACAAAGTGAAGAAACTCTTTAATAGATTCCAGAAAGAAAAGTGTTCAAATCCTATGCTATTGCCATGATTTGTGTAGAACATATTACACTAGAAAAAGCATCTTGGGTCTCTCCATCTTTAACTTGCAACTCATAATGCATTGGCACTTGGAAATGACTAGTAATAACAACACCAATTGATCCAATAGATAAACTATCATTTGATTGGATGAGTTGCAAAATGGTTGTGTCAAGAATCAATCTACATTCTTGACAAACTTTCTCAATGGGATCAGTAGTGCTCCTAGCAGTCAAAACAAGGGAATAATCAACATCTCCTCTTTCATATTATGTTTTTTCCCTAATGAAAATTTTTGTGAGGTGAACACTTGTATCAGGTGATAACAATGGAAAAAATGTGTCAATTAATATATTGTTGATGTTTACAGTGATTGTCATTTGACCATGACTATCAACTAAATCAACATGCACAACCATTTCTTTTGGTGGTGTTCCAAGAGTTGTGGTAATAACAGGCCCATAAACAACCAAAACATCACCTTCAAATGCTAAAGCTATTTGCTTTGTGCATATATCAAAGATGGTTGATGGATTTGCAGTTTCTATTTTGAATTTGTATGTTGTAATATGAAGAATGACTAAAACTAAATTTTTAATTAAATATATAAAGAGTGAAATCGTATGCAAGACAAACAGAATAAGGTACTTGCCTTTTTTTCATCTTGTTTGTCAATTGATTGAGTGATCTCTTGTTTTGCAAGAGAGCCAATTTGTGTTTTCCAAATGCCTTTGCAAACAGATGGAATGAGATATTTATGTCAAGCACATGTAACAAGAGAAATTGAGAAGAAAACATTAATGATATTTGATATATTTTTGAATTTTCATCATGCAAAATGTGAAGAGATTACCTATTTGTACATGTTTTGGACGTTGTGTTACAAGCTGGAAAATGTTGAGATGTGTTCTATGAAATAGCACAATATTTTCAATCTGTAGCTCTCAATCTATAAAATTGATGTGTACAAAAACCATTTCCAAGCCTCTGCTAAAACCTGGTGCTATGATGCATAACTTTTTAGATTTTTCAATACAGCTAAAATAAAGAAATGTGTCATGTGCTATGTTTTTTCAACTTTTTTCATAACAACATACCTATTTCAAAACAACCATCCAATAATTTGCAATATCATAAGCATGGAAGATAGGTGCAACTGTATGATTGATACTATTGTTTTCAAATGGTAGGAAGACCTAAAATTTACATGAGTACGAAACAAAACCAGCTACATGAGAAGCTCATAGGAACCAAGCTAGATAGTATTAACAACAAATTGAATAATAGCTAGCAGAAATTGTACCATCAATTTAAAAGGTTCATATCTATGAAGTAAATACTATGTGGATGTGCTTGAAGGTGGTTGTAGAATACATAAAAAACTTACTTTTGTAACTTATTTCTACTAAATAATCATATGGTGTGCAAAGGCCTAAGTATCATATTGTGTGTGAGAACAAATCTATTTCAAAATAGATATATACTAAGTTGCAACTACATAGCTATATCAGTGGTTTAGAAGAGCATGCCTTGTGGTCCTGACCAAGGACATTACCAAAGTGGAGACCTGCATGGGAAGAGCTATGGAAAAAAATTTAACCTGTGTAGAGACATGAACTTGTGCCATAAAAAAATGGATCATTGATATTTTCATGGTCTTTTAGGTCTTTCTCTTGTGATGTTTGACTTTCCTTGCTTTGATTTAATTTTGTAATGTAACTTATGCATTCACATTAAGTCCCAAATCTTCAAATTATGACATCTTGTGAATATGTTGTAACACATTTCTACACTTTTCTAGACTCTTCTTATTATAATTCACCTACAAATCACCTTTTCATCCCTTATCAAGTCCTATTCTAAAGTGTTGTAAAGTCTTGTAACAAGATTTCATGCTTTTCTAGGCTTGTTATAACTATTTTCACCTTTCTTATGCTTTATATGACCCCTTTATACACTCATAAGACTTAATTAACTGTATTTTTGAATGTAAACTTGACAAATAACATTAAATGTGACTTAATTCCTGACACCCACTTACAAGCCCAAGGTGGGACCCATTCACCTTGGGTGGTGAATGAGTCCCTCTTGGATCCAATTTCAAAATAATTCAACTTTTCTTTTAGGTTTTTATTTAAAAATACCTTATGTTGGCCTGTGATGAGGTATTATTGGGTAATTAGGGCATAAGTGTATATAAATAAGTGTTTTTCCATCCATTTTACACCCAATTCATTCACTTGTTCATTCAAGCATCATTCAATCAAGCATCTAACAAGCATCTTGGAGCAGCCATTGACATATATTTAGACTTCTACAACAAGGTTTTTGGTGAGTTTAGGACATTTTCATGTTTTTTATTCATCATTCCTTATTCATTTCATTTCATTTCTTCATTAAGGGTTTGATTACCAAAGTGGGATTTGATTAAGGAAAATCCCTATACTCTAACCCTTAACCATTTTTCCCATTTTGCATGTGTGTTTGCATACATTTGTATGCATATTTTTCAATAAATTAGGTGTTGAAAGGTGGTCAATAAGTCAACAAAGTGTTTCAAGTCAACTAAACCCTATTTCAAGCTTGGAGACAACCTACATTCCATTGTTTGCAGATTTGACTCTGTTAACCTGACAAGAAGACAAGTGCAGATCTGGAGCTACATAATTGACCTTTGATTTCAAAGAATTTTGGAGCAGGAATGATTCACCATCAGTGGAAAATTAGTCGCACCTTAAGGCTAAAAAAAATGATTTTTTCAGATTCCAGTTCCTAACAGTCAGAAACCTATTTCAGGAGATTTTACCAGTAGGAGGACTAATTCACCATCAGTGGTGAATGAGTCCCACTGGTCATCAAAAATGATTTTTCTAGCATTCCAGAATCTTCTCAAGTCTATAATCTATTTCTAGGTGCACAACTTTCAGTCCCTTTCATTTCTGAGTTCATTTGTGCATGTTTTTTATTCATTCTTGCAAACCTCACTATGTTTTCAATCATTGCATTTTACATTAGTTTTGCATTAATAATCAATCAATTACATCATTTAGTTACATGTACATCATTTCATTTAGTCTTAATTACATGATTCAATCCTCTATTTGAGTGATCCATCACAATTTTGCGGTTCTATCTATCTCCTTTAAGGTGAAAGATCCTAAGAGTGTAAGAGAAGTACATAGAACAACAAAATTGTTGTTTCATTTTGGTGAACCTACATATTGAACACTTTATCTTTCCAATTTCAACTGCATCTTGCATTCTATGTGTCCTTTGCATCAACATTCAATTAGGTTTTGTTTTTTTTTTTTGCATCCTAGGTTTTCTCAAATTGCATTAGTGAAAGACTCATTTAGACTTCATTTTTGCATATCATATCATTCAAAAACTGACAATCTGCATTTTCATCTTCATTCTGCATCTGAAAAGCATTGAAATCACTATAAATTTTTTGAAAAACATAAAAAAATCTCATACTTGGACTCATTCGCCACCCTGGGTGAATCAGTCCAGTTGCATTTTCTGCATTGAAATTTTTGGTATTTTCACATTTTTTCCTACATTTTTGTTTCCTGTTACTGTATTGTTTCAATTTATAGAATTTTTTTTATTATAATTTTGTTGTTCCTCATTTTCATTTGCATTCACCCTAGATATTTTTTGGTACTTGTATGAGTGTTTGGTGTCCTATTCATAATACTTTAATGAGACGAAGTTCTAGACTCATGGCTTCCCGCAATAGCACTTTCATTGTGGACCTTGGGATCTCAAGAGCTCCTACTCCTAGTATGGACAATGGTGCATTAAGCACAAATACTACCACTAGTATGCCTTTACCTTCACATCCAATTCATGTTGACACACAAAAATATTCCATTCCACAAGAAAAGGTCAGTAGTATTCATGAGGATTTTGCACATTTGCAACAAGATTTAAGTCTCAAAAAAATTTCCACCATTGCTATACGGTCTACAATAGAAAACCTTCAATGCTTGATTGAAAGTGATGATGGACTACAGGTTATGAAAAGAATAGTTGAGATATAGAACAAACATGTTCCTTCCACATCCCAATCAGCAAACATTGTTGTGAGCCAAGGAGGATCACACATTCCTCCTCCTTCAACCATAGCATCCATACCCACCTATAACACTCCTCAAGTTACAACAACTATGCAACAAGTTGGTCATGTGACTCCTTTTTCTATTCCAACTAGAATTCCTAGTTATTTTGTGGCATCAAATGTTCCATCTTCTACCTTCACCCCTCTTAGTGCCCCTTTCACTTCTCCTAACATTACATACACTCCATCACCATTCTCTCTTCCACCTCATACCACATACACCGAACCCATCATTACACAACTCTTTAACACTATTTCATCCATGCAACAAAAAATATCCACCATTAGCCATTTAAGTCAAAATGCTCGACCCACATATCATGTCTACAGTAGCCCATTATCTTTAGAGATCTTGAGAACACAAATTCCATAGGGAATTGAGATGCCTAGGTTTGAGAAGTATAGAGGTAAAGGAGACCCTGCTAACCATGTTAATGGATATACATCATTGTGCAATGATTTTTTCCTCGACGATAAACTATTAGCCAAACTTTTTCCTAGGACCTTAAAGGACACTGCATTAGAGTAGTTTTCAAACCTACCTAATCATTCAATCTGATCATTTAATGAACTTGTAGATGCCTTTATAAGTAATTTTCAAGTCCATATGACTCCCAAAAAGACAATGAATGACTTAATGCCATGTAAACAAAATGAAAATGAAAAAGTAACTGATTTCATTTCACATTATTAGTCATTGTATGCTCAAATTGATGCCAAGATTCCTGATTCACATCTACAAAAGATGTTTATCAAAAAAATTCACTCACCTTCAGGATAAGTTAACTATAATGAAATTTCCTTCATTCATGCATTTATGCATGACCCTTTGTGACTATCATAACTCGGTTACTAGTCGTGATTCAAAGTCCAATTCTAACTAAGTTGAGAAGTCTGAACAAAACAACCAAAACAATGCACAAAACTTTAGAAAATCAAACAAAGGCTTCTTACAATTCAATCCACCTTCACCGCAACCAACCCAACCTATTCAGAGTCAAGTGGCAGCTGTTAAAGCAATGGTTCCCTTTACCTATGGGGACCCGAAGAGACAATTTACCCCCTTACCTGATACTCTCCATAACACAATGAACCAATTTCTCTAGGAACAAATGATCACTTTACCCACCATTAAACCACTTGATACCACCAAGCCTTTACCACCCACCTTTAAACCAAATGCTTATTGTCATTTTCATCGCCAAAATGGACATGAAACCAAACAATGTGAGCATCTCAAACACTTAGTTCAAGACCTCATTGATTCTTGTCGTTTGTCCATTGTGGGTGTCAATGGTCAAGGCAATAAGTTCGTTGCACCCCCTAATCAAAATTTACAATTTTTTACCAATCCTATGCCTAAACACAATGTTTCATTTGTCAAGGCTAGTGAACCTTCAAACACTCATGTTATAAAAATTGATACAAATAATGAGCAACATGATTTAACTCCAAATGTTACCCAAGTTAATCCTATGGATGAACTTGTGGGTACGATAGATAATATCCCTCATAAGGGCCCAACCAACAATTCTCTTGATATTACTTTTTTTTCTCATGATATACTTAAAAAGATTCCTGATGGTCCTCTTTACATAGCCGACATAATCTATGATAAGCCTGCCAATAGGATATTAATAGATCTTGCCTATGGTGAGAATGTGATCACGAAAGAATTTTTAGTATTGCATGATCTCTAGCAAGATGATTATAATACGCCAACCACATGGATTAAAAAAAATACTGGTTTTGCATGCCCTATGATCGGATCAATCATACTCCCATTACAGATAGGACCTAAAACTTTGGATGTAAAATTTTCTATTATTCCACAATCGAATCAGTTTCATTTGCGGCAAGGTCATCCTTGGCTTCACTTGATGAAATTTGTTCCTTCAGTTGTTCACAAATGTTTGAAGTTTCCACATGGAAATGAAATATTTACCATACACCATAGTGGATTTAATCCATTGTCCTCTAAAGGTAATTTTTCCTTAGAATCCTTTTGGCTTGAACCTATGGAACCTATCACCCCTTGAAAGGGCTTCTTTTTCATAACCTATCAAAAGTTCAAAGCCAAATGAATAGCCGAATTGTTTCTTCGTAATATGTCCCAATCCACTTCTGCTACTCCTATCCTTGATGAAACCATGATTCAACCTGAGTCTGACATTGAACAAACAATACAACCTCATGATCACCCAACTGTAGACACTTCCCCTTTATTGTTTAAAATCCCAAGAGAAAATGAAACCAATCCTATCATGCCTCCTCACATTAAACAAGTTTATAAAGCCAAAGAGAAAGTGATTGGACCATCTTCTTTAGTTTCTTTTGTTCTTCCCCCTCTAGAAGAAAAGGAACCTATGGTGGATCAACCCGCTCTTACCCCTCAACAGCTTCAAAATAAAATTAAGAGAAACCATAGTGCTAGGGAGCATAGGCGTCGTCGTCGTTTCCTTGCTTGTCAAATGAAAACTGAAAAAAACAAAGAAAATTAACCTCTACCTTTGATAGAAGCAATAAATGATTACCCTCCTCCTCCTAACCTACCACAAGATAGTACAGTCCAACCCTCACAACAAAATGATTTGATCCAATAGCCACAACTCCTGATACATCCTTCCTTAGAAACTACCCTTCGTCTACCTATCATGATTAACCTAAATGATGATGATGATGATGGGGAGATCACTAAAATCGATGAAGAACTGCATAACGATTTAAATTATTTATTTTCATCATCCATGAGCTTAAAAGATAAATTTGCTACACCAAGTGAAGAACCTAGCACACTTCCCCTAGTTTGACACTTGCAATTCTTCCATTGGACAGTCAACCGCCCTCGCAATATACTGAATATGATCGGGAGGTGGATGACTTGTTAGATGGTTGACTTTCATTTTTCTTACTAGCATTTTATATTCATTTTTCTTTTTCTTTTTCTTTTTTGTTGGTTTGATTGTATGTGCATAACATGTTCCCCCGTAATGTATGTTTGATGTTCTCTCTCTTTGTGAAATTCTTATATTTGTACCTATATTATTCTATATGTCATACATCTTGCATTTCCTTTTTTTCTTTTGTTTTGTTTTCTCCTTTTGGGGATGATGCAAAGCATTGAGATGCCCTATGTCTCTTCCATGTTGACCCAAAAGGTCCATTTTCCTTTTCCTTTTCTTTTCTTGTGTTTTTACTTTTGGGGATGACACAAAGCATTGAGATGCCCTATGTCTCTTTCATGTTGACCCAAAAGGTCCCTTTTCCTTTTCTTTTCTTGTGTTTTTCATTTTGGGGATGATGCAAAGCATTGAGGCACCCTATGTCTCTTCCATATTGACCCAAAAGGTCCCTTTTCCTTTTCCTTTTCCTTTTCCTTTTCTTTTCTTGTTTTTTTCTTTTTGGGGAAAATGCAAGGCATTGAGACCACAATGTCTCTTCCATGTTGACCCAAAAAGGACTTTATTTTTTTTCTATTTTCACTCTCTTTGTGTCATTCTTCTAGTTTTATGTGCTTTGGGGAATGATGACTTTTCTAAGCTCTTTAATCAAAACATTGCAACAATGAATATACTAACCCAAAATCCATAGATCCCTTATGTGTTTGGTGTGTTCCTTTTTGGGGAGAAACCTCCTTTTCCTTTGTTCTCTTTTTCGTTTACATGAAGCAACCTAACTTAGAAACATATGACTTAGCATAGAGGCTTTCCACGTTGGCTCTCATGTCTTGTTTTCTTTCTGCATTTTTCCTTTGCTACTTTAAATTAATTGCTCACAAATGGTGTGTAGGAATTCCTTTAAAGTGGGTGGAATACATTAGCATAATTCATTTGCATTCCTGATTCTTAGTGTAGCCTTGTCACTTTATACGATGCATTTGTCACTTTGTGGATGACATTTGGTGTGATGTCCTTCTTAAATCTGATCTCTCTTAGCATATTGCATTCCTCTTAGTGGCCTAATGTGATGAACTACATCCCTTAATTTGTGAATATTTTGTTCTTTGATTGGTCCTCTCTTGGAGACATTAGACACAATTTCCCCTAAGTGATAAACCTTGCATAAACTTAACAAGACTCCTTTGAACATCTTTTACATGTCATATTTTTTCATTTTACATATTTTCCACCTTGCATAATGCAACTTGCATGCTTGTGGTACCTTTCTCTTTGTTCATGAGTTCTAAGCATATGAAGCATTACTTGTCTCATGAAGCACAAACTAACATTTTCCCTTGTGGCGCCTTGTTAAAGTTATCAAGAGGTATAACTTTAATATAGGTGAGTAGGAAGCCCATTTAGTGGCACGACTTTCCCCATAGCTACCCATGTGTTTGTGAGTGCATACCAACTAGCGTATGTACTTCACCTTTTGGGTCTTCTCACCTGGTGGACTACCATGAGTTCTATCACCCCAGAGTGAGTATGCATTATATTTTTCTCACAAACAACCCAGATCTAATCCACAACTAATTGGACAAACGATGGAAGCTTGATTCGATTCTCCCTTTTCTTCTCTTTCTCTCTTTCACATGTGTGTTCCTTAGTTATTATGTTTAGTTTTCCATGGGATCTTCATCATAGGGGCTCGATCATCCCTCTTGATTGTTGTCATTCCATCTTGCTAACATAAGTGCATTTGGATCCTTCTTGATATGCATGGCTACTTTAGTGTGAGTTTGAAGCAATTTCATCCTCTCACTAAAGTAGGGGCTAAATGTACCATAAAACAATGGATCATTGAACTTTTCATGGTCTTTTAGGTCTTTCCCTTGTGATGTTTGACTTGCCTTTCTTTTATTTAATGTTCCAATGTAACTTATGCATTCATATTAAGTCCTAAATATTCAAATTATGATGTCTTATGAAGGCATTGTCAAGTGTTGTAACACATTTCTACACTTTTCTAGACTCTTCTTATTATAATTCACCTAAAAATCACCTTTTCATCCCTTATCAAGTCCTACTCTAAAGTGTTGTAAAGTCTTGTAACAAGATTTTATGCTTTTCTAGGCTTTTTATCACTATTTACACCTTTCTTATTCTTTATATGACCCTTTTATGCACTCATAAGACTTGATTAAGTGTACTTTTGAATATAAACCTGACAAATAGCATTAAATGTGACTTAATTCCCAACACCCACTTACAAGCCCAAGGTGGGACCCATTCACCATGGGTGGCAAATGAGTCCCTCTTGGCTCCAATTTCAAAATAATTCAAATTTTCTTTTAGGTTTTTATGTAAAAATACCTTACGTTGGCCTTTGATGAGGTATTATTGGGTTATTAGGGTATAAGTGTGTATAAATAAGTGTTTTTCCATCCATTTTACACCTAATTCATTGACTAGTTCATTCAAGCATTCAATTACATTCAAGCATCATTCAATCAAGCATCTATCAAGCATCTTGGAGCAACCATTGACATATCTTCAGAATTCTAGAACAAGGTTTTTGGTGAGTTTAGGACATTTTCATGTTGTTTATTCATCATTCCTTACTCATTTAATTTCATTTATTCATTAAGGGTTTGATTAGCAAAGTGGAATTTGACCAAGGAAAATCCCTATACTCTAACCCTTAACCATTTTTCCCCTTTTGCATTTGTGTTTGCAAAATTTTGTATGTAGATTTGTCAAACAATTAGGTGTTGAAAGGTGGTCAACAAGTCAACAAAAAGTTTTTCAAGTCAACTAAACCCTATTTGAAGCTTGCAGACAAGCTACAATCTATTTTCTGCAAATTTGACTCCCTCAACACAACAAGAAGACAAGTGCAGATCTAGAGCTACAAAATTGACCTTTGATTTCACAAAATTTTGGAGGAGGACTGACTTTCCAGTAGTGGCAAATGTGTCCCACCTTAAGGCTGAATTTTTTTATTTTTTTAGATTCCAGTTCCTGACAGTCAGAAACCTGTTTAAGGAGATTTTACTAGTAGGAGGACTGATTCACCATCAGTGGTGAATGAGTCCCACTAGTCATCAACAATTATTTTTCTAGCATTCTAGAATCTTCTCAAGTCTGCAATCTATTTCTAGGTGCACACCTTTCATTTATGAGTTCATTTAGTATTAATTACATCATAAAATCCTCTATTTGAGTGAGCCATCACAATTTTGGGGTTTTATCTCTCTACTTTTAGGTGAAAGATCCTAAGAGTGTAAGACAAGTGCAGAGAACAACAAAAATGTTGGTTCAGAACTGTATGACCAAGGATTGATCCAACAATTCTTTTGCACCCACATAAGTTGTATATTGATTTTTCCAACAATGTTAAGCATCGATAATAGCACACTACACAAATGATGTTAATTCCAGGCAACTACAGCTGCAAGGCTGTTTACTTTAGCTTAGTGACTAGAGCTGAAGGGATATTGCAAAATGGTCTGACCAATATGTATCTTGCACTCTAAACTTGATAGTACCAATTTCAGTACTATGCATCCAAAAGTGATCCAACAAAGTGTTTGCATGATTTTTTGGCTTGTCAACGACTAGCAACAATTTTCATTGTTACATAAATTCAAGGAGGAGTGCCTTTGGTTTTGTTGATTCTAACATGTCAATTTTTCAAGTCTCCAGCAATAATCAATTTCGAATTAGTTGGAAGTGAGGTTATAGAAGTTTGTAAAAAATGAGAAGATCATGAATAGGTGTGTTTGGTCACACGTACAAGTTTATGATGTGCATAACAATATGCATCTAAAATAGGTCAATGGCTATTGATTCTAGATATTTTGTTGAAAAGTTTTGAAAGTCTTGCACTAAAATTATTTTTCTTGAGCATGTTAATAGCCCATAAATACTGGTTGTAGTATAGAAATTGTATGTTTTATCAAGGAAGTCAATATGGCCAAGAAAACTATGTTTCGTTTCTTGGAAGCAAAGGACCTAGTTTCTTGTAGCATATCATGGTCATGTGTTATTACTTGTGCATGCAGTGCAAAACTGCATGTGTTCAAAGAGCATATGAAAAAATTATCTAGAGAGATAGACAAAAGGCTATGATGCACTTTCCACTATGTAGATGCCATAAGGCATTGCATTTCACTATTTATTTTTTCTGAGACTCTGAAGTTTTGTTCTTGCAATCTATGTGTCAGATATAGTGATTCAATGTTTCTTACACATGATAAAGCAGTATACACAAGGCCATGTTTATAGACTTTACATGGGTCAAAAACAATTGTGTCCATTTTCAAACCCTGTGCTCTATGGATAGTTTGTGCACATGCAAGTTGCAAAGGAAATTGTGCTCTGGTGACTATTTTTGTACCTATTTTGACTTTTCTAATGATTCTCATTATGGGTGTCCAAGAAGGCATAATAGAATTTGTGTATAGATTTTGCATTCTCCATCACTGCAATTTTCCAACAATTGAATCATTGAATTTCACCCATACAATGTCTTCTTGCGTAGTTGTATATAATTTGAAAATTCTGTCTACACCATTCACTAGCCCATCTTCTATATCGATGTTGGAAGTCATCACTTCAATTGGTCAAAATGTCTTGCTTGAGAAGAATTGTGCTAGGCAATGATGATTTTGGAGGTTGAAATTGAGTGTTATTAATTGTTGTGTCTTGTTTATCAATTGCATCTAGAACACAAAGCTTTGTTGGTAACCTATCTAGCATTTTTTTTTTGTGCATTTTCACTGTTGTATTTCGATGAAACAAGTATGGAAATTATGGATCATTCAGAGGTTCTTTATAGCACATTGTATTCAAAAACTCAATGTCCCCAATTGTTTGTTGACTACTCCTAGCACGATTAAGTATAGAAATGAAATGTTGATTTAATTGTCTAATTATACTATGTAGATCAAAGCATTTGAAATTTTCAGTCCAAAGGTGTATAGCATTTTCTCTTTATCTATTATTGGTTCTTCATATATCCAAGTATTACACACAAGAACTGTGCTTGGTAAAAATCACCACAAAAAATGATATCTATATTTCCAAAAGGTGTTGTTTGTGTGTGCTTGATTTGGTGAAATATTCTGTCAATGTTGTAAAGCATTTTTGAACTGATCAACAACACTTCATCAGTAAGAATAATTTGCATTTGTTCCAATTTCTTGCTTAGGGCATCAGTTGTGTTTGAATCTAGAGGCAACATTTTCAAAGAGTTGTATGGCAATTGGAAGATTGAATGTGCAGTGATGCCACCTGCATTGAATGCAACTTTTATTTTTGAAGCAATAATGATGCCATTAGGCTTCAATGGATCACTATCTAGTTATTTATTATAGTATTGAATCATTGCATCAAAAAGTATTTTTGTTGTATAGGTTTTCCCAGTGCCTGCCCCACTCGTCAAGAACAAGTACAATGCTTTTTTTGAAGTAAGTATTTTTGTCATTAGTACGTCCTTTACTATTAATGTTTGTTCTTTGTTCAATTATCTTCATAATTTGTATTATTCTTCATTGTATAAAAGAAGTGGATGTGCGATCTCTTAAAATAGTTTTTTGCAAATAGAATCTTTGAGCTTTGTATTCTTGATTTGCTTTAATTCATTCATGATGTCATATTTCTCCATTCCATTTTCCTATCTATTTGCATCGAGCACATCTACAATGTCAATTGTTGGGCATTGATCATTTTCAGCCTTTGCGGAAGCTTCATCTATGTCACCCCATTTAGGGACAATTTTTGTAGTGAACAATTTTTTTTATATTTGCAATTTGCACTTTGTTTGCATTGAATGTTGCACAAAATGTTTCATATCCATCTAATAGGCTTTGTTCACTACATCTGAAAGGAACACATAGCATAAGTTTTTCTCTACAATAATTTTTATGATCAATGTGTGGATTGTATCTTACATAGCGTATGATTTTTGGCCTTGCTCTTCTTTGCATTTTTCCCGGATTGCTAGAGTAAAAGGAAACATATTTAGCCAATGAAATTTTTTCTAGAACTTTAGGCTGTTGCATGTATTTTTCTATTATAGATGCACACATGATATTTTCATAATCATCTCGCTCTATCACCGATATCTTAGGGATTTTTAACATGAACACTCAACTTTCTAATGGTGTTGTATTGATGAAAACAATATTCCTTGAGCATTTGCACAATGGAAATGAAATAATAATATGAATGGCTTGACAACTAGACATTTTTTTATAGTTAAGCAGAGCATTTCCCAGCTTGCATATAAATTACACTTTTCTATCGTATGTAGCAGTGCATTCATGTCACAATTTCCAAAATGCAAGAGACAATGTTCTATCTTGTTTTTTCATATATGAGCTATAGTAAGATGTAGCAACATATGCATCCAAAATAAATTGTGTATCTATATTTGCATACTATAGGCTAGGCACTTTCTTTGCAAATGAATTTATCCAAATGTCAGTTGGGTCTCTTTTCAGCATGGAAACTTTGTGTGGCAATGTTGATCAAAGCATTTAAATGTATTCATTTTCATTAATTTCCAATTCATGCAGAAAACTTTCAAATGAAAATTCATTTGTGTAATGTTTATTTTCTAGTTGCTTAAAAAAAGTTTTTTCTTTTTCCTTGATTGTGGCATCAGGCAACAAGAGTGGTTCCAAAATAGTTGTTCTTCTCATTGGAGGCAAAGGGAAACTAAATTTACAACTTCAATTTTTGTATCTCTTGCAAGTCTTTGTGTGATGGTGTGTTTGCATTTTTTCAACGTTTGTATCAAGCAATAGTGAGCCACATGAAATATACTTTTCCACAAAGCTTTCTATTTCAACATTTGAGCATTTTCCATATATAGGTGCATCTTTTATCCATAGCAAAAAATAAACATGTTCATTGCCTCGATTTTGGAATTATATAACAAAATAATAGTAGATGACTTGTCCAAATAGCTCATGGTTTTTTAGCATCATTTTCCAAAATGCATTGACTTTGTGATTGAAATAACAGCTGCAAAGCATAGGAATTTTCCTTAGTTTGAAATCCAAGTCTTTTTCTTCTATGGTTTCATTACATTTTGATTCTTGCTAAGACATATTTTGTGCAAAGCTTTGCACAATGGCTCCCAAAAATGCTTAGCACTTGTTAACGTCACAAAGAAGGTTGGAGGTCCCAATTGTCTTATCATTGCAAATATATATATATTTTTGTGTTTTCCAAATAATCAGGAGAGGTTCTAATGCTTTTTAATGTTCTATAGCCCAATGGAGATAGTAATATTTTTTCAAGTTTTGCTGGATTGTGCATGTCTTTTGCAAGCAATTTTTCACCTTTCAATTCAACCTTCTGTATGAAAACCCATGCTAGCGAGGAAACTTGGCAAATAATAATTTTAATAGCCTTGAAAAAAATGTTTGTAGTGTGTTGTACAAAGTCATTGTCTTTATGCATGAGTTCCCATCTTGCAATTTTTTGGTATGTCAAATTTTTAGTAGTGTCAATTAGACGTGTTGAACCATATAACAAAGTTGGAAAATTCATCTCCTTTGAATACATGTCTTGGAAAATACCAAGAGGTTTGAACTCTTCTGATGGTGCAATTTTGATTATTGTTGTGCCAAGGTCTTTGACTGATTGCAATTCATTAAAACATTGTATAACTGATTCAGTTATTAGGTCCTCATCATCTTCAGATGTGCCATCTTACATAGCTTGTTCTCTTTCAAAATCTATTTGTATTGATGTTTTCTTTTTTGTTAATAATTCATGCTATTCTCTATTTATAGAGATGTACTCTTTTTTGTATAGTGGTGTTTTGGATAGAGTGATCAAAGAATTCATAACTATGGTAGGTTTAACATTTCCTTGTGCATATACATTATCATATTCTAGCTTTTGATTTAGCCTAACCGCTATTGTTGTTGCTTCATCTAACTGCCTAGGAAAAGCTTGTTGAACTCTATCAAAATCTATAGGAACATTGATAATTGTCTTGAGCAAGCCATATCACACTCGTTTATATCCCAATTGCCTAATCTGTGTAAAATATATGTGCAAAGAGACAAGTATTTCTTCAAGATTAGTTAAAGAATGAATAACATCTATTTGTACATTTTGTCTTATTCTTGAAGGCGTAGAAAAACATGGAATCTTAATGTCTAGTGTAGAGTTTACACATTGTTTGCAAATGGACTGGCCTATCTCCATCTTCTTTTCATATGTTTGAGAAAAAAGAAAAGAAAATACATCTACAAGATCATTTTCAACTTTATAGATGTTGCGATGGAAATGCAACATGTCACAAACAAAGCATGGTTGAGTGGGTGTGTCATTTATCATTTGCAAGTATGAGTTAATAGATTTTTTTACTATGTTGTTTTTGTTATGAACAGTCCTTCCTTTTGTTCATTGATGTGTTGTTTTCCTTTTGTAGCATAGAAAATCTATATGGTATTTGTTTAAGTTTTGGAAAATACAAAGCACAATCCTGTTGCTCACTTCATATTTGTCTTTTCAAAGAATGTAGTGATTGTCGTTGTGTTGTATTTTCACTATAATCATAGTATTAACTTTTTCTAATTGAATAGGACTCAATTATTCTTGTCACTTTTCTAGTTGCTAGTAGGGAACCAATAGTTCTTTTTTGCAAAGCATTAGTGTTGGGTGGTTGTGCATTGAGAATTTTCACTTTCAAGGGGCATAATGTCTGATGTGTTTTGAACCTTTCTCTTGTAGTTGTATGTATTGTTGCAATTGTTTAGTTTTAATGCGAACTATTCATATTGTTTATTGTCTCTGATTAAAAAATGCTTAACATATCTTGAATAGAAAGTGGATCATTCATATGGATGGTCTGTCTCAATTGTTCTTTTTCTTGAAGTGGTTCATTATGACAATGACCTGAGCTATTTCAAAAATAAATTCAGTTCAGATTTATTTTTGGGCTCGTGGAATTAGAGTATGTTTTTGGCTTGGGAAATGGAGATTCTTTCCATATGTGTATTGTTGCATAAAACATATTTGATAGCCATAGGGCACAAAATTCAGTCCCTTCAAGCTAACTTTTCACATATGGCATGCCAATTCTAGAAACCAATGATTGTAACTGTAGTAGAAGATTATTGTTATCTACACTACTTCACGAAAAATCATCAAAATAAGAAATTGCATATTTTTTTTCAATTGTCAATGTGTTAGCCAATGACTATGCAATAAATAATCACAAAGCAACTGGATAAAATTGTTCAGGGATAAAAAAAGCTATGGCAGAAAACATGCTTTCACCACATGTATTACCAAATGTAGGCACCCTAGAAAGCCCAATTGTTTCAAATGCATTTCCTATTGTGTGCCAAATGTTGTCGACATTGTAGTCTGTGATTTGAAAGTGTGGCTGGACATTTTCAATGTGATCGTATGTGTTTAGTCGTGAGAAGATAGGCTCATAGTGGCTAGCAGTAGGAGTTATGTCATGGAAAAGAATCGATATTGTAGGATTATATGCATGCTCATTGAAATGAAAATACATTGTTTTGTGCATCAAAGACCAAATGTGTATTGGAATGTCTAACCAATAGTCCTACCATTTTAGACAAAATGTGTCACCCCATAGCCTAGTCTCACAATTGATAGCCTTATTCTTCGTAGATACATGTTTTTGTCATGTACATTATGAAAACTCATTAGCATTGTTGGGTGAAAATCAAGATCATTAGAATTTAAAGCTATAGGACAACAATTATGAAAAAAAAAAAAATGATCCACCAAACCATTGCATTGTTGCTTTGATGTATAACAGCAATGCACCAAGACATGTATTATGTCAAATAAACAATCACCAACTTTTTAATTGAATGAGTCTATTGGAAAACAATGTGCATGGTGCAAAGATTCATCAATTAATGTGAAAGGTGCATTTGCACTTGGCTTGTAGGTTTCTACAATGATTGGCTTGTGGGATAGTTTTTGTCTCTTGACACAATTATTTGAAACTATATGTGCAGATTCCATGTGGAATATTAAAAAAACTAATTATATTGATAATTGTTATTAAAATAATTACTACAAAGAAATGTTTGATCTTTGAAATATTCAATACATATAATGAAAAATTGAAGAAGCAAATAATTACCACAAGAGGGTGCAATATAGAACTCCCACTTATAGACCTGTGATGGCAACTGCATAGCAAGGAAGGTAGAATGGAATAAAAAAATGTTAAGATCAATATGTGTAGCTAAAATGGAATTTGTTTTAGAAGTACTAGGAAATACAAGCATACGAGAACTACAACAAAGAGAAATAAGCATGGATATGTTTTACTCACATAATTCAACAAGAATGCAAATTATGTTGATATATGACAGCAACAAAGAGCATATACAGTGCAAAATCTACAAAGAAGGAACAAAATAAATTGAGCAACGATAATTCATTCTTAAGAAAAGAAAAGAAACTAAGAAAAAAAAGAAAAAGTAACAATCAAATATGCTACCAATACTGTTATACTTTGTAACTCCATGCATGGTTGTAGCATTCATACATATATGCGTACACATAGGCATATGCATATATATACACAACACACACACACACACACACACATATATATGTATACATATACATGTGTATAAATACATATATGTATAAGTGCAATTGCAAGCTTACGACATAAAAGAAAGCTCTAGATTATCAATTTGTAAACACCCAAAACTTTGCTAAGCAGGAGGACTTTTATGCTCTTTCTCTTAGGTCAAAAAGACCAATGCAGAATGCACAACATAGAAGGAAAAAATAACACTATGTCATGCATATTTGCTATGAGAAGGGACACTGTAAAATGCAGTATGGAAGAAAAATCTATGCTCTCAAGTCCTAAGGAGTGCCAACCTTGCAATGTTCAGATTAGTTCCAATTCCTCTACATCTAACTAGAAAAAGTGTTTGATGGTCCATGACAACTATGCTTTATCATTTTTTGCATTTTAATTTTTTTAAATGATTATAATTTTCCCTTCGCACGGTTTAAAACGTAGGACTAGATTTCCAACACAAGTTTTTGGTGACTAGTTATTGCTAATTCGAATAGAACAGTAGTGGCCAAAATCTATACATGGATAGTAAGGAAGTTTTGCAGTTTTATGAAGCTGGCTAGTTTCTATACTCTCTTCTTGCTGACCATGAACATGATCCTATCAAGTGTTTCTTTTTTATCACATTTGATTCTTGTAATAGAATAAGGCCCATTACAAACAATTGCAAATAGACAACCAAGTACTAATATGTATAACTATAGATATAAATAAAATATTCATTTGAACATGTGATCATCAACTTGGGAATTCAAGGACATAGTAACAATATAGAGGTAGAACACAAAAATAATAAAATAATTGCAAAGAACAACACAAGAAAATAGAATTCGCACATGAATATAATTGCAATTTAGTAGGCCTTCCAAATTTAATTATAATTTAAATTTCTTACAAGAAGAATAGAACACAAATATATAAACTAGGGATAAAAAAGAAACTGAACTTACAAATTTACACCATACAATATTAGGAACTCGATCTCCTATGCTCTCACATATGCAACAAATGATCTAAATCACAGTTGCCACCTGAGAAAAATGAAGGGCCTATCAACCTTAATAATAAATAAGAAATCTATATAACCATGTATTCCAATTTCCAATGCTTAATACTAACAGTATTTTTAGACTAAGCATGTCAAATACTATGAACAATGCCACTTATCCACATACACATGTGTAGTGAAAACATGTATAGAGTAAAAAACATTAGAAAACCATAAGCCTATCATAATTATGCACACAACGTTGATTTTTTTGGTGATTTCCTCATTGGCTGCTAGTATTTTCCTCATGGCTTTCTCATTTTCTAATTTGCTTAAATAGTAATAATTATTGTAGGAATCTTTTCTATTGGAAATATTTCACAAGTTTGTTGGTATAGTTGTGTCCTAGCATATACTCTTCCTAGGGACACATAGTGTTTTAAGCAGTACATTTGCATTTATTTTTTGTGAGCTCTCGTTTATTGTGATTAGACTGAAGTGAAGCCATTATTAGTGGCTTATGGTGTGAAGTTTTAAATCTATCAAGCCAAGTATTATTTGCATTAGTTTTTCATTTTCTCAGATCCATGGCAAATCAAACATATCTTGAATAGATAGACATCCTTCAATGTCTATCACTCTTTCATGAACACACAATACATTTGAATTATGGAAACACAAAAGAAAGACCAAAATATTAGAAACAAATGACAAAGTTGAAAAAACAAAGATTCATCCATAAGAGCACTGATTGATAGGGAACATCATATATTAAACAATTGTAAGACTATACATAACAATTCAGAAAGTGAAATATGTGCTTGTTGACAAGGTTTATGTCTATTGTATTGGAAGCAAAAAATGAGGCAGTTGTAAGTTCCTATATCCTTTACAATGTTGTTTTATAGTTTTTTACATCTCTGCATTTTATGTGTTAATGTGTATTATTTCTTGATGTTTGCACCCTCTGAGGTTATTCTCTACTCTTCCCTACCTTTGATTGCTTTTATGGACTAGCCTCTATTCTTGACCAAAAGACATAACACCATAATTCATTAGTGACATCTTCTATGCTAGGCATGATAAAGACATGTATCAAATGAGACTCAAAATTAGCTCTAAGTAATTGCAAAATGTCTGGATATAAATGTGAGACATGGAAATGTCGGTGAGGTTCAATTACACTTGACTCATGATGAATCAAAGCATAACTTCACCAAATATACCTGCATCTACAAACAAGATCATTCAAAATGGAAATTTAAACTAAGCATTTAATTTAAAATGAAATCTAAAAACTACACAAAAATAGTTAAATTCTTAACCTAGCCCATATGAAACTTATCCTATTTTTAAATTGGTGTCATATTGATGTGAAATGATGACCCTTTCCCAATCCCGTGATTAGTGAGCCTGTTTCAATCAATTCTATGAAAGAGAATCAATGAAACCATTGTGATTAATGTATTCAAACCTATTTTATGCTAAAATGAACATGATGCAAGCTAAGCTACCATGATTTTATGCTAAGTATGCACTAATTATGCTATTTCTAAGCTAATCTAAGCTAAAACTATGCTAAAAGATGAAAACCCTAATTCATATACAAACTAAGATGGATGCATGGAAGCCATTAATGGATCCTCTAAGCTATTATGCAATTTAAACTAACTAAAATAATCTAACAAGTGAGTCAATATGAGAGTATGGATGCAAGTGAATTCAATAACATAAGTTTGCAATTGAAAGATGGATCCATTTGTCTCCAAATAGTGATCTATTTATAGGAGAGAAAATAAGGAATGAAAGGTTGATCGATCAAAAATCTTAATCTACAGTTCAAGATGAAGGGGATGAGAGGCATGGATCATGGATTCTCATCAATGGATGAGAATGCATGATGGGTTTTAATCAAGGGCCCACACTTGCCTTAAACAGACACACTTTTGACCTGCTCACATAGGTCAAAGGTAACTTGGTCAAAAGGTTGAAGGTTTAGCTTGTTCAAGAAGCCAAGTGAGTTGATTGGAGGAGAGAGAAGATTCCTTAGAATATTCCCTTGGGTGAGGAAAAAAGGTAATTTACAAATTAAAACAAAGTTTTAATTGTGGGTATGTGCAGGATCATGATGGGCCAAAAAGTGCTAATATGATGGGTATGTGGCTGACGACTTTTTTTTAACCCAAAATTGATGAAACAAAAAGGGTTTTTAAAGGATATTCTCACCTTTCCACCAATATAAATTATGATTTACTTTGAATTTAATAAGTAATTATTATTCATTTTCTATTCAAATTGTGACTAAAGTCCTGATTGATAGGTTGACTGAAAAACATCTATATCTTTCAAACGGTATCACATTTTTGAATCCAAAACATGTGTCACATTCTATGCTTTGCATACTATAGGATTAAAAAAATAAAATTGAATATCATAAAGTTTTGACCAAGTTAAGGTGGTCAGACAGATGAGTTTTTATATTTTTAAAAAGTTGTAATAAAAAAATCATAATTAATTATTTACTTAGAAACAAATTACAAAAAAATATGCATCACATTGGTACATGAGTCCTCTACTTATATCTAAAATATTATAAAAAAATATTATCATTTTATTGTGGTTAGGGTGGTCTAGACACCTACTTCTTATTTTTTCCCGAAATTTAAGTACTACTACATTGAAATTTCAAATTTTCACCAAATAGATTTTTTAAAACAACAAACCTAGTAGTTTAGAAACTACATTCAATTTTCTACAGATTCTATTTTTACATATTTTTGAAATAATATAGATAACTTATTCAAATTTTTACGTCAAGTTGCCTAACTTTGATTTTTCTATTTTTTTGGCCACTTAAGGGCCTATTTTTTCCATAATGATCCTGCACATAACCTTGTGTAAAAAGGGGATACGGAATATTCCCTTTGCTTAGAGGAAAATTAGTTTAATTGGTAATTAAACAAGATTTAATTTATGCTATTAGGGGATTAGAAGAATTAAAGTGGCGTTTATTTAAATTAGATGATTTAATAAAAGTGGGAGAGGTGAAATGATATTTAATTAAATAAATTAGGGTTATTTAATTAAATAAGATGACTCAGGGAATTAAATTAAATATTTTGATTTATTTAATTTAATTAGATGAAATGATAGTGCGAAAAGAGATGAATTAACTCAATTAAATTAATTAGGCCAATAGATGAAAATGATGTAATTAATTAATTAGCTAGGCTAATTAAATCAATTAAGCAAAAAGAGCATGGGTTAAAGAGGAAATGATGTTAGTAAATCCATTTTAAATGTATGATATCGATTAGGACATTTTTTAGTGTCTATAATTTTCCCCTCTTTGAAGCGAGGTACCTAATGCTTCGGTTCAAAGAATAATGTTTTTTGGATTAAAACTATTGCTTGAATCAAAAAATTAAAAAAATATGATTTTTCAGATGCCCCAATGGAAGCATAAAGTTGACTCCTTGCCCCCTTGAGAAATCGGGTGGAAATTTCAAATTTTAGGTTGATTTCTCAGTAAAGGTTTAAAAGCTACCCCAAGGGTCTAGAAAGGCTCTGGGATGCAAGAATAATGCCAAAAACACAAAAAATGATGCAAAATTAGGTCCAAATTGGAAAAATTGGTGAAAATGATAATAAACCACATCTTTAAGGTTAAATTAGGGCAAAAAAACCCTAATTTTCTAGCTTAAATAGGCCAAGAAGGGTCATTTTCATTTCATTTGTGCATTCGCACCTTAAGGAATTCTTGTGATTGGAGTTCTAATCCCTCCATGAAATGGCACGCTGAGAGCTTTCTAGGCACATGTCTGACCAAGTTCGAGAGTTCCAGTGGCTTCCAGGCACAAGACTACTGGTATGTGATTCAAAACCTGATCTGAAATTTGAATTTTCAATACATTTATTACGCTTTAAAGTTTAAAATTGGTGATGCCCAAATCAATTATAGTGACGCATATTTATATAGTGACACTTTTCGCGATTTAACATTAGGGTTTCTAATTTTAAATGGCAACACATGCTTATTTGGTGACACACCTGTCGATTTAGAAATTAGGGTTAGGGTAGGCTAGAAGTTAAATTGTGACACCAGCTTGTTCGACGACACACTTTTTGATTTGAAATTTGAAATTCCTTGGGTGTCGCTATTTGAAATTTAAATATAGCGACACTTTTGTGATTTCAGAGCTATAAATTTCAAATAGCATGAAATTTCAATGATTTCTTGATGTCGGGTGCTTCGTGGATCTAGGAGGTATTCCCACCATTGATGTCGAGGGAGCATAGACCCACCATTTTGGAGAGATTATTTGATTTGTCAGAGTTGCACCAGGAGCACCTAGGAGAGATAAATTTGTGGTATGTTGCATATGCACTTGTGATTTGGACACATTTGGCGA
The DNA here is from genome assembly GCA_007258455.2 of Sequoia sempervirens. Lineage (NCBI taxonomy): Eukaryota > Viridiplantae > Streptophyta > Pinopsida > Cupressales > Cupressaceae > Sequoia > Sequoia sempervirens. The sequence continues at coordinate 191,306,312 of VDFB02000008.1, read as the reverse complement.
TGATGACGGCTTTGTACAAGAGATGGCATAGCTAGACCTCATCCTTCCACCTTCTGACAGGTGAGGCGATGGTTACTTTGGAGGATGTTTGGAATATACTACATTTACCGATTCATAGTGATTACATGATTTATGATATTGATGCTAGATTCGACACCTGCCTTGAGGTCATGGAGATAGACCAGAATGCATTGGTTACCTCATAGATTGACTTGGAGTTGTGCAAAGGTCATGTGCTGACCTTTAGATTGATCATCGCTATCATCATTTCAAGTTCGGTGGCTCCAGATAGACATAGTAGAGGATTTGGCCCAAGATGGGGCTTGGTGTGGCATCAGATGATGCCAAAGAGGACTCTTTTTGCATCAGGGCCCATGATGCTAGCCTCCTTATATCATGATATGCATGATTTTTTTATTGCGATGGGAGAGCTACTGGTGCAGGGGTGACTGCTACATATTTGGGCATGGGAGCACATTGCCATGCTTTGGCCGATTGTTCAGATGGTAGATGTGGAGCCAGATGATCTCATCATTTGGAGATATAGAAGTGCCATTACTCTTAGGTACACTAGATAGATTGGGCTCCCATATTGGAGATGAGTTATAGATGAAATAATAGTTTTTGGCTAGCGCCCATGGCTATAGATGCCACCATGGTTTGATGACAATCAACAGTTATATTTTGCTAGATAGACTTGATAAATGCAGGGTTGAGAGCACAAGATCATTGAGAGATATCTTCGAGACATTGGTGGCTCATCAGTTTGGGGATGTACAGGATAAGCCTAACGATGCCTATAGGACCATTTTCGCGAGATCGGCCAGAGAGGTTTCTACATGTGGACTAACCATTCTGGCTCTAGAGGTTGTAGAGAGCTTCAGATAGTTGGTAGCCCAACCTTGGGCATATGATTAGGGATAGCCAATGGCTCAGACTATGCTAACATATGATGTGTGGTTCGTCCCTCTGAGATGTTTGATAGATCCAATAGGTGTTCTTCCCAGAGGGAGACCTAGAGGCAGAGGAGCAAGGAGAGGCAGGGGACTGGGAGGCCAAGATGGCCAAGATGAATAGGTTTTGTGGGATCCTCTAGTTGGACAGTAGCCTTAGGTACAACCACAGGTTCAATCTTAGGTCCAACCGTATCCAGGACCACCACCACCACCAAATGTGTGAGACACTCAGATACAACAGCTGCAACAATAGGTGCAAATATTGACTAGTGAGTGGGATCAGGCCCGCCAACAAATTTTAGTTATTACTATTTAGTGAGACCAGGCTCGAAACAAGGTGGTTACAGTCATAACAAAGAGAGATTAGGTGTTGCAGAGAGTACATGATGTGACCACTGAGAGAGATCAGGAGGTTGCTCGATGCCAACAGATTGAGACTATGATGGTGGTGACTCATGGTCGGATAGTTTCAGCATGGTTATACTAAGAGGCAGTTATAGAGGCTGCATATTACAAGCAACATTATCATTATGATGTATCGATGGCCTTAAGAAAACCAAAATTTTCACAGTGTAGCGATGCACATCCTTGAATAGATGATCAACCTAAGAGGCAGGCTGGAGAGGGTAGTAGCCATTAGGGCTAGCTTTTTGATGTATAGACACTTTTTTATTTTTCTCCATTCTTTATCACAAATATACATTCATGGGCCCCTTTTTGATAGCCTCATGGATATTGTATTTATCATTGATATACATACACTAATCCATATTTTATAACATGACACTCATTTTTTTGATATATATATGATACCGATATGGATGATTCATGCTATGATTATGTTCACTTTATTTTATGTATGGATGATATGATATGGATGGATGTTATGCAAATGTTTATGGATGCAAATGATGTGGATGTATTTCTTTTGTAGATTTTTTATGCATGTTTTATGATGACAATGTATGTATGTGGATGTAAATGTTGAAAATGCTCATGATATGCAATGATTTAAGGTGCTTAGAATAAAAAATCTATATTATTCATCACAACTCAAATGATAATGTAGAATGTATGATGTGATATGCATATGATTATGCTGATTGGATGTTATGATTATGCTATGATTATGTTTTATGATTATGCTTTGCTAATGGTTTGTGGATGCATGGTGGATGCTTTTGATGATGTTTTTGTTGACTATCATGATACCATGTTAGCATGAAGAGAAGATAGAAGAATAAAGAATAAATGACCATTAATGATGATTGCTTCAAAAGATCCAACAATTCCTTGATCCATCGAGACTTTATTAGAGAAGGTGACGAGACGATACAAAATGTAGGATGAAATGCAGGATGGGTGTTCACACTTTAGGATTGGAATTTTCCATCATTCCTTATTGTTTGATATAACACATAGACACGATGCATCAAGGTATTGATAATTGGGACGATGTTGTGTCTAGTGTAATGGAATTTGACTCAACAAGTAGATAGGATAGTTCTTGTTCACACCTTGACATATGGAAACTTAATTTGGATACAAGTTAGAAGCTTAGAACATATTGAACCAAAGCATACAAAATAGTCAACAACATAATCCAAACAACCTTATTACACACAACTAAGCAAGTATGCACCAAGATTATTTTACAAGAGTATCCACAAGCACAAAAAACAAAAGATAATGATTGCTGCCTTATTCCTTTCTCTGTAAATAATTTTGATAGATATCATCAAGAGGTCCTCAGAATTGGTTATTAAGATAAATCATAAGAAATGATCAATGGCAAATAGTCAGTGTTATCTATAGCTCTTTCCTAGTTTAAGTTTAGCTAATGTGATGTCTGATACTAATGTCCATCGTAGGAAGAATACATCCTAAGACATGTTGATCAAAGGGTTGTTCGATGTTAGGATGATGATGCTAAGATGAGTCATTGCTATAAACTTCACTAATGCATTTACCTATGATTTAGACTTTATATTTTGACTTTTAGGTTCACACTTTATGACTTGCTATGTTTTCTATCTACTTGTTTCGCCAAAGGTTGAGGGTGACAATCGTTTATTATGGGTGAAAGTTTATTATGGGTGAAAGTGAGATGGAATGGATGGGTTTTGGATTTTTTGGAATATTTCAATGTTTTTGGTATTTTTGAAAATGTTTTCATTTTGTTTTTGGGATTTTTGAAATTTTATATGAATGTTTAGGATTTTTGAATTTTTTGATGTTGTTTAGGGTTTTTTGAATGTTTTGAGTCTTTTTAGGTCTTTTGAATGTTTTCTATTGTTTTTGGATTTTCTATTTTCAAATGTACTTTTGGGTAAAATGGGGCGCCCTTGACCAACATGGGCTCCCTAGACCTTTAAGGGTAGTCCTAACCAACATGTGCACCCCTGACTGGGCATATAGTTATAGAACATGTAGTCTATTAATTTATTTTAATTTATCTTTGAATATGTTACTATTGAGATAATTATGATTTTGATGAAAAGGCCCACCACACATGTGAGAACACTTGGGAGACCACTTATTCACAATCCCTTACAATCATCTCCCACTACTTTTAGTTCTAGAGGAGTGGCATGTATGTGTCATTGGTTCATTATGGGTATACAATTTTCCTACCATGAGGTAATATGATTCTATGTTGATGACACTCATGGAGTAGTGGGATACTGATACCTCTACCTTTTTTAATCAATGGGAGAGATGATGGTGACTCTAGAGTATGTATACCACATATTTGAACTACCCATCTAGGGTGGGATTATGAGCCATGATGAGGAGAGGAACTCAATGGAGATCGCAGTCGATCAACATTATTGCACTAGTCATGATCTACCATGAGATAGCAAGGGTCATATTTAGTTGTGGTGGATACTACATGTAGGTTTTAATGTTCCAATTCTTCACCGAATCATGATCACTACCATAGCATTGGTGGTTTCACCAAATAGGTGAGATTCACACCTTCATGGAGGTCTCGTTCATACTATACAAGCGATGGAGAAACAAAAAACTATGTTTTCCTAGGGGTGAATCATGTTGGAACACCTATACTATGATCTTGGGAAATAAAATCATTATGAGACATAGAGTCTTGTGACTTACACACTTCTTTAGGTATGGGTGTTAAAGCACATCACTTGCACATCACCCACAATATATCTCATGGAGGTACTGTGGACCTATCCTTCAGTATTTTTTTATCCTCTTAAGAGACCTTTGCAGTACAAAGATGTACTATATTGGTGCATCAAATTTGATTGGTTAGATGTTACAAATGTTGTTTGGAGATCCTATAGGACTTTACATCCTTGGATAAGCCTACCATGATAGCTAGTGACGATGTAGTATGATCATTTATTTTTCAATCACGATGAGTACATTATGATGCCCTTCTATTATGACTAACTGATGAGATAGTTTGGTCATACTCAGGGGGTTCACACCCCTCGACCGACCTATCTTAGGTTGACTCATAGCAGCACCAAGCCATATGACATATTGCACCCTACCATCATAGATGTCCCATTGAGTGACTCAGATGATGAGGAGTGATACAAACATCCCATGTCTAATCCAAATAATTTCAACTCTAGTACTGCATAATAAGGTGGTGGGACACCACACATTTGGATCATGTATTTTCTATAGACCATCCTACTCTTGATATTGAGCCATGACCCTGACACCAAGAGGGTGGTGAGGAGGAGGATGATGATGAAGATGGAGATGCAAACAAATCTGATGGTGAGAAGGATGAGAATCTAGCTAGAACAAAGGGAGGAGGTCTAAAAGAGTAGGAGGAGTATAGGGATTCCCTTGAGGAGAGACCTAGGTATTGTCTTCATGTATCATGACCACAAACTACTACACCTGAGAGATCACACACCTATGACCATGGTGAGATGTGTAAAGAATCAAATACTATGCCCCCAACCTCCCATGGGAGTCTAGACATAGCCATCATTGTTGCATGTTGAGATCCCCATTGGCAAACCGGTGATCCAATGATGCAATATGCTTATTCTTTTGCATTGTATTCGATTATATGTTGTATTTAAGTTTTATTTATGCTTTATATGATTTTTTTATTGAATGTTATTCTGTGTTTTTCTCTTCTTTGTAGTTGGCACCCAATACTAGTTCAACTTTATGAGTTGAGTAATATCAAAGATGGTTCCTAACATGCAACCATGTAAGCCAATGTGAGCTAATCATAGGCCATCATAAAGTGTGGGGCATCATGATGAGTTGTTTGATCATATAGCATGATTGAGAGATGCACATGAGGATCTTAGAGTCACATATAAGGAGTTGAGAGTCGAGAGAGCTTGAGCTCCTACTAATAGCAAGATGAAGGCATGTCTACAGGAGGAGCTTAGTCAAGTATGAGTAGAGAGAGATTGGTTATAATATTAGCACACAATAATGATTGAGGCTAATTCCAATCTTAGAGGTGAGCTCAAAGTTGTACTGGTATGGAGTAGCTCTAGGAGCTATTCACAATATACAGTCTCACATCGACCACCACCACCAAGCCCCAAGGAGTCTAATAGCCATAGACCCACATGATGATGAAATGATTTTTGTATGATACAACAAATTTAATTTACATGGTGATATGAGGATGTATAAAAATACCATGATATATATATGAGAATCTTAAATTTTTATGTACATTATTTAGTTAAATGCTTTGAGTACTACATATGATCTTTATTTAGTAAAATGCATTACATTTCCATATATAGAAAACTAAATACAATTGTGATCTATTAAATGATTTGATTAGGATTTTTTAATAAATATAATGATCTAATTGATTTGTGTAAATGAATGATATGATCTAACTATACAATTAAATGAACTAGTTAATTAAATGTTTTATTTTTACTAAGTGTGCACATGTTAAAGGGTGCTGTCATAATAGTGGTTTACAATTCCTAAGAGGAACGGATTTTAGCTGAAATCACATATTTTTAGAAAATATAATGATTTAAGCCTTAAAAAGTTCCATTTTAAGGATTCCAATTGAAGAGGGTTTGATCAAATCACCTTAGATCAAACCCCCTTGGATAGAACCTCGCTAGTTTTAAACCATACCTATAAATGCATCTCCTTTACACCTATCAAAATGCTGATAAAAAATCACTTTTGGTTTTGGGGGATCAAATGAATTCATTAAAAATTTATTTTAAATGATTATGGTATTCCTTAGAACAAGCTATCCAATTAATATAATTTTAATATGTTTTGGTTTTGTTATGTATTTGTTTTTTAAGTTTTATTAAACATAGGTTTTTCATCGAAAATGAATTTCTTTGTTCTTCACATGTTGAAAAATAGAAGATTATTAAAAAAAATAAATTGAAAAATATGAGTGCACCAGATATTGAAGTCCTTGATCCAACAAAAAAATTAAATTAAATTTTGACATATACAAAATATGTTATGTGTTATACGGTCGCGCTGTGTCTGAATTGTAATTCGTTTGACTTTGAAACTTGATTAAGGAAAAAATATTCAATAAAAAATTATCTAACCAAGTGGAAGCACTAGATATCAGAGTTACAAATCTAAATTTGAAGGAATTATAATTTTATCCTTCATGGAAAAAAAAAGTTATGCGTTATACAGTGTGCGACACTTTTTAAAAATGTTGTTTTTTGAAAAAAATAAATTTTCATGGGAGATGGAAAAAAAGAGCAATTTGATTCAAAAAGATTTGAAAAAAATATTTTTAGAATCTACAGACAAAATTTGATGAGACTCTAGTTTGCACCATCTTCAAATTCCTCACAGTTTAGCCGCTATAGGTGCCCGAATGTGAAGATTTAGTTAAAAATAATAATTTCAGTGTCCAGTTTGGCCAAAAATTGTAAACCACTATTATGGGATCACCCTAAACTAGATGCAACTATGATCTAATTTGAATAATTAAATGTTATAGTGATCCAATTAACACACCACACAAATTTCTGAATAGTATGCCAACTAGTAATAATCAAATTTAATAAAATTACTCCAAAATCCAAGATACCCAAAAGTTTGTCATGAATGAAGCAATGTAACATTAAATAGAAAAATAAATCTATCTAACTAATCTAAATTCTTTATGTATCTACATACTATTCAAAGTCTAAAATGGATTTATGCATAGAATCTACACAAATTCATAGTATTAATAGGGTCTTCAAGAGGTGTACCATCTATCATAGAAAGCTTGTATACACCTAATCCATAATATTGAGTGATGACTTAAAGGTCCCAACCATTTCAGGCTAAACTTTCCTTTTTCTCCTAGAGCAGCATTTATATTGTGTTAATTTTTATGTAGCACCAATTCACTAATCTTAAATGAATGTTGGATAATGTCTTCATTATATTTACGTTGAAGATATTTATAATAAGCTTGCATGTGTTTGAGAGCATGTATACACTATTCATCAAGCATCTCAAGTTGTTGGAGTCATTTTTCTCTATAAGAATTGTCATCTAAAATGCCATAGAGAAAAATTTGGAGTAAAGGAGTTTCTAACTCCAAAGGCATAATAGAATCAACACCATACACATGGTCTTACAAAGTAGTACTCGCACTTGTACGAACACTTGTGCAATAATCCCATAATGCATAAGATAGTTGAGTATGCCAATATTTACCATATTTGTTAATGGTTTTTCTTAAAACTTGTTCAATAGTTTTGTTGGATGCTTTTTCTTGTTCGTTTGATTGTGGTTGATACAGTGTAGAAAAATGATGTATACAAAATTTCTCCAAGAACTTCTTCACTTCTTTGTTCTTAAATGATGTACCATTATCTGAAACCATAATAGAAGGAAGAATAAATATCAATATAATGTTATCCAATATAAATAAATAAATAACTTTAGTGGTTTTGGAGTGAAGGGGAACCGCTTCAACCCATTTCATGAAATAATTTGTAGCTGTAATAATAAAAATATGTCCTTGAGACAATAGAGAAGAAATCTTGCCAACAAGATCCAAACCTCATATAGAAAATGGCCAAATAAAAACTTGGGCATGAATTTCATAAGAAAGAGCATGAATTAAATTGTTATGTTGTTGACATTTAGGACATTTCTTAATGAAGGAAAAATAATATTACTCCATAGTTTAACAATAATATCCAATATGAATTAAATTTTGAACCAAACATCAACCACCAAAGTGTTTTCAACAAGCACCTGAATGGGATTCTTTGAGAGTAATGAGGATCTCCAATTTTCTAAGGAAACAAAGAAGGAGAGCATTAAATGTCCTTCAGTATAACACGTTAGCCAAAATTATATATCATTTTGCAAGCTTTCAAATACGAGCTCAAGTGTTTTCAGTAGTTGGATTAGGAAAGGTATCATCACACAAATATTGAAATATGTAGGAGTACCATTCATCTAAATTAATTGCATAACATATTATTTTATTTTTAATATGGTTATGTAAGATTATAAATAGTAAATTTAAAATTTGTAGATGAATCTTCAAGGGATATAAGGGAGGCAGTGCTTGCCATTGTATTTGCATGTCGATTATCCTTTCATGGAATATTATCAATAGTATATGAGGAAAATTGTTTTAATATTGCTAAGTCCATATCATGATATTGAGACAATTTATCTTTTTTCTATTGATATGATCCATTAATGTTTTTTATGATTAATTGAAAATCACCAAATATATGAAGATGTTGAATATTAAGAGACAATGTTACACACAAACCAGTGATAAGAGCCTCATATTCCATGATGTTATTCATGCATAGGAAATTAAGATGGTAAGATAAGGCAATGTGATTACCTAATGGAGGTGATAATATAAATCTAGCACCAGAGCTAGTTTGACACTTAGAACTATCAAAATATAAATCCCATGCTTTGTCTTCTTCTATGTTCAAAACATGTTCATCAGGAATTGATTCTTAGTTTGGTAGAGCTAATGGTGAAGGAGCTTTAGCTAAATGACCTATCAATGCTTGACCCTTACTTTTCTTTTGAGAGACAAGTTTAAGATCAAACTCCATTAAAAACATCACCCGTTTGGCTAAGCTTCTCAATAAATGAATTTTGGTGAAGAGTTTTTTTAATGGATCAAACTTTGTAATTACATGTACTTGAACATTTAACAAATAATGTCTCAACTTATTTGTGGAAAACACAAGATCCAAACATTTCTTTTCTATGTTCATATATCATGTTTCATACTCAATCAATGTTTGACTAATATATTAAATTGGAAATTATTTACCATTCACATCTTGTTGTGCTAATAATGTTGCAAGAGCATTAAGCGAAGAAGAGGTTTAAAGAATACAAGGACGTCCTGATGCAGTTGATTACAAAATGTTAGGATTGTTCAAATAATGTTTTAAATTCTCAAAGTATTTTTGACAATATTCATTCCATTTAAAATGGTATTCTTTCTTAAGTAGCTAAGTAAAGGGGAGATTTTGATTTTCCAATGATGCAACAAAGCGAAAAATAGATTGAATCTTTCCTTGGAAGATGCAAAGTTGAGAAATGTTTTTAAGAGGTGGCATGTTGATTATAGCACCTATTTTCTTCATTTCCACCTCAATACCTCAATGTGACACAATAAAACCTAACAATTTTCTACTATCCACACCAAAGATGCAATTTTTGTGGGTTTAATCACATGTTATACTTACAGATTCACTCAAAAATCTGACAAAGAATTTTGACATGAAATTGAGATGATATAGAATTATCCAGCATATCATCGACATAATGATCTAAAATTCTATGGATAAAATCATGAAATATTAGTGTAATAGCTCTCTAATATGTTGCTCTAGCATTTTTCAATCCAAATGACATGACAACCCAACAAAATGTTCCCCAAGGTGTGATAAAAGTGGTTTTATATTGATCTTGAGGATTAACAAAAAATGGATTGTATCCAAAAAATCCATCCATAAATGATAATGAAGCGTGTCTCATGTTTGAATCAAAAAACATGTCTATGTTAGGAAGAGGGAAATAATCTTCCAAAGATGCTTCATTAAGATCCCAAAAATCCATACACATTTGAATGTGATGATCTAGTTTTTGTGACAACCACTATGTTGGATATCCAAGGTGAATAGTAATAGGGTGGATAAAACCAACTTGTAAGAGCTTTTCAATCTTATCCTTAACCAAAAAAGCCACTTTAGGATTCATTTTACGAATATTTTGTTGTATAAGTTTAGCATCATCTTCTAACACAACGTTATGCATAACTACCTTATGATCTATGCTAGGAATATCTAAATAAGACTAATAAAATAGGTTAATAAATTCATGTAATAATGTAGTATGTTCTTGTTGTTCATCAAAATCGAGAAATTTTCCAATTAATTTTTTTTCTACATTGGATGAGTCTATTAGGACATCGATAGTATCTCCTATAAGTAGCGTACTATGGTCTAGGAAATTAGGGAACCTTTGGGGTATGTCTTGATAATCTATTGTATCATCTAATAAACCAGTGTATTTCCCAAAGTATGCTTCAATAACATTTAAAAATTAGGGAAATCCACGATCATGATGATAGGTCGGAAAGTTGTCATAAAATCTCAATTTTTTTGCAAAGGACTCATCATTTTGAAATATATCTAATGACATGTTTTTATTTTTTTAACTTAACAATTCAAGATGAACCAAATTAAGTGTTACCTTAGGAGGGTCTTGTGTTATTGTGTTCACATGAAGCGAAGGTATTTATGAATATTTTTTAGGTTTCAAGGGATGGTAATAAAGACCATTTGTTGTTCCTTGCGTGTTTAACTCTATAGGGACCTTGATACCTTATTCCTTTATACTAAAACCATTGAAATATCCAAATTGAGATAAGATCTTATATCCTCTTCCATAATTAAATTCCATTTCCTTTGAGGGAGTTTTTCACAATTGTTGATATCATACATAGATGTTTAATTGGTATCATCTTTATTGGTAGAAGTTCTAAAATTATATGTTTGAGGGGACTCCTTAGAATATTGTGTAGATGCCATCTTAGTTTTATTTGATTCTTCAGATGTGGAGGGAAATATTTTTTACTCCCCCATGAAAGTGGGTTTAAAATCTGACAAGCCACAATCATCATCTAACATTTTTTTCATGGGCTACACACAATCATCTAAGTCATAATCTTTGTTAAGCATAGGTTCCATATTTGAATATAGAATCAATATATTAAATGGTGTTTTATTTCTTATTTCGGTTTGCAAAAAACTTTTGGACTTAGGATCAACTTTCACCATGCAAATTGTGTTGTTATACGTATACTTCATTATGTGGTGAAGAATGGAAGGAAATCCTCTCATAGCATGGATCCATGGTCTTTTGAGAAGAATATTATATAAAAGAGAATCTTTCATGACATGGATATGGGTAGGTAACACAAGAGGACCTACTTTAATAGGTAATGTGATCATTCCTAATGGTTTTCTACCCACAATATCAAAACTATGAATAGATAAAGCATCAAGTTGAATAAGAGACATATCCACATCGATCTTATTTAAAAGGTCAATGCTACAAACATTATGTCTTGAACCATTATCAATAAGGGTATGCCTAACACCAGTTTTATTAATAACAACCATTATCATCACAACATCATATTATTTTTTAATCTCAAGAGGAGGTAATAAATTTTGATAAAATACAATGTGCAAATTCATTGAAATCATACCCTCAATCAAAGCTTCCACACCATTTAGTTTAGCATAAGGTGGAACAACAACTTTATAAAGCATATTAAAGCATACTATGATAGATAGGTGAGTTTTTAATTATCCCACAGTGAAATCATAGTGGGAGTAGCATGAAGTTGCACCACAATATCATACTCCTTACCATTTTTTTGAGGAAAATCAGGAGCAGGAGCGAGAATAGGTTGCAGGAAAGGTATTGATGGAATAACTAGCATTTTTTTTGGTTTCTTGTTGTTTCTTGTGTTGTATGTATAGGAAACAGCATGGAAATGTTGTTGTTGTGATACATTTTGTTGTATGTGGTTATGTTAATTCAATTGTCTTGTAAATTTTAAGATATGACCAAAAGAAATTTGTTTGTTTGATGGTGGTCCAATAATATGCATAGGTTGATTTTGCATTTGACATTTATATAAAGGAGGGTAAATAACCAATTGTGGTGTAATTGAGTCTATTTCATTATTTATCTTTGTAATTTTGAAAATTTATGAGTCTTAGTGGACGATTTAGGTGAAGTAAAGTCATCAAGGGCTTCATCTAGCATATCAAAATCATCACTACTAAAATGCTCATCATATGTATACCAAAATTGTAGAAAAATATCTGAGATGATTAGATTATTATACTTTCTCCAAGATTTTAATTACAACATTAATTACAAGATTCAATTTATGTTTATTCCCATTATCACTAGTTATAATTAAGTATAACTTAGGTTTGTTACAAACATTATTTTCATAAACAAGTTTCAGATTTGCATAAAGAACATAAATATTAGTCTACCTCTAATATTTGGTTAAAACTAAGTAGGTTAGGGGAATTGGGTGCCCTAGACCAGAGTTACAGATTATGAAGAATGTGATTTTTGTGACAATGATCACAATTAATAGAGGTTTGAGACTGGTACAGTCTGGAAATTTAAAACTAATAATTTTATAGTTTTTCCCAATTTTGTAAAAAATATAACCTAATGCAATGAACCAAGGTTTCCAAATTTTGCAAAAATGATACTATTTTCAACCAAATCATGCACTGATTCAAAAAAATATTAAATTTCTTTACAAATCTGATATATTACTGGAATGCAAATGAAATAAAATTTCAAATAATTATTAGAATTTAAACAAAGAATACTTTATTTTTGAATAAAAATACACTTTTTTCAAACACAAAGTGATCTAATTTCTAAAAATTTAATTGAAAATTCAAATCTAAGGGATATGCAATAGACATTATAAAATTGATCTAGTGTAGTCCACACATCAAGTTCACCAAAATGTGATTTGGAAAAAGTGATCCTAGATCTAATGAATGGATTACTAAGATCAATATTTCTTCGCATCAACATTAGAAGCCAAGTCAACAAGGTAATGAGACTGGCTAATAACCTAGGAAGAAGGCTAATTTTCCCAAGGCCTAGTTCTTTTTTTTCCTTGAAAAATGATTGGATTTATTATTAATTTATTGACATATTTTAATTATGCAACCTAATATGAAAACACAATATTTTTTGCATACAAAAAACTGAGATTGCACAAATTGAAGATAGATCTGAGAAGGGTAAAAAAAATTGCACTTGTACTACAAACTTGAGGTTGAAGTGAGAGGTAAGGGGCACTAGGTGCCCTAGACTAGGAGTTAAATTGTAAATTTTTTATCTAAAGCTACTAGGTTTGCACTTTGTACTTCCACTTTGCAATTTTCTGTCTTTGGATTTGAACTTGTAAAATAAAAGCAAATAGGGGAAAGGGGTGGCTATATAGGAGTTTTACTTGTTCAAACCTCCAATTTTTTATTTCTACGTCCATTAATAGTCAATTGATTAACTAACAAAATGTGTGTTCTCCTATCCTTAAGTGAATTTAAGGTTGTAGTGAGCTAAAATAATAAAAACCCTACTCAAATGTGTTAAGAGAAGAATTCCTAAATGACATGAAAAAGATCAACCCAAGAGAAAGTCAAATACCCTAAGGAAAATCTAAATGCATAAATACCTTGTTTAAGGCAGCAAGTAGATCAAAGTCTAAAGACGAGAACACTCTAAAAACAAGGCATTAGGTGCTTGAAAGAAGCCAAAGCTATCTCCAAAACCTAGATTCCATCATGTTCTTCCATTAGCATCAAACTCCAATAATTGCAATAACTTGAATAATTCTATAATTTACCTTGTAAATATATAAAAATGGATGTATTTTGGTAAATATTTTTTATATCAATTATTTTTATTCTTCTATTTAAAATAATAATTCATGTTTATATAGTGGAACCTAGGAATAAATTCAAGTATAGGCCGACTCATTTAATTTTAATTTTTATGATTATTTTTTTATATGCACAAGATAACTGATAGGGAGGTTAAATCAGTTGTATACTAAAACATTAAATCCCTCATTAACTTTCAAATCCTTATCAACATTTAACCCTCATTAAGCATTACCAGAATGTAAACATGTGAAACAACAATACAAACACAACCAAACACAATAGAACACTAGATTTATTGGAAAAACCTAACCAGGGAAAAAACACGACAAGGATTAGCTCACATATATTGAATAGAAACACCGAATACAATAGGCTTATTGTTGGATGGATCACTACTCAAAAGAGAAGAAAGGACCATTTTCCAAAGGACTAACTATCTAGAAGAAACAAGAAAACTATTACACAAAAAATCACTATCTCAAAGAAACAGGAAAGATCCACCACTACAATTTATGGCATCCACAACCTTTGGATCACTTCCACCAACAATTTTAAGAACACTAAAAATGTATACACCTTCAACTCACTGCATCTAGAGTCATAGGGATTAAACTCACACTCAAATCACCACACTTGACACACCACTCAACACTAACTCCACCTTGCATTTATACCATCTACAACCTAAACAATCTTAATTAGGTGAGCCATAATGAGATGTATGCACCTCAAAGCGTAACACCAAATAGGTTAGCACCAAACACTTCTATGGTGGAAAGAAGTGAAGGTAGACCACACCAAGGCTTAACTAGGACCCAAATCTACATAAACATGCTACACATCACATCCACAAACAACAAACAACCTTTGCAATTAGCACTAGCATACCAAGTCATCCAAACCTACACTAAAACTAACAAGTGACCACATACACCCCTCTCCAAGTTTGAAAGAACCATGTGGACCACATAGAAACACTCCTCAATATTCAAAAATATTTCACATCATTAGAATATCCAACATCGCTGCCACAACCACCTAAAACTGAAGAACACATTCATTATGTGCAACTAGACACACTACCACATAACACAACTTATGAATCCAAGCTTGCAAAGCAACTCTTCACTCAACACTCCAAGGTAAATTAGATACAGACAATATATGAATTTTCCCAAATCCACAATATAAGAAACAACAACGTGGAGAAAAGCAAAGCAATCTCATTTCCACTAGACAACCATCTTCATAGGAAAACACACTGTCAAACACAAATTCCACTGCCACATGATCCAAAACATGAACTATAGATATAGAACCTTTGAACACCTTTGATCATCATATCCAATCCACACAAGCATATCTTCAACCATTAAGAAATGTGGAACACAACACAGAACACACCTTTGTCACCTTACACACTCTTTTATTCATTTTTTCTCAAAATAACTTGTAAACCAAGTGAACCAACTACATTAGTAACACCACAAACACCTTCTCAACATATCTACAACATCTACAACAAGCTCCCATCTACAATACAATCAATCTACAACAATCTCCACATTATTGACATCAATGAGGGTATGTGTAGGATCATCATGGAAAAAAAAGACCCTTAAGTGGCAATGAAAATTCAGAAAATCAGAGTTAGGCAACTTGACGTAAAAAATTGAATGAATTATCTATATTATTTCAAAAATATGTAAGAATAGAATCTGTAGAAAATTGAATGTAATTTCTAAACTACTAGGTTTATTATAAAAAAACAAAATTCTATTTGGTGAGAATTTGAAATTTCCATGCAGTAGTACTTAAATTTTAGGGAAAAATAAGAAGTAGGTGTCTGTCTGACCACCCTAACCACAATAAAATGATAATATTTTTTTATAATATTTTAGATATAAGTAGAGGAATCATGTCCTGATGTGATGCATATTTTTTTGTAATTTTTTCCAAGTAATTAATTATGAATTTTTATTACAACTTTTAAAAAATATAAAACTCGTGTCTCGACCACCTTAACTTCAAAACTTCATGAAATTCAATTCTTTTTTTAAATCCTATAGTATGAAGCATAGAATGTGACGATGTTACAAATTAAAAATGTGATACCGTTTGAAAGCTATAGATGTTTTTCAATCATCCTATCAATCAAGACTTTAGTTGTAATTCAAATAGAAAATGAATAATAATTATTTATTAAATTCAAAGTAAAGTATAATTTATATTGGTGGAAATTTGAGAATCTCCTTTAAAACCCTTTCGTTTCATCAATTTTTGGTTAAAAAAAAAGTCGTCAGCCACATGGGCCATCATATCACTTACATATTGCCACTTTTTGGCCCATCAAGATCCTGCACATACCCATGACCAACTATTGACATCAATGGAAACACCTACAGCATACTTGCAACATAATTTATCACCAAGGCCCAAATTTGAATTCACATTTCCAAAATTAGTGACCAACAAACATGGAAAATAAAAAATTTAGGAAAAATACCTAGACTAGGGTGTTGGGAACCCTTGTCCAACTCTCTTGCACTAAACCAAATTTAATTTGGGTGTTTAGGGTCTTCTTTAATCAGGTCTTATCTAGCATGTGAGCACTTTTTAGGGTCAATTTGATGATATTTGATGGACAACACACTTTCTAGGGTACCACTAACACATTTTCCTAGGTTGATAGGAAAGGTCAAGGCTAGGATAATGTTTGAAATGCATTAATGGATATTTTTACTAAAGTAAGATCCAAATAGAGTGTGAAATTTTACTTTCACCTTAGAGGGAGTACAATATAGAACACTAAAAGTATGCAAGTCTAATATGAAGTAATAAATCTTAGAAATATTTCATAAATCTCATGAAGTAATAAATCCTACACAAATTGTAGGAAAAATGGAGATAATTTCATGTGGAGGTGCTTCAAGGAGGGCCTTATCATGTAGATCACCAAGGACATCACCCACCAATAGAAAGGATGAGAACATGATTTTTTTGTAATTTTTTTTTGTAGACTTTGTTTATTACTCATCAATATTTGGAATGTGTATTCACATATTTCATTTGGAGTCTCCCTCAGCTGTATAGTAAAGCAAATTTATGTTGTTGGGGATAAGATGAATAAATCACATGGGTTGCCTAAAATAATTATTGATAATGGAGGTAATAGATTTTTGATGCAGGAGCATCCAAGGTGTAAAGGAAATCCTGTCACCAAAAATATTTTAATTTTTCTTTGATGATTTTAATAAAGTCTTAGGTGATAGAAAAATAATAATTTCATTTGCAACAATGTATTTTCCTTTTTGTGTGAAAATGTGAATGTAAATCCAATGGGGAAAAGGTTTCGGTAATTTGGTAAAAGTATCTTGTAAGGGAATATTCCTTTTGGGTGTCCCACTTTTGGAGGAGGTCAAAGAGTCATATTTGCATGTACATGTGTCATATGTTGTCATAAAGTGGTCTGCCAACAGAATATTGCATGTTGCTTGCATGTACTTTCATGCAACAACTATAATTATAAGCTTAGAAAATAAATTTGTAAGAGTTGTATGTTGTCATAGCATCTCAAATTTGATTGGTCATGAGTTTAGGAGCCCAAGAAAAGGCCAATTGCAGATTTTTTAACTCCCAAGGTTTGTCATACTTTCCACAAGGTGGTTTGTAGCTACTGGTTTTGGAAACCAAGAGTGGTTTTCTCCTTCCACTTTCTCTATTTATTCATGCCTTTTCATTTTGAGAAGGGGGCTTGGAGAAGTGAATTTTACATACCCATATGCTGCCAAATTCTTTCCAAATTGTTGAAGACTCATTTTTTGTAAGTTTTGCATGCAGGATTGAAGAGGAGCCCATGAGCTTCATTTTGATGTAATCTCTTGCATGTTTGAATAAAACATAAGTTGCAGATTTATCTTCCAATTTTCTATGATTTTATGTATTTGAAAGCTTCTTGTAATGTGTGTTGTGAGGTTTTTGAACTAGATCTGAAAGGGAGAATTTCCCTTTTATCAGTAGTATCAGGGCGGGTCATCTTGAGCCTCTAAAAAAAGTGCTGAAGAGAGGCAGTTTGCAGGAGGACCTATGAGTTGTGGGTGAATATTAAAATGCCTCCAAGAGTTTCTAATCATGGTAGAGGTAGTGGCAGAGGTGGTGGAGGAAGAGACCCTCTTAGTGATGAAATTAGATTCCTCAGAAGGCAATTAGAAACTTTGTAAGAAGAGATTCATATAAGAGAAGTGCATAGAGAAAGAGATGATAGTGAAGATGAAACTAAAGAGGAATTGGAAGAGGAAGAGGAAGAACATGAACAAATGGATCTTGGAGAAGTTAGATTCTTGAAAATAATATAAAACATTGGAAAGAAACAAAAAATGGAGGTTTCAACCTTTAATGGAAGTTAAAACCCAGAAGAGGTAATATACTAGATTAATGACATGGAAGAGTTTTTCAAGAGTGAAGAGATTGAAGACCCTCATAGAGTGAGGTATGCAAAAAAAATGCTAAAAGTACATGCAAGCATTTCATGGAAAGAAATACAGGTTGAAAGAGGAAGAGAAGGGAAAGACAAAATTTATAGATGGGATAGAATGGTGGAAAAATGAAGTGACAATTCATCCCAGTAGATTATGAATTGGAGCTACTCAAAAATATGTAGAGCTTGAGACAAGGTATGAGGATGGTGAAAGAATGCATAGAAGAATTTCACAAGGTCCTGATTTGAAAGAGACATTCTGAAGAAAATAAGGAAAAGGTAGCTCATTACATTAATGGGATGAAACCTATCATTCAAGAAGAGTTGGCATTGGTGAGAATGACCTCCATCGAGTATGCTTATTAATTTTCATTGAAAGTTGAAGAAAGACTAAACAAAAAAATTGAGAGTAAACAAAGAGGAAGAGGTCATGGAAGAACCAGAGGAAGAAGTTATGATGGAAATCATAAAAATAAAAAAATTGAAGACCAAGGCAGCAGCAAAAATTAAAAATAAGAAAATTATCACCCTCCCAGAGATCAAAATCCAAGAGGTAGAGGAAGATTAGGTAGAGGATTCAGAAGAGGTGGCTTTCATGGAACCTATTTTTCAATGCAATGAAGAGGTATATAGATCTTATGTCTACCATCACAATCAAGAAATAACCAATAGAAGACCTGAAAAATTAGAATAGAGTACAAAACATCAATGAGGAGGATGCACACTCATCACATTCCAAAGAAGGAGGAGGTGAAGTCCTGATGACAAGAAGAGCATTGTTGAACAAAGAAGATGAACTGGTTCAAAGAAAGAGATTATTCAAGAAAAGATGCAAATTCGAAGGGAAATCTTGTAATGTCATCATCGATAATGGAAGCATAAATAACTTGGTATCCAAAGAAATGGTAAGAAACTCGAAGCTAGAGAGCAGGAAGCACTCGAAACCATACCGAATTTCATGGGTACAAGATAATCAAAAGCTTTTTATCAGTGAGCAATGTTTGGTAAAATTTAAAATAGGAGGTTATTTTGATGAAATATGGTGTGATATAATCCCCATGGATGCATGTCATATTTTTTATGGAGACCTTGGAAGTATGATAGGAAAGCAATGTATGATTGTTGTGCTAATACATACACTATAACTAATGATGGTGTGAAGCATAAATTGAAACCTTTGAAAGAATATTTGGTTCAATTTTTTGGTAATGCAAGAGTATGTTTATTTTATGCAAGAGAATTTCTACATGGTATGAGGAATAAGAAAGTTTTTTTTCCTTTATTCCTAAAACTAACTGTGAAAATGTGGAAGATGCTCCTTGCAAGTTACAAATTTGTTACAAGAATTTCCAAAAATTGTTTCAGATAATGCACCTAAGGGGCTACCACCCATGAGGAAGATAAGTCATCAAATTGATCTAATACTAGGATCAATTTTTCCTAAAAATCATCCCATAGAATGTCTCCAACCGAGAATGAAGAGTTGAACAAGTAAGTTCAAGAACTATTGCAGAAAGGCTTGATTTGAGAGAGCCTAAGCCCATGTGTAGTGCCTACTATTTTGGCACCAAATAAAGGAGGAGAATGGAGTATGTGCATGGAATAAAGGGAAATCAATAAGATCACCATCAAATACATATTTCCATTACCCAGAATTGATGACATGATGGACTATTTGAGTGGAGTAGAATATTTCACCAAGATTGACTTGAAGAGCGGATACCATCAAATTTGAATTTGAGAAGGTGATGAGTGGAAGAAAAAATTCAAGACCAAGGACGGTTTGTATGAATGCTTGGTAATGAATTTTGGACTAACCAATGCTCCTAATATGTTTATGAGGTCAATGAATGAAGTATTGAAAGAGTTTTTTGGAAGATTTGTTATTATTTATCTAGATGATATATTGATATTTAGTAAGACACTAGAGGAGCATTTGATGCATATCATATTTGTTTTTAAAAAGTTGAAGAAAGAAAAGTTGCTCATTAACTTGAAAAAGTGCAGCTTTATGAAGAAGGAATTGGTATACTTTGGTTTAATTTTTTCAAGAGAAGGTCTTAAGATGGACCTAGAAAAGGTGAAAGCTATTTTAGAATGGCCTACACCTAGAAGTGCTACCGAGGTGAGATCATTTTACTATTTATCAAGTTTTTACAAAAAAATTATTAGAGGTTTTAGTACTATTTTTGCACCACTAACTCAGACCATGAGAGGAGATAAAACTAATTTCAAATGGACTATAGGAGCAGCAAGCAGTTTTGATTTGTTGAAGGCAAAGGTGACTGGGCAACCTGTTTTAGCACTTCCCGATTTCAACATGGTGTTCCATGTTGATTGTGATGTGAGTGGTAATGCAATTGGAGCTATCCTAAGTCAATAAGTTAAACCCATTGCTTACTTTAGTGAGAAATTAAATGAGGCAAATAGAAAATATTTCAGTTAATGATCAAGAATTTTATGCTATTGTGCAAGCATTGAAAAAGTGGAGAAACTATCTTTTACCTAAGGAATTTGTTTTATTTACTAATCATCAAGTACTTTAGTATTTGAGTAGTCAAGGGAAGCTAAATCAAAGGCATATGAAATGGGTAGAGTTCTTGCAAAGCTATACTTTTGTTTTGAAATATGGGAGTGGGAAGTCTAAAAGGGTTGTAGATGCTTTGATTAGAAGACAGGGTTTGTTGGATTCAATGAGTTGAAGGAGTTGTATGAGGAGGATCCAAATTTTGGAGAGGCTTGGAAGGATTTCAGATAGCCTATTGCTGGTGATATAACCAAGTGGTTGGATTATTTAATCCAAGATGGTATGTTGTTCAAAGGTAATAAGTTGTGTATTCTTAGATGTTCAATTAGAGTAAACTTGATCAAGGAAAAACATCGTGGAGGACTTGTAGGACATTTCAGTTTTGATAAAACCATAGCACTTGTTGGAGAGAAATATTATTGGCCTCAATTACAGTAAGATATCAAAAAATTTGTGCAAGTTTGTAGGATTTTTGAAGTAGCAAAAGGAACTAGTCAGAACACATGTTTATATCAGCCACTACTAGTACCTGAGAGGCCATGGGAGGAGATTAGTATGGATTTTGTTTTGGGTTTTCCAAGGACCCTAAGGGAACATGATTAAATATTTTTTGTAGTGTATATATTTTCCAAGATGGCTCATTTTATTCCATGTAAGAAGACTAATGATGTTGTGAATGTTGCAGAATTGTTTTTCAGGGAAATAGTGAAATTATATGGTCTTTTGAAGAGCATTGTTTTCGATAGAGATACAAAGTTTGTGGGGTACTTTTGGAGGACCATATAGAAGAGGATGGAGACTGATTTTATTTTGTTTCTAGCCTACCATCCACAAACAAATGGTCAAATAGAGGTGGTAAAAAAAATCTTGGGTAATTTGTTGAGATGCCTAGTTGGAGATAAGCCAAAAGGGTGGGATTTGACTCTACCTCAAGAAGAATTTGCATATAACAACTCATTGAATAGAAGTACTTGTAAGTATCCATTCCAAATTATTTATAGCATCAACCTAAGATTTTTTTTAGATCTGAAAAAGATTGATAATGTTGACAAGAAGAGTGCAAAAGCATAGGACTTTGTTGAACACATAAAGAGCATACATGAGGAGGTACAAAATCACATCAAAAAAATGAACTTTCAGTACAAGTGCAAGGCGGATTTGAAGAGGATACAAAAGGAGTTTCAGGTTGGTAATGGCACAACTAAGGAAAGAAATATTTTTAGTTGATACCTATAACAAGTTAAAAATCGAGAAATTTGGCCTTTCTGAATTGTTAGTAGGCATGATTCAGGTAATTCCTGTTAGAGCCTTTTTTGGTTGTCTTTCAGGTTCTGGTTGTGTGCCCTTGTTTTTCATCGCAAATCCTTGGCTTGTGAGTTTTATCTTTCATTTTAGCATGTGGGTTAAATGGGCTCCCATAAGGGTTGAGCCCAGTGTGCTAGTTTTCATCTCTTCGGTGGGGCGGCCTGTGTTAGGGTTTTTCCTAGCTTTTTTTTTCCCGTTTTTGGGCTTTTAGTTTGGTTCCCCTTTCTCTTTTTGCTTGCCTTGGCTTTTCTTTTGTTTTATCAAAGGTGGAACAAATGCTTGAACAAAACTAGAACTTTTCCAAATTATGAAGTTCTAGTTCCTATTCACGCATCTGTCCTGGTTCTGATTCCACATGATTGGAGTTTTCTTTTCCTTTTTGCCCTGCGTCGGTCGCTGGTCATTTTCCTCTCCTCGTTCTTCCCTTTGTTTTTAGTTTTGTTTCCTTTGGCGGGTGTGGGATCGGAATGAGAATAGGTTTTGGAACCTTTTGAAGGGTTCCAATTTTAGGTTCTATTCCACTCCTGTCTCCCTTCCTTTGACTTTTGTGGAGGCGGATCTGAGTTGGGTTTTGGTCTCAGGTGGTCATTTTAGTTTTCGCCTCTTCCCCCGCCCTGGCTCCAGCTCTGACTCCATCTCTTTCTTGGTTCTGGCTCCGACCTTGTTTGGTTCCCATTTCACTGGCCTTTTGATTCATTGACCTACCTGGCTGGTGCATCTGCAACTTAAGTTCGCCCCGAGCCCCTTTGTCTCATCGTTAACCGGCCCCTTGTTACCGTTTTCACCAGCTCTGCCTTGCCTTCGGCGTAACTTTTGGCTCTCGAGGTGACATCTCGGTGACTCTTATCTGTCTCCCTGAAATCTTTGTCGGCCTATGTTGGTTGAGGTCGAGGAGATGTTTCCTCGACTTGGGCTTTTCCCATCGGTGTGTTGGTGTCCGATCGGGGTGAGGTCTTCCCGACTCCCCTTGGTCTCCTCGAGATCCTTTTGGCCACCCCCCGCTGTGCGTTTTTGCTTGCATAAGTTTGAGTTGCCTATTGGCAAGACTTATCATTTGTCACAATGACTGGAATTTATTTACAGGTGGTTGTCGGTGAGACCCTGGTTTTTGTTTTGGCGATTGAGTAGGGGTTCTATCGACAAAGGCTTGAGGCTTCACTATATGTCATAGCAAATCTGTTAAGTCTTGCCGACGGTATCTTATGATTTGCTTTCAGTGTGGGTTATACCTTTCGTTGAAGGGTCTTGGTGATGTCGGCTTGTTATACCGACCGGTGCTTCAAGGTTCTTCGATATGGCTAATGTCGCTTCGCTATAATCTCTCAGTGAACTCTGTGGGTCTTTCTGACAGCGGTTCAATATGTGGCTTTCGGTGAAAGTCCTAAATTCTCTCGGCGAATAGGTGTATAAAGGTCTTCTCGGTATAACAATGTAATGTCTACATAACCTCTCACCAAGGATTGCGTGCTATAGTGACATACATTTGTCATGTGAATTCGTCGGCGGGAGATGTTATAAGTCACAGCGACTTGAAATGATGTCTTCGATGAAGCTTGGTGAAAACTCTATAGTGTCTCGCCGATGGTAGGTGACTATAGCGACTGTGAACAAAGTGAAAGGATTGCTTCGGTGAGGGATATGCCCTTGTCTTGGCAAATGGATAGTACATAAAGGAAATACATTTTGATAAAGCATTTTGACTATGTATGATGTCTTCCTGAGTCCATCTTCTCTTGCCGATAGTGTGTCTATTCAGTTGTCACCATGACCTCCTGTTGAGTGAGCTTTCTTTCACCGATGGGGCATTATTCTAAGTTGAAATATCACGCCGATGTGCACCTGGTCTCACCGACTTGACTGCTCGATCAAGCACATAGATCTTCGCTTGGATGTTTCTCCAACCCGGTTGCCTCCTACTAACTATGATGAGCGCTCAATGTAACATAAGATTCTCGGCATGTGGTCTTCCTGACACCACTTTGTCTTGCCAACGGTGGTTTCCTGCCTCAACGACTGATGATATTTTAAACGACAGCCGTCTGATCTCAGTGATTGACTGTCAAGATTCAAACATGCACATAGTTGGGGTTTCAAAGATGTTTGCGCGCAAAAAATAGAAGGCCTGGAGCATTCTTGGTGACAGTGAGTTGGTTGTTGGATCCGTCGAGCTAGCATTCATGATGATGCGACTCTGGGACAAGGACGACATGGCGCGAGTGTGGGCGTGCAGATTTGGCGGCAGATTTGGTGTAGTTTGATTGATCTTTGTTTGTACGAGAATGTCTCCCCTGACAAGTATCTGACCAGTGGCATTTATGTGACCAGAGAAGTTGTTGAAGGTCGCAGCGAGTTTTGGTTGGTCGCGGTGCAGTTGGGGTCTGACGTGGCATGTTGATGTGGCTCTGAGCTGGGTGACAATCCCTGGACTATTTAAAAGGAATTTTTGAATCATTTGTAAGGGTCTTTGACCAGATATTGAAATCAGAACTAAAAAGAGCACTAAGTCATAGAGTCAAGTTTTTACCAGATTTTGAGGTCTAGGGTTGCAGTCTGTAAATTGTAAGGTTCATGGATGCATACCAGAACCCAAATGTATTTGTTTAGGTCTTTGAGTCTCTCCTTTGGATTGTACATTTGAATTGTTAATGAAACTGATCAAGGATCATTCCATTAGCCTTTGTAATACTTTCTTGCATTGTCTGTTTTGATAATAGCTCATGTTTAAAGAACAGGTTAAATTGTTTTCATCATCTTAGAAATTTATATGTATGATTGAAAGATTTGATAAGTAGTCTTTAAGATCTGATCACTAGCTGTGGGATTAATAAGGTTAATTTCACATAGGCTTTATTTGTCCAAGTAATCATTCCTTTTGTTTGCAAATTGTCTTGACTCCTAGCCCAATGGATGTGGCACTGATCTAAAATATGTTATTTGTCTTTTGGGTTTCAACTATCTTGCTTAAGAACATTCATTTCATTTAATCATTTTTCTTTGATGTCTTGCCCTACCCTCTGGTTGCTTCAAGGTTGAGCTACTAAGAATCTAGCCCTATTTGAGGTCCTCAACGCTTGACATCACGAGTTATCTGCTATAAAAAGCAATGTCTGGTCTTCGTTGAGGCATTGTGGGGGTAAACCCACCCTAGTTCTGCAGAGCCTAAAGAGAAGAAGATCTCAATCTTTGACTGAATCTTGTTAGTTGGTCTAGGTCCTCCGAGCTGCCCTTTATTAGAGTTGGCTACTCCATAGGTAGAATAGGAGACCAACCTGGTTGCTCCATTAAAAAAAAACCAACAAGGTGGCGACTCCACTGGGGAGATATAAAAAGAAGAGAAAACAAGAGTAGAAGTTGAAGCAATCATAGCTTTTACGGTGTGCCTCCCCTTCTTGTCAAATATCTTGAAGAATCAAGAAACGGGTCATATCAATGTGTAATAGAGTCATATCTTTGTATGCCATGTTGGTGTTGTTCAATGTTTGAAGAATCTCAGGCCTGGAGAAAGTTTTGTTGCAGTTAGCCTGAAATATTTATGGTGCTCTGCTAGTGGAACGGGCTCAGAGAAGGACTTATATGTAAGTGAACTTCATATCATTTGAAGTTATGTCCTCTGCAAAGAGGTGGCGACTCTGTCAAGGTAAACCCATTGAAGATTTGAAGAATGTTCCAGAGCTGCAACGTTTCTAGGTATTCTTCATGTGTTTAAACATTTGAGAAATAAATTTTGTTTCGCTATTTAGTGATTTCGCACTACCAGAGGGAAAGGTAGTAAATGGTGTTAGCACATTTCCATTTGTTGGATCTGTTGAATATAGTTGCAGTTCCATTGTAAGATTGTGTCTAGTGCTCAAGTCTCAATTTGTGTGAATGATGAGAATGTATTTATACACCCTAAGGGTGGTCATCCACTTGTTTTGTCATATGCTAGTTATTGTTGTAATTATGCACAGTCAGTGAGCCTTGATTTGTAATATCTATGGAGCACCAAGCCATAAAAAAGATTGTCAAAAGGTTTCCTAAGTCTGATAAAGACTCAAGGATGCACAAGACCAAGATAAGGCCTAAATGGAAGGCTGTATTTGAAAGAGGTCTCAGAGAAATGGGTGGGAGACATCAGATTTTTCAACGGCTTAGAGACAGTCAAACTGTATCTACTTGTCAGGTTGTCACACTAGTTGTTAATTCTTCTGACCCATTGTATGCTCATTTAGATTTGTCATGGGTTGATTACAAATTTGAATGTTTGTCAGCTCAAGTGTATAAGGAGATGCCTAGATTTCATGGATATAATGTTTGTGGAGGAGATTCACATGTTGAGAGTTTCTTTAGTTTCATGGAGAAGTGCATGTCGAGAGTTTCTTTAGTTTCATGGAGAAACATTCTTTTAAGTATCAGGATGCATGGATGAGATTTTTTGTCTGATCCCTAGAAGCTAGAGGTCAAGACTGGTATTTGAGTTTCCCTGATACATCTTTTCCTTGCTGGGATGAATTAGTGGCTGATTATAAAGAACAATTTGCAAGAGATCCTTTAGACCTAGTCAAAAGGTTAAGGAAAATTAAGAAACAAGATGAGGAGTCAAGTGTTGATTTCAGTCATAGATTTGCTACTGCCTTGTCACTAATCCCAGAGAATTTCAGACCTAGCACTCCATGTTGTATCCACATGTATTTTGAAGCTTATGAAGAAGGATCTAGTGCATTATTGAAAGAATTCAAGATACTGAGCATGCAGATGGCCTACATAGTCCTAGACAGTCTAGAAAAGCAAAGAAATGAATATATACAGAGCCTGTTATCTTCATTTGTCAGCACCCATGTTGATAAATATAACAACTCTGTACAAATGGATGATCATTCTTCTTCAGATAGGTGCATAGTTGAGAAAATTGAGACTGGAGGTGCTGCTTCATCAGATGATGTGGAAGTTGTTTTTGAACAACTTGCAGAGGTGGTGCCCCAAGCAGATGATCAGAATTTGAGTCTCTCAAGCCAAGAACCTGAAGAGGAGCATCAGTTAGACTGGCCCTTTGGAGAAGGGAAGTGTGATCAGCATTGTGATGAGACAGTTGAGCAGTTCAGGTGCTCAAATGTGTGCAGTCTTGACACAAGTCTTCATGAGAATACAAATGAAGTTGCTGATTCAAGGAGTGTTGTGGTGGATATCAGATTTGATAGAGTTGGTGTGGAAATTCACCCTCATGAAGGTAATCCTTTTGAAGATACCTTGGGATATCCTGGTTTGCTGCTTGGTGTTGCATCCAGTTTTGGTGAAGGTCAAGAAGAAGAAACGGTTGAGCAAATGGATCAGAGCAATGATCCATCGAGCATTGAGAAAATGTCATATTTATTGACCATAGAATATCAGAGGTTTACACACAACAACTCTATGTTGTTGTGGGCAACTCCTATCAGTCTTGACGATGAGGACCTGCAAGAAGCAAGGTATGATACAAGTGAGTCTGGTTCTATCTTTGATGATGAGCCAGCTGATCATGTTGTGTATGACAAAGTGCAGTTTCTTTTTGATGACTTGAATGAGCCTAGGCATGAATCTTTTCACATGGATGATGATGTTGATTCCAATGAGGGATCAGATTATGCTTCTAAACCTGATTTTTTTGCTATTGGGCAAGCTTGTGATATTGAGAGTGATTATACCTCATGTTCAGAAGATGATGACATGACAATAGGTGTGGATGAATCAAAACTCTCTGATCATTCTCACCACCAGCATGATGAAGAACTGGTGCAAGTAAAAAGAGGAAGCATGAGTAGAAGTCGAAGCCATCATGACTTTAGTGATGTGCCTCCTCTTGCTGAAGATAATGAAAGTTGTGTTGACACTGAAGGGATACTTGGTTGCCTCCCTGCTATCCCTGTTGATGTTGATTTATTTGAGCCCTCACTTAGGGTGTTTGACTTTGAGTTGAGCGCAGATGTGAAAGATGAATCAATGCATACCATTGAACTTGGGATGAAGAAGATGTGCCCATGTTGTAGTAACCAGTACACAGATAATCCTGAATATGAACCTTTTGCCTTCGGCATGTGCAAGGATGATTTGCATGTCATGGAAGAAGTTGTTTATCAGAGCTTTCAGTTTGATCTACAGACTGATTTTGATGACAAATTTTGTGATGTCAAGGATCAAGTGGACTATGAATGTTTTTATTTCCCAGTCCAAGCAAATGAGCATTCAGTAAAACATAACCATGAATTGTCCAGGGAGATATGCCACAAAGATTATAATCTACAGTTAGTATCAGATTGCATGTTGTAGTTTGACAATGTAACTGGTGGCATTGGAAAGCACAGTATTTCAATGGGACTGGCCAGTGACCAAGCTAGTTTGTGGACAATTCATGACAGTGTTATCAATTTTTGTCTATGGAAGGCAATAGAGAATTATGTTTTTGACAGAGGTAAAAGCTGGCTCTCATTTTTCATTTGGTGGCCTAGTGTCATCAGGTGAAACAAAGGAATGAATCAAGTGACTCTTGAATTTCCTGTTCATGGACAATTCATGAGGGTACTTTGCCTGAAGTATATCTTTTTTCCATGAACAATAGTTCTAGCATTTGGTTTCTTGGTCTTTTCCCTTTTGCTGCGTTTGCTAACTCTATCCGGTTAGCTCCTGGTCTATTTTTGGCTTTTTGTTCTGGTCTTCTCTCCCAGTGATCTGAATTCTTGCTATGCCCATAGGGGGCATACATCCCCAACTGGAGCCTATGTTAGAGCCTTTTTTGGTTGTCTTTCAGGTTCTAGTTGTGTGCCCTTGTTTTTCATCGCAAATCCTTGGCTTGTGAGTTTTATCTTTCATTTTAGCACCTGGGTTAAATGGGCTCCCATAAGGGTTGAGCCCAACGTGCTAGTTTTCATCTCTCCAGTGGGGCGGCCTATGTTAGGGTATTTCCTAGCTTTTCTTTTTCCCATTTTTGGGCTTTTAGTTTGGTTCCCCTTTCTCTTTTTGCTTGCCTTGGCTTTTCTTTTATTTTATCGGAGGCAGAACAAATGCTTGAACGGAACTAGAAATTTTCCAAAATCTGAAGTTCTAGTTCCTGTTCACGCATCCGTCCTGGTTCCGATTCTGCGTGATTGGATTTTTCTTTACCTTTCTGCCCTGCGTCAGTCGCTGATCGTTTTCCTCTCCGCATTCTTCCCTTTTTTTTGTTATGTTTCCTTTGGTGGGTGCGGGATCGGAATGAGAACAGGTTTTGGAACCTTTTCAGGGGTTCTAGTTTAGGGTTCTATTCTGCTCCCATCTCCCTTCCTTTGTCTTTTGCGGAGGCAGATCCGGGTTGGGTTTTGGTCTCAGGTGGTCATTTTGGTTTTCATCTCTTCCCCCGCTCCGGCTCCGTCTCTGACTCTATCTCTTTCCTGGTTCTGGCTCTGACCTTGTTTGGTTCTCGTTCCGTTGGCCTTTTGATTCATTGACCTGCCTAGCTGGTGCATCTGCAACTTAAGTTCCCCCCAAGCCCCTTTGTCTCATCGTTAACCGGCCCCTTGTTACCATTTTCACCGGCTCTGCCTTACCTTGGGCGTAACTTTTGGCTCTCGGGGTGACATCTCGGTGACTCTTATCTGTCTCCCCGAAATCTTTCTCAGCCTATGTTGGTTGAGGTCGGGGAGATGTTTCCCCAACTTCTTTGTGTCTCACTAATGGGCTTTTCCCATCAGTGTGTTGGTGTTCGATCGGGGTGAGGTCTTCCTGACTCCCCTTGGTCTCCCTGAGATCCTTTTGGTCACCCCCCACTGTGTGTTTTTTCTTGCATAATTCTGAGTTGCCTATCGGCAAGACTTATCATTTGTCACAGTGACTAGAATTTATTTACAGGTGGTTTTCGGCGAGACCCCATTTTTTGTTTTGGCGATCGAGTAGGGGTTCTATCGGCAAAGGATTGAGGCTTCGCTATATGTCATAGCAAATCTATTGAGTCTTGCTGATGATATTTTGTGATTTGCTTTTGGTGTGGGTTATACCTTTTGTTGAAGGGTCTTGGCGATGTCGTCTTGTTATATCGACTGGCACTTCAAGGTTCTTCGATATGGCTAATGTTGCTTTGCTATAATGTCTCAGTGAACTCTGTGGTTCTTGCTGACAGCGGTTCAATATGTGGCTTTCGATGAAAGTCCTAAATTCTCTCGGCAAACAGGTGTATAAAGGTCTTCTCGGTATAACAATGTAATGTCTACATAACCTATCACCGAGGATTGCGTGCTACAGTGACATACATTTGGCAAGTGAATTCTTCGGTGGGAGATGTTATAAGTCATAGTGACTTGAAATGATGTCTTCGATGAAGCTTGGTGAAATCTCTATAGTGTCTCGCCGATGGTAGGTGACTATAGCGACTGTGAACAAAGTGAAAGGATTGCTTTGGTGAGGGATATGCCCTTGTCTTGGTGAATGGATAGTACATAAAGGAAATACATTTCAATGAAGCATTTTGACTCTGTATGATGTCTTCCTGAGTCCATCTTCTCTTGCCGATAGTGTGTCTATTCAGGTGTCACCATGACCTCCTGTCGAGTGAGCTTTCCCTCACCAACGGGGCGTTATTCTAAGTTGAAATCTCACGCCGATGTGCATCTGGTCTCGCCGACTTGACTGCTCGATCAAGCACATAGATATTCACTGGGATGTTTCGCTAACCCAATTGCCTCCTACCGACTATGATGAGCACTCGATGTAACATAAGATTATTGGCTTGTGGTCTTCCCAACACCGCTTTGTCTTGCTGACGGTGGTTGCCTAGCTCAACAGCTGATGATATTTTAAACGACAACCGTCTGATCTCAGTGATCGATGGTATAGATTCAAACATGCACGTAGTCGGGGTTTCAAAGATGTTTACACACAAAAAATAGAGGGCCTAGAGCATTCTTGGTGACAGTGAGCTTGTTGTTGGATCCGCCGAGTTAACATTCATGGTGACGCGACTCTAGGAGAAGGACGGCATGGCGTGAGTGTGAGCATGCAGATTTGGTAGTAGATTTGGTGCAAGTTGATTGATCTTTGTTCGTGTGAGAATGTCTCCCCTGACAGGTATCCGACCAGTGGCATTTATGTGACCAAAGAAGTTGTTGAAGGTTGCAGCGAGTTTTGGTTGGTTGCGGTGCAGTTGGGGTCTGACATGGCATGTTGATGTGGCTCTGAGCTGGGTGACGATCCCTGGACTATTTAAAAGGAATTTTTGAATCATTTGTAAGGGTCTTCAGCCAGATATTGAAATTAGAACTGAAAAGAGCACTAAGTCACAGAGTCAGGTTTTTACCAGATTTTGAGGTCTAGGGTTGCAGTCTATAAATTGTAAGGTTCATGGATGCATACCAGAACCCGAATGTATTTTTTTAGGTCTTTGAGTCTCTCCTTTGGATTGTACATTTGAATTGTTAATGAAATTGATCAAGGATCATTCCATTAGCCTTTGTAATACTTTCTTGCATTGTATGTTTTGATAATAGCTCATGTTTAAGGAACAGGTTAAATTGCTTTCATCATCTCTGAAATTTATATGTATGATTGAAGGATTTGATAAGTAGTCTTTAAGATCTGATCACTAGCTGTGGGATTAATAAGGTTAGTTTCACATAGGCTTTATTTTTCCAAGTAATCATTCCTTTTGTTTGCAAATTGTCTTGACTCCTAGCCTAATGGATGTGGCACTGATCTGAAATATGCTATTTGTCTTTTGGGTTTCAGCTATCTTGCTTAAGAACATTCATTTCATTTAATCACTTTTGTTTGATGTCTTTCCCTACCTCCTGGTTGCTTCAAGGTTGAGATACTGAGAATCTATCCCTATTTGAGGTCCTCAACACTTGACATCACAAGTTATCTACTATAAAAAGAAATTTTTGGTCTTCTTTTAGGCATTGTGTGGGTAAACCTGCCCTGGTTCTGTAGAGCCTAAAGAGCAGAAGATCTTAGTCTTTAACTGAATCTTGCCAGTTGGACCAAGTCCTCTAAGCTGCCCTTGATTGGAGTTGGCTACTCCATAGGTAGAATAGGAGACCAACCTGGTTGCTCCATTAAAAAACAACCAACAATTCCTATGAAGTAGAGTTTCCTAGTGGACTTAATATTTCACCAATCTTTAATATTTCTGATCTAACAAAGTTTCATGAAGCTGAAAATGATGAAGGTACAATAGGTGAAACAATTCATATACCAACACCTACTACAAAAGAGGGGAAAATAGAGGCAATTTTGGACGGTAGGGTGAGTAAGAGTACAAGGCACAAGTAATACTTTGAGTACTTGGTCAAATGGTTTGGGAGGACTATTGAGGACTCATCTTGTTAGAAGCTGAAGTTGAATGTCTTGGTTACCCTCTTGAGAAGTGATAGGGTCACTTTTCTTCTACCCTAGGTCTCTTATGCAGGAGCATCCAAAGTGTAAATACAATCCTATGCCACCAAAAATATTTTAATTTTTCTTCAATGATTTTAATAAAGTCTTAGGTGATAGGAAAATAATACTTTCATTTGCAACAATGTATTTTCCCTTTTGTGTGAAAATTTTAAAGTAAATCCAATGGGGAAAAGGTCTCGGTAATTCGGTAAAAGTATCTTGCAAGGGAATATGCCTTTTGGGTGTCCCACTTTTGGAGGAGGTCAAAGAGTCATATTTTCATGTACATGTGTCATATGTTGTCATAAAGTGGGTTGCTAAAATAATATTGCATGTTGCTTTCATGTCTTTGCATGCAACAACTATAATCACAGGCTATAAGGAATCTATAAGAGGTGTAAGTTGTCATAGCATCTCAAATTTGATTGGTCATGAGTTTAGGCACCCAAGAAAAGGCCAACATGCATTGGACCTCATTTCTTATTGTAGAGCTTTTAACTCTCAAGGTTGGGTGTACTTTCCTCAAGGTGGTTTGTAGTTGATGGTTTTGGAAACCAAGAGTGGTTTTGGAGCTTGGAGAAGTGAAGCTTACATACCTAGATGCTACCAAAAAATTTCCAAATTGTTGAAGACTCATTTGTTGCAAGTGTTGTATGTAATATTGAAGAGGATCCCATGAGCTTCATTTTTATGTAATCTTTTGCATGTTTCAATAAAAGATAATTTGTAGATTTCTCTTCCAAATTTTTGTGATTTTATGTATTTGCAGCCTTCTTGTAATGTGTGTTGTTAGGTTTTTGAATCAGATCTAAAAGGGAGAGTCTCCCTTTTCATCAATTTTTCTAGTGGTTGTTGGTGGAAATTATCTCATTTGGTAGGTACAAATATTACTCTTGGAATAGGTTATCAAGTACAAGCTATTGGGAAAAAAATATAGTGAATAAGAGGGTTGGAGAATAATTGAGAGAATATGCCTCAAAAAATAAATCAACATGAGTTAAATGGATACACTCAAGAGAGTATTTTTGTAATAGGCCATCACATCCATCCCTTGGAATATGTTCATGCATAACAATGTGTGTTTATGATGCACCATCTTCTATCAACTTAATCTTCATGGGTTGTGGAGTGTTTCTTATAGGGGTAATGGATTCCATCATTGTCACAAGCATGAAAATTTTTGGATGTGGAACCATCAAAAATCAACTAGTTCATGATAATAATCTACCTACAGAGGGAATTATTTAAGGAAAAGTAAGAGTTTCAAACATTTGAATTTACATTTCTTGAGGGCAAGCAATTATGAGTAAGAAAAAAAATATTGTACTATTTTTGTAATAATCTAAGTTTTAAGGACCAAATTACCCATTTCCTATCTTTTACATCTCCCTTGGTTCCATTTTTTGTGCATTTTCTTCCTCTTTTGTCCCCAAGTGTTTGTATAAGGTCCCCAAAGTCTTTGAGTCTAAAGGCATGGTCAAACTTCTAAGTATTTGTCAATCGTTAGAGTTTTAGAGTTCCTCATTGAGGCATGCTTTCTCACCTAAGTCCATCCTTCCCTTGGTCCTTGTTATAATTTTAGACTTCTTCATATTATCATTCCTTCCTCTTTCCCCTTCTCTTCCTTTTTATTTTTATTTTTATTTTTTGACATTTCCTTTCCAACACGTTAATTGATCCACCCCCAATACCTTAACCTATAGTATGATTCTTGCGGTATCTTTGACCCATGATTCTCAATATTCTCACCTTTACTTCTATTATCTCCATAATTCCCTAAAACATTTCATAATTCCTATAACTAAGGGAAATTATCCTAGGGTTAGCAAATCAAATGCATAAATATAAAAACCCAAAGTAGTAATGAAGTGCAAAGAAGAAACATGAAAACAAAATGAAAGATCTCACCAGATGTCTTCAATCTCCATGGCTGACCTCCATTACACCTTCTCAATTTGCTGCAAATATGATGTTGCCCTCAGATTTTTGATGAGAAAACTAGTGACAATCACAATCCCTAAGCAAATGTTGAAGGATTTGATATGACAACATGCAAATACTATGCTAATATGCAACTAGTGAGCATGAAACTATGTCTAAACTATATCAAATGATATGTAAATATGACTATGACAAAATGACAATGATAACAAGATTGCAAGAGTATGATAAGAGTGCAAGATAGCCTAAGATTGCCTAAAAGAAGATTGCATGAGATATGAGAGATGACAAAATAAGGCCAAAATTGTCATTTTATAGAAAATGCTATTTTGAGTGGATGGCAAAGATTAAAGATTGACAAATGCCCAAGAATCCATGGACAAGATTCAATTTGACATCCCACAATTAGGGTTAGGGAAACATTAGGGAAAATTCAAAATGGGTGGACAAGATTGATTTTTGGAAAATCAAATCAAGGGTGGACAATGCATGTGACAAGAGATAAGATTGGCATAGAAAAAGAGGTGGCTGGAAAATCAAATAATAATAGCAATTAATTTGATTTTTTGAGGAAAAAGACTATTTTGAATTAAAATTTAATTCAATTAGAAAGGTGGGGACCACATGACAGTAAGTTAAAATTCAAATTATTTACTAAAAGAGGGAAATGTCAAATGAACTAATTAAATAATAAAAATAATTATTTAATTACAGAGGATGACCAATAATTAAATAAATTAAGGAATTTATTTAATTGTGAGAAGACTTTAGACAATTAGCGACGTATTAAATAAATAAATAAAATTTATCTATTTAATAATCAAAAGGAATAAGGACATGAATTAATTAAATAATTATGAATTATTTAATCAATAGACAAAAGTGGACCAAGGACATATTTAAAATATCTTAATTATGCTACGAAGAAATGGTGGAAAACTAGAGCTTACAGGCCTAGGTCATTTTTATGTGTCTACATTTTTCCCCTCTTTGTCATAATACAACATGTCGCATTGTGGCAAAGAAAATTTACTTAGAAGCATGCCCCAGTGAAGGTATGAAATTTCTATGCCCCCTTGAGAAATTTTTTATATTTTGGGCCAACAACAAAAAAATTTGGAAAGTGTCCCAATAAGTCAATATGGTGACCAAAAAGACAATGGCGCAGACGGTTTCAAATTTCAAGGAGTTTAAAGCAGCCAAAAGTGTGGTCAAAGTGGGTCAAAACAACCTCTAGTAATAAAAAGGGTTGACAAATGCTATTTTGACTTTATAAAAAGGTTGACAATGGGGTAAAAGTCAATTCATTTGCACTATTCACCTTACTAATTTTGAGAGTGCAGAGCGAAGAGGACTATAGCAGCCATGGTGATTCCAGTGACCAAGCATCGCAGAGAGATCATGCGGACCTTCAGACGACCGAAGGGCTCCGAGCCGGCGGTCTAGACCCCTAACCCACTTTGTCATTTTATCATTTTTCGTGCAAAAAATTAGGTTTTAGGGTAAAAAACGAATGCACCACGATGCATATGCGTTCGCCCAAGCTGGATTTTCCTTTGCATTGGCCACATTTGATGTGTCACGACACAAATGGAAAGGGTATTAGGATAGGGCCACTGATTGTGTCACATTCGCTAGAAATCACGACGCAATCGAAAAAGTGAGCCGCAATCGACAAATAGAATGTCGCATTTGCAATATTGTGACACATTTGAGGTTTTTAAAATGACACATTTGCATGAAATGATGCATATGCCAAAAGTCACGATGCAAGTGTACTGTGGTGATGCAATCGCTAGCTAGAATGACACATTTGATATATCAAGATGCAATTGAAGTACAAAATTATGCAAACGTTTCCTTGTGATGCATTTGAAGTCAACACAACGCATTTCACTTTGACTTTGAATAAGGCTAAATTTGATGGGTTTCAAATTTTGAATGCTTTTGAGTTACACAACTAATAATGATGATTGTATATAAGCTATTGACATGTTGTTTTTCCATGTGCAGAGACAGCTAGCGCCTATTTACACGTGGAAGAGTAGGCCATCGACCTATAGATTCTGAGATCAGCTGAGCGAGAGGGAGTGGCAATGGTTGATGTGATTGGGTTTATACTATGCTACCTATATGCCCATTATTCATGCCAATAGGGGACTGTTGACCACCTTATGCGAGAGATGGCACTCAAAGACATGTTCTTTCCATTTCCTAATAGGAGAGGCCACCGTTATTCTTGAGGATGTCTATTGTATTATGTGCCTTCCGATTTGGGGGGAGTGGATCGTTTATGACCCTCAGCATGGCTATCAGACTTTTACAGTTTACTACCATGACCAGGGTTCAGGACTTAGCATTGAGGGATATGAGATCCGCTGGGAGTTTATAGCTAAGCACTATGGTTTTTTCGATGCACTATTGGCGATATTGATCAGTGGAGTATTGATTCCCGATTGGTGCGAACACGGGTCTCCCATTGGTTGGGGGGATGTTCTGGTGGGCATGGGATGAGACATGAATGCTTATGCTTGGGGGACTTGTTTCTTAGGTAGGATTTATCATTAGCTCCACAAGGTGGCCTATGGGAGGGCACAAAGCATTGGATGTGGTATGACACTTTTGATGATATGGGCCTGAGAGCATGTGGCTATCTTCCGATCGCTGATTCAGAGACCACAACTGGCAGATCGGATGTTGTATGTTTATTATTATGCCAGTGCTCTACAGAAAATGAGGGTGGGAGAGATAGGTTGGTGGCAGTACCGTATCGACATGATGATGTCCTTTATTTGGAGGCCATATAGGAACTATGGGCAATGGGAGGGTGAGGATGATCATCTAAGATTGTTTGATAGTTTCAATATTTGATTGGCAGGATAGTATACAGCCAGCTGATCATCAAGATGTACCTACCCTAGAGGGTGTTACGACAGTTTGGGAGTAGCAGGGTGTACTGGTAGGAAAGACCAAGTATGCCAGATCTTCTAGGGAGTTAGCCTGGGGGACACCTATTTTAGTAGCATTTTCCAAGCAACAGATCGATGGGCTAGTGGCTCAACAGTGGGGATGGCAGGGTGGGACTGTGGATCCAGGGATGACAATGAACAACGATTTATGCACCTAGTTGACACATCAGCTAGTACCATTCAACAATCTAGATGGGCCACCACCGATTGATAGGAAATCAGTTATACCACATGTGTCGCGAGGTGGGAGAGGGGGCAGACATGGAGAAAGAGGCAGGGGAAAAGGTGGAGGTAGGGATGGAAGCACAGGTGGAGGGAGATATGGATATGATGGAGATGATGGAGGGGATGGTAGGAGATGAAGGAGAGATGGCAGGGGGCAAGCCAAGAGGGTCAAATAGCATGCGGCGAGAGCGGAACTAGTTGCCATCTCTAAGGTATCTGAGGAGGAGAGAGAGGAGGAGGAACTTAGACTAGAACAGGAGGGTGTGGGTCATAAGGAGTAGGAGGATCCTAGGCTAGATAGGAGGAGGAGGTTGGAGAGGAGGCAGTTTGACAAGAGGTCGAGATGGAGGTTGATATGCTGCAGGAGGAGGGATTCAGAGGAGAGAAGGATACAGGGGGAGGAGGACGAGGATGAAGCCATTGATGAGGCTGAGAGACTGTTGAGATGAAGCATGGTGGAGGGAGAGGAGTAGGTACCATCGAGCTCGACATTACCCCATGATGCCACGATAGACCAGAGGGTGGTAGATTTGTAGAGGAGATTGGATGAGAGTGTCACACAGGTTAGAACACTGCAAACAGAGTTAGAGGTGACTCAAGTAGAGTTGGATCAAGTAATGATCCATCAGCAGGAGGCAGCACAGTGGTGCACAGAGTTTGCACAACTATATATAGGACCATTTGCAGATTTGGCTCGAGATTTTGGCAAGGTCAACATGCGGCTTGGACGATACATAGTACTATATGAGCAGGTCATTCCATCGGAGAGGAGGGATCCCACCCTAACAAGGACACAAACGCGGACAGATAGTGGCAGTAGGTCAGGTAGTGGTAGTGGTAGCCGGAGTAGTGCAGGGGGTTCAACATCTACAGGGTAGTCATCAGGACACAGATCTGGCCACTCCCATAGGTTCGGGCACAGCCATAGGTCTTCTCACAGTCAGCCTCCTTCAATAGACCCGTTAGTCATAGCATCAATGCAGCCTTTAGTTTCTCTTCCATCATTGTCATAGACAAAGACCACAATGGCAGACCCTTCTGCATCACAAACACAGGTGTCTATTACGATGATGGCCTCTGGTCCTTTGACTGAGCATTGATCTTCCAGGTCTTCACCTCAACGAGATGAGGAGAGTGCATCATATCTCCCTTATTTTTTTATCTTTAGGACATTTCAGACACATGTTTTATGATATTTATATTTTGACCATTGAGCTCGCGTGCTCATATTTTTGGGATATCTCATGACTCTATCCTGTGACATTATTTTATTTTGAGATGATGCTATATATATGATGTAGTTTTGATGCGTCCTACATGTATGTTATGTGATGTTACTTGATTTATGCATTATGATGTATGTTTATGTGATGTGATTATGATGATGCAGATATGGTTACTATGTAATGCCTATGTGGCATGCATTTGTTATTTCTATGATGATGATGATTTTTTTTATATGTCATGCCATGTATGCGTTTATGATAATTATTTATGATGTTTATGTATATGTCATGATGATGCTATGCTATGGATATGCATAATGTTACTTATTTGAATGGATGCAATATGTATGATTATGTTAATGCATGACTATGTGTACATGATGCCACATATGATGCAATGTTTATGGTTTAATGATATGGATGATGTCTGTATGGACCTAAGGTAATGCCTATATGATCATGTATGCACTTATGTTTTTGTATGCAACAGGATATCATCGAGAGATGGATGAGACAGGATGACAAGATAGAAGGAGATGAATGTTAACATGAAGACCAAATCCTTCAACATGTTGCTATGGAACTTTAATAATTATTGCTTTTAATCATCATTGGGAGAATTATTGTAATGGCCAACAAAAACCATGATATGACCTAAATCGATAGTGTGCAAGGTCATACCATCACATAAAACAAGCAGTCACAGACAAGGATGATCATGACTCCTACTAAGAGCACATTTACCCTAGCCTTTTTGTCATAACCAACCACAAGCAGTAAAGATAAGAAACACAAGTCATGAAACATCATTGCTCCTCTAAATCCTATTACCAGGACATCCTCGAGGAACTAGCAACATGATTTCCAAAAATACAAGACAATACAATCATCATGATACATCATTATTTCTCTAAATCTTGTTGTCAGTACATCGCTGAGAAACTAGTAATATGACTTTCAACCTAGACAAGACAAGACAATTGATCATGCTACATTGCTGCTTCTCTAAATCCCATTTTTAGAACATCACTGAGAGGCTAGTAGCATGTCTACCAAAAAGAAAAGACCATCAACATGATACGTCACTATTTCCCTAAATCCCATTGTTAGGACATCGCTAAGAAACTAGTAACATGATGAAAAATCAAAAGACAAAATGCCAAATGTTTGCCAAGTGTGTTTGAATGCCAAGTGTGGGATGTCAAGATGTTAGGTTTGATGATGTTGAGTGCCAAAGATGTCAGATTTGTCAAATGCAAAGGATGTCAAATATTGTCAAGTGTTAAGGTTGTCAAATTTGGGAAGGACACATCTCGAAAAATGTTGATGTCAAAAGAAGTGATCCTCAAATGTCAAGAGGAGACCTTGAGATGCTAGGTGACAATGTCGGTACCTAGGAAGGATACATCCTAAGGTATAAATAAATGACATAGGTAATCTTTCAGAAAGACACATCCGAAGAACAACTAGAGTTGATTGTGTGACCGGTTTTGATAATTCAATTGAGTTGACTTGTTTTGACTGAAATTGATTAAGTTTTACTACATGCCAATGTTGACATGTCGACTAGCGTTACATGTTTATTAAAGGATTGTCAGAGTTTTTGTGGCTTATTTTGAAATGAGTTGTTTGACTTGAAGACCTTTTTGACGTGTGTGTCGGTGCAGTGTTACGAACCCTAATGGACTGACCTAGTGTGGCCTTAGGGGCTCATCGACAAATGGCCTTGCCTACGTCATACACTCAGAGACCTCGTAGTTCGACACAACCACTAACTTTGTCATGATGACCAAAGATTGAGTCATGTTTTATTCTCACAAACCTAAAAGTACTGACCTAATGTCTTGGGGGCTCAAAGGAAAGTCTTTCCTACATAGCAAATGTGCAGAGACAACATAGTTCATACAAATGACCAAGACTGATTGATTTGACGAACTTGACAAGAAATGACATTATTTTTTGTGTTTTTGAGTTATTTCATTTTTTTTGTGCTTTCTTCAGGATGTTTTTCAAATTTTAAGTCTTTTTCACGACATTTTATGATTTTTTCAGGAATTTTTATGATTTTTATGATTTTTTAGACTTTTTAGGATTTTTAGGATTTTTTAAAGACTTTTTATGATTTTTATGATTTTTTGGGGACTTTTTATGATTTCAAGGATTTTTTGGGGACTTTTCCAATGAGTGAGGCCATGTGCAATACCCACTACAGTCACATGATGAAATTTTTAGCCTAGTCAGGTTGAGGAATAGCCAATTAAACAGATGCAAAAAGGACATGCAAGGACGACAGATGGATGATATGTAGGACATGATGTCAATCATTATCAACCATGGGAGAAGGTGACGGTGCTTTGTGGTAGGTGTCAAATTGGTGTCAGATAATTAACTGTTTATTATGACCTAAGGCAGATAGAGTGACAGTAGATGACAGAGCAATGACCAACTACACATGGTGCATGTTTACCAGGTTTTCACCATGGTACTTATCCAAAGTGCTTGTTTACCGGGTTTTCTCTTTTGGATGGATTATTCCTCTTTACTATTTTGTCATTTTCTAATTTTTTTGGTCTTACCAAGATGCCTATTTTCCATGTTTTCATCAAGGTGACAATTTTTTTTATAATTTTTTTGTATTTTTAAGGTTTTCGGCCCGACTTTATGATGCTATGCATAAAATTTGTGAAGATGGAGATTTTTGATAGGCTCTGTCAATTGTTCACCATCTAGAGTAGCCAACTGATATGCTCTGGAACCAAAAGAAGGTATGATGACGTAAGGACCTAGCTAATTAGGTTTGAACTTTCCAGGATTTTCTCTGTCAGCTTGATTTTTAGGATTCTGCATAAGAACTAAATCACCAATGTCAAATCTCTTGACCATGAATTTCTTGTTATAATTGTGACAAAGTCAATTCTAATATGCCTGAAGGTGGTTCAAGGAATTATGTCTTCTTTCATCTAGCATCTCCTGCTCGTCTAGTCATGACTGTCTATATTCTTCATCATCTATCAAACCCTTAAGGGAGACTCCTAAGGATGGAATTTCAACCTCAATGGGAAATATGGCTTCAGCTCCAAAGACCAAGGCGAATGGATTGGCTCTTGTAGGCATGTGGATACTGGTGCAGTAAGCCCACAAAGTAGGGTTGAGTTAGATGTGCCAGTCACGGCTAGCGTC
Organism: Sequoia sempervirens; assembly: GCA_007258455.2. NCBI lineage: Eukaryota > Viridiplantae > Streptophyta > Pinopsida > Cupressales > Cupressaceae > Sequoia > Sequoia sempervirens. Next base: position 191,264,194 of record VDFB02000008.1, on the reverse strand, counting down.
ATTGATAGTCTTTTTGAGAATCTTAAGGATGGTTTTATTGGACACCTCAACTTGACCATTTCCTTGTGGGTAATATGGCATGGAGAAATGATGTTGGATGTGGAATAACTCACATAACTCATGAATGTCTTTATTTTTGAATGGACGCTCGTTGTCAGTGATGATGGACTGTAGAATACCATATCGACAAATGATATAGTTAAGGATAAACTTAGTGTAGACACCTAAAAATGACCTAGGCCTACAAGCTTCATTTTTGCCACTTTCTTCCTAGCATAATTATGACATTTAATTATGTCTTTGGTCCACATTTGACTATTGATTAAATAATTCATAATTATTTGATTAATTCATGTCCTTTTACTCTTCATGATTATTAAATAAATAAATTTTATTTATTTATTAAATACGTCATTAATTATCTAAGTCTTCCCCTAATTAAATAAATTTCTAAATTTATTTAATTACCCTTCTTCAGTCATTTCTTCCTGATTATTAAATAAATAAGTTATATTTATTTATTTAATATGTCACTAACTGTCATAATTAAATGAATGAATGAATTAATTTAATTATTAGTCTTATCTGCTAGATTAAATAATTAAATTTAATTATTTAATTACCAAAATTGATATTCCTCTCATTTTAAATAAATGAAATTATTTAAATTGTCATCACAGTCTTAACTGTTAGTTCATTTTAGTAAATAATCTAAAACTTGATTATTTATTATTTCACAAAATCCATATTTTGAATTAATTTAATTCAAAATGGTAACTTTCCTCCAAGAAACCAGTAATTGGGCAGATTATTGATTTTTCCAAATTTGATCTTCAGTTCAGTCTTTATCTTCTTCATTTTCGAAAATCTTTATTTTTGAATTAATTTCCTCATTTATTCTCCACCGCCGATTCGATCTCCTTAGATGGCATCTCAACCACTCGATTAATGACTTTTCCCTAACCCTGATTAGGGATTATCAAATTTAATCTAGGCCTCTGATTTTAGGTCTCTATCAAAAGTCAATCTCATTCATCCATTCAAAATGGCATTTTCTATAAAATGCCATTTTCCTCTCATTTTTTGATTACACAGAGACATTACACATTCATGAATTACATTATTATTCTGGCATATTTAGGCATAGACATTTCACTCATATTGTCATAGGCATTAGGCATTTAGACTTTGATCAAATCCTTCAAAGCTTGGTGTAGGACTTAGACATTTATTTCCAGATTGCTCGTGTGTTCGATCTGAGGGCAATACGTCAACCAGCAAGTTAGAAGGTGTTACAAAAATGAATCATGGAGGTCTCGACGATTAGCTGGTATAATTATTCTTTTGTTTACTTCCATTGTGTTTTGTAATTGCTTTGGGTTTTGTGATTTATATTGATTTGCTAACCTTTAATCAAACCTGAAAATTAACCCTTAGTTACATTTGTGAAAATTGATTATTTATTATTTCACAAAATCTATCTATAAAGCCAAAAATCCTAAGGACCCTAATGCCTTAGGACATCAATACAAAATGTCAAATCCAAGTGCATCCAAAAAGTTATATAAGCCCATACCTCCAAAAGAAAAGTCTAAAAACAAAATGGTTTGGGTACCTAAGCAAAAATCAATCAATTCCAATGAGGCATCCTCATCTCAAAAATCCCAACCATCCACTTCCACCTCACATTCCCACTCTATTCAAAAATTACAAAAATCCCATAGGCAAAATAAAAGTTATAAAAATACTAAGTCTATGTGGGTACCTAAAGCACTTCGTCCACCACCTCCTACACAAACATCTCCATTACTTCCTACACCCCATCCACATCAAAAGCTTCAATGCTTATCACAATGTGTGCAACCATTGGTCATGGTTCCCTTCCATTTCACACCAATTCCACATACCTCCATCTCCTCACCCTTCACTCATTATCCTACATATCTTCCCCATCGCATCCCTATGGTCCATGTTTTTGGCTAAGCCTCCCCATTCATCTTTTTCATCAGTCCCATATAATCCACCATCTTCCCTACATAATCCATGTCATAATCCACATCACAATTCATCATCTACTTACTCCATCTCCTTTTCATGTCATCCCTTACCAACATCTATGAGCATAATGACATTTAACATGGTTCATGCAATGACATCCATTTCTACTGGGACTACCACCTTTCACAAAACTAGAAACTTGAGTCCCTCCTATCCATATTCCCCTTCCCCTATTCAAAAAAAAAAAGTCAAAAAATGTCAAAAAATAAAATAAAGATAAATCCCTTCGTCCAACAGTTAAAACCTGGTAAAAAAGCACCTTGGATAAGTACCATGATGAAAACCTGACAAACAGGTGTCATGTGTAGGTTGATCTTCTATGTCACTTACACTTGGGGGCACAATGTCTTATCTATCCAACCTGTCATTTTCATGCCATATCATTTCTATCCTACCTACCATCTTTAGCCATCATATATACCTATCATATTGAGTCCACTTATCCACCCTTCTTCTTTTGATCTTGATGAATAAATAGGGGCAAAAGGTTGAAACATGTTTTGGGTATCTCTTGACATACCTCATCCTATCTAAACCAATCATATCATTATACTATTGTCATAAGCTTTTTCATGAAAAATCATAATTCTTGTACCTAGAATGGGGCATGTCATTCCTATGTAACATAGTCTTTGGAGATCGCATCCTTTCTCTCTTATGATGCATACATCTTGTTCATCCATCCATCTATCATGAGCCTTTTATCCCTTATCCTATCACCCACCCTTGCACCTAGACTTGGTTTTCCCCTTGTCATTGGTATCTAGCACAAAGGCTACCCAAATTTTCATCCATTGACACCTCAAAATATTCTCAAAAATCCAAAAAATCCAAAAAATGTCAAAAATTCAACAAAAAAAATCAAACCATGTCAAAAATCCAAAAAAAAAATCATAAAATGTCAAAAAGACAAAAGAATCAAAACATGTCAAAAAATAAATATCAAAATATCCAAAAAAACACAAAAACATCCAAATAACTTTCAAAAATCCAAAAACATAGTCAGTGTTTTTCACGTCAGTCAAATAAGTCAAGACATAGTCAGTCATTTGAAACATCGACATTTAAATCATGAACCAACAGACAACATAGTCCAATTAGTCATCCAGTCAAAATTAGTCAAATTGCCAAAACAATGTCAAATCAGTCTTCAAATTATCAATCAGTCAATCCTCTAATCAAATTGATTCAATCTAAATCAATCCAATCACATCAATTATTCCATTCAATTCATCACATATGATCATCCATGTCAAATCATCTTCAATCATTCCAAGCAATAATCCAAATGCAATCCTTAGTCCATACCAATCAAGTCAATCAATCTTGCCAAATTATCCAATCACATCCTTTGGTCTTGATCCTCATCTTGTTGTAAACCAAATCAATCAAAATCAATCAGTCAAATAGTTAGTCATCCTTGTGTTGATCTAGGGATATGTCTTTCCTCGCAATGACAACACTATCAGTCATCATCATCAATCAATCAATTACTCATCGATTTATAGCTTGATAGGGGCAATACCTTGTTTGTTTTTGTATCATTTGTGCATGCTTTCTTCCTTGCTTGTGTGTGTTATCATTTTTATCTTGCATTGGCATCAAGTTTTACTTATTCCAGTTAATATTCATATCTTGTATCTAGACAAGGTTGTATTATGCTGGGGCACGAGACACATCATCACCTTGGTCCTTATACCTTGGTGCATCATGTCTAGTGTTACATCAAACATCATGGTTGCTCACTTTCTTGTAGCATAATGTATCATTCATCTCCTTCATCTACTTCCAATCTTACATCATTCATCTTGTCCCTCCTTATCATTTCATTTCGAGAGCATACCTATGTTCTTTCAACCCGCCTATCCTCTCAAGGGGGCATCATCATCCCACTCTTCTTTCATCATCATCCTATTTTTCTATCATCATCAATTTTCCTCTATCCATACCTTAGCTTCTTTGAAATGATGTTACTCGACACAGATCTCATCATCTTGAACATCATCTCAAAGAGGGGAAAAATATAGACACCAAAAATTGTCCCAAGCTTGCGATTTCTAAATTCTCCATCATTTCCACTTTCATTCTTTATAATTAAATAATTTTTAATTATTTAATTAATTCATTTTCTATCTTTATTTCTCCCTGATTAATTAAATAAATTTTATTTATTTAATTACATCACTAATTAAGTCCTCTTCTTTCTAAAATTAAATAAATTCTTATTTATTTAATTTTTTATCCATATTCCACTATAATTAAATAATTATTTTAATTATTTAATTATTCATTAGCATTTTCTCTCATAAATTAAATAAATTTTATTTATTTAATTTGGTCCACTCTCTTGAATTTTGAATTAAATCATTACTTAATTCAAAATGATTCCTTTTCTCACATTCTTCTATAATTAAATAATATATTTAATTATTTAATTATTCATTGACCACCTAAATTAAATAATTTTTATTATTTTATTTCTCCTATCACCTCTTTATTTGTGTCAATCTTATCTTCCACACCAAATCTTATCTCTTGACATCTCATTTAATTTCAGCCCTTGATTGAATTATCTTATAATTCAATCTTAGCCATTCATTTCTTGTCATTGCCCTAATTTTGACCTAACCCTAGTCCATACAACAACTTTCAATTTTGGCCATTGATTAAGACATCTTATTGACATCCAATCTCAACCATCAATCCAAATCAGACATTTCCTATAAATAAAGTCTCTCATAAGCCATTAGGGGGGTTGATTCTTCAAGTATCCTTATGCTATCAAAATCATTCTTGAGTCTTTCATCCATTTCTATCTATTGCCATTCAGCTATCATCCCCATGTCAACGTTATGCTGTTGAATTGAGAAACTGACATTCCTCCAACAATCAACCTTCAAAATATTGCATTCTCATGCAGGTGGAGAAGAGCCATGGAGGTCAATAAAGTCTAGTTTGAAAATTGGTTTGCATTTCCTTTGTTTATTTGCATTTTCATTCTAGTTTGTGCTTCATGGTGCTTGATAGGGTTTAGTTAATTTGTTGTTTTCAACATTTAAATCTAAATTTATCCCTATTTACATTGGTGAACCCAACATATTTTAACACATTTTGAGAAATCTTGGAGTTGGATTCTTTTTGTTGCAGGTTTTGTTTGCTTTTTGTTGCAGGTTCTGCATCATTTTGGATAAAGCCCTAGTTTTCAAATATTCAACCATAACTTTCAAACGGCTATGTATTTCCTCACAAAATGTTTTCTAAAGCTTTGGGAAAATGTCAAGAGCCTCCAGTCCAAAAATCAGATTTTTCAGAGCTAGTTTGAATTTTTTATAAAAAAATTTCTATTTTTCATGAAAAATCAATTTTGAGAGAAAATTGTCAAATTTTTTCAGATATGTTTACATTTCTGGAAGTCTATCTGAATTTTAATAGGGGTCTATTCTTTATGTTTTAAATTTGGATGCAAAATTATCAGTCAAAAAATAGATCTTTGAAAATTAGGGTTTTACAAAGATTTGCTTATATCTCACAAACGGTTGTAGATCTTGTCACAAAAAAATTTCTGCAGATTTTGGATGATGTCAGACACCTTCAGTCAAAAATTAGAATTTTTGGAGCTGTTATGTATTTTTTATGATTTTTCATAAAAAATAATATTGGGTGCAAAACAACATACTTTTTGGATTTGTTTACATTTTTGGAAAGATCTTGAAATTTCAGTAAGGGTTGTTCTCAGTATTTTTATTTTTACTATCAAAAACATTTCCAAAAATCAGATTTGTCTTGACTAGCTAACCCTCTAATATTAGTGATGAATTATCTTGTTAGGGTTTTGGCTTTGTTGTTGGTTTTGTGAATGTGTAGAACAAATAAACACTTCAAAGGACAATTTGCATCAATTGGACAAAGATTTTGGAGCTAAATAAAGTCTAGGTGCACACATTTCATCTTTCATCTCTTAATCTTACTTGTCAACACACTTCAATTTGGAGCTTAAAAAAGAACATCTTGTTTGTCACACATTTGGATTTGGGGCTTTAAAATGAACATCTTGTTTGCAATCACACTTTGAAATTGGGCTTAAAAAGAACCATTGGCTTCAATCACACATCTTTACTTGGGGTTAAAAAGAACAAGTGTTTGAACTATTTTACACACATTTCAATTTTCTAAAGGGAAATTAATCACTGCGAGTGTGAATCAAGTGTGTGTGTCCTCCATAACACCTCACTTGGTTTGTTTTTGTCATACCCTTCTTAGGAGGCCTACTTGGAGCACATACCCCTCCAAGGGATGACCTCAATTGAGTGTGAATCCAAAGACACGCTCCTTTGGGAGTTGAAATATTGTCACTCTGGGATAAGCCCCAAAGAACTTTATACCTTTGTGAAGTGACGGTGAAGGGTGGGTTACCCCTTTCTCTCGGCTTATTGGAAGGATTTTTCTTCCAAATTATACCTAGTCAACCTTGTGAAAACTCACTTGAGACCTAATTGGCCATACCCCACTTGACTAGTCATAAGGCTTGTTGTTGTGTATTCAAGTGTTTGCTTAATCATAACATTTAATCTTGGAAGACAAACTTGTCATTGTCCTTGGTGTGTGTGTTCATGCATTTACATTTGAGATCTTTTGTTTGAGATTGCCCAAGTCAAACTTCCAATAAACACTTGCCACATCATCCACATCATATCTTAATCATCATCATCTCTTTAATCCAATCAACATCATTTTACACCATGGAAACATTTAAAGACATAGCACAAGACCTTATTGACATATTTCATGTAGCTCAAACAAGTCAAGAACCCTTAACCCAACAAATCATTCAAAGAGCCCATAAAATTATCCAACAACTTCAAACAAGCCAATCACCTCAAATACAACAACTCATAGCACAAATCCAATACCTCATGGCCAACTGTCAAGTCCAACAAGCACATTATCAAGTCTAATCACCACATCAACAAATTTCACATCAATCCTATGTGTCACCTGTATCATCATATCAACCTCATCCATCCACATATCAAGTTTCCCCTTCATCAACCTATCACACGTCTTCTAATGTCAACCCTTATCCACATCAATCAACCTTTCAACAGTCATTATCCTATTCAACCCCTCCATCATCATCACAACAAAAAATCATATCACAAAAATTCCAAACACCATTCCAACCTCAAGACATTCAACCACAATCCTATGTGTCACCTTCATCATCATGCCAACCGAACCCATTTACCTACCATGTCAATGCTACATCAACATGTCCACCCATATCACAACAAGAACGTAGCTTCCCAAGTCCACCTTGGCAACAAAATCAAGAGCCTTTAAGTCTTAATGCCATCTTTGACAAGGGGAATACCAATCTACTTCATGCACCCTTACCACCATCCAATCAAATGCCTATCCCTAATCCACCATGTCCTAGTCCTAATCCATTGGCCTCTCCACCTTCTAACCAATCAAACTCTTCATTAGCCCCACCATCATGTAATCCTCCATCAAATCAATGCCTTACATTTAGATATTTAAAATATAAATTGATGGCATTACATAAATCCACCAATCCACCTACAAAGGATGCGACCCAAGGGCTACTAGCAAGGAATCAATTGTCACCATGTCATTCAACACATAGACTTGAACACACAAAATATTCCTCAAACATCATGCCAAGTCCTTCAAGCCAACCATGTCATCTACAACCCCTTGATCCAATTCAAGAGTCTCCCCTAGTAAGTCCAAGTCACCCTCCATCATGCTCCTATGTTGTTGACCATATAGAACATGTTGAGCCCATCCAAGGGTCATCCTCTTGCACTTCCATTCAAGCAACCCAAAAGGTATGTCAAGAGCCTACTCCCAAGCATGTGTAAACATCAAGCCCTAGTCCTAATCAAGATCAAATCATTGTCATCCAACCTATCCATAATCTATATCTTTTTTATAATCAAGATGATATCCATAATGATGAAGAGCCTATACATGAGCAACTTGATCCTATATCGATCCATGAGCGAGATATTCCAAATTCACCTCCACCTAGTCCTATCCATGATCCATCAACATCCACTTCCCTTGATGAGACAAATTCCTCCCAGGCACACATAGAAGATCAAACAAATACCTTGAATCTAAGTGAACACAATGCTAATAAAGAATCTAATGATCCTCCATCGCCCACTATTGACCCCATTGCAAGTCCTCCATCATATCCTATTGGTATTTAAACCCTCATTCATGAATGCTCCTCCTTAGAACAAAAACAACCATGATCTTCCCTTGCGTCATTTTCTCCATCCAATAAGGAACTTGTGTCTAGTGTTCCACCTACATCTAGTCACATTGTCCATTGCATACCCCAAGGACACCAATCTCAAGATGTTGGTACTTCCTCCATGCATCCTAAGTCCACCTCCTTCCATCATAAATTCTATCATATGCCTAAGAAATATGTTGTCATCCCTCCTCCATCATCTTACAAATGTCAAAAGCATGTGACCGTACACCTTCTACCATCAACTTTTCCACCATTACCACCAACTCTTAATATCCCTCCATCTAATCTACCTCCATTACTTCCAACACCTAATATCCCTACCATTCAATCCTCTTACCCATTTATCCATAAATACCCTAACATTCATAATCATGGCCAATCAATGCACATATTGTATAAACAAGAAGCTTCCACTCATTCCACCTATCCCATGGGATTTAAAACTAGAAATTTCAATGCATCTAACTATAAAGTAAAATATCCTAAGGACCCTCATGCCTTAGGACATCAATACAAAATTTCAAAGCCAAGTACATCTAAAAAGCTATATATGCCCTTACCTCCAAAAGAATTTAAGTCTAAAAACAAAATGGTTTGGGTACCTAAGCAAAAATAAATCAATTCCAATGAGGCATCCTCATCTCAAAAATCCCAACCATCCACTTCCACCTCTCCATCCCCAAGGTTGGGCTCCTAGCCCATCAATCTGCTACTCTGCGAAGGCTACTATTATGGTTGGGCCCTAGGCATACTCTCTAGAAGACCGTGTGTAGTCAGCTGTCCCTACAGGTACACCCTGCTGCTCTCCAAACTATCACAAGACATGCTACAACAGATACATCTTGATAACAAGATGGCTCTACACAGTCCTACCAATCAAATATCAGTACTATTTGCAAAGGCTGAGATGATCCACCTCATCATCCCACTACTAGAAATCTTTGTACAACCTCCAGATAAACGTCACCATGGTATCAATCCTGTGACGCCACCAACCAGTTTCACCCATCTGCATCTACTGTAGTGCACCGGCATAGTAGTATGCATAAGGCATCCCCTCGACCAACTGTGGCCTCTGAATGGGAGGTCAAAATATGGCTATGTGATCCTAGGCCCAAATCATCATCAGTGTGGTCCCGCATGAGATACTATTTTCTTGTTTATACACAACCTCATGCAGCTACTGGTAGAAGGTGCCCAATAAACATGGGCCCCAGGCATAAACTGTCCTATCCCACCTCATCCCAATGAGGATGTCTCCCCAACCAATAGGAAACCCATGCCCACAACGGTCAAGAATCAAAATACCACCAATCAAAGTCACCAGGAATGCATCAAAATGAGCATAGTGCTCTGCCATGAACTCCCATCCGATCTCATCCCTGGATGCCAAGTCCTGCACCCTCATCTCGGTAGTATGTCCATAAGGTTTTCTCACCGTGACGAGGGTCGGAGACGATCCACTCTCCTTGAATTGGAACTCGTAGGATGCGGTAGACATCCTCAAGCGTGATAGTCGCCTCACTTGTCGGTAGATTGAAAGAGCATGTCTCTGAATGCCAGTGCTCATACAACACAGTCAGTAGTCCCCTATTCACCTAAATGGTAGGCATATAGGAGACATAGAATAGACCTAGCCGCATAAGTCGTCATTTTTCCCTCAGAGTTAGCTGGTCAGCAAACTGGAATGTTATCGGTCTGCTCTCTCGTGTGTAAATTGGGGCAAGCCGTCTCTGCACAAAGCTGAACAACACATTAGTACTTTCCAGGCAACTGTCAGTATCATCAAAAGTATTCAAGGTTTCACAAGTATCAAAATCAGTCCTAATCAAAGCAAAAGTCAAATGTGTCACGTTGACTGCAATTGCATCAAAAAACATTGAATGTGCCATTTCGTACTTCAAATACATTGCAACATGGCAATTGCATCACTCGGTTGCTCAAATGCATTGCATCTGAGCAATTGTGACACTAAATTTGACACTTACATCACAAAAATGTGAATGCATCTCAAAAATGCGATTGTGTGGCTTAAACGAGCGTATGCATCTCAAAATGATGATTACGGCATTCTAACTTTCAAATGCAGCTCAAAAAGGTGAATGTGTCACAGTTTTTGTCAAATGCTTTGTAAAACCCCGGCCTGACCTAAATTGCACTTGCACTTGTGTCGAACGCGAAGGTGAATGCGGCTTACACGAATGCATATGCATCACAGTGCATTTATTGTTTGTCCTAGAAACCTAGTTTTGGCAGGCAAAATGAAAAAAATACAGAGGATAGGGGTACATACCTCTAGCTCTGAACCCTCTGGTCACCTGAAAGTCTGCATGATCTCGCCGCGATGCTTTGTCACTAGAATCACCATCCTCGTTGTTGTCCTTTTTGCTTTGAGCTCTCAAAATTTGCAAAGTGAATACTAAGAATGAGTTGACATTTAACCCTTTGTCAACCTATTTATAAAGTCAAAATGGCATTTGTTAACTTCATTATTACTGGAGGCTCATTTGACCAACTTTTACCACCCCGTTGGCTGCCTTAAACATGTCAGAATCCAAAACCGATTGCACCATTGTTTTTCTAGTCATCAAATTGACTTATCGAGACCCTTTACAAATTTTTTTGTCGGCAACCCAAAATTTGAAAAATTTCCTGAGGGGGCATTGATACTCTATACCTTCACTGGGGCATGGATTTGACTTATTTTCTTTGTCACAACGCTACAAGTGACATTATGACAACGAGGGGCAAAATGTAGACACCTAAAAATGACCTAGGCCTACAAGCTTCATTTTTACCACTTTCGTGCTAGCATAATTATGACATTTAATTATGTCTTTGGTCCACATTCGACTATTGATTAAATAGTTCATAATTATTTGATTAATTCATGTCCTTTTATTCTTCATGATTATTAAATAAATATATTTTATTTATTTATTGAATACGTCATTAATTATCTAAGTCTTCCCCTAATTAAATAAATTTCTAAATTTATTTAATTACCCTTCTTCAGTCATTTCTTTCTGATTATTAAATAAGTTTTATTTATTTATTTAATGTCACTAATTGACATAATTAAATGAATTAATTAATTAATTTAATTATTAGTCTTATCTGCTAAATTAAATAATTAAATTTAATTATTTAATTACCAAAATTGATATTCCTCTCATTTTAAATAAATGAAATTATTTAAAATGTCATCACAGTCTTAACTGTCATTTCATTTTAGTAAATAATCTGAAAATTGATTATTTATTATTTCACAAAATCCATATTTTGAATTAATTTAATTCAAAATGGTAACTTTCCTCCACAAATCTAGTAATTGGGCAAATTCTTGATTTTTCCAAATCTGATCTTCAGTTCAGTCTTTATCTTCTTCATTTTTGAAAATCTTTATTTTTGAATTAATTTCCTCATTTATTCTCCACCGCTAATTCGATCTCCTTAGATGGCATCTCGACCGCTCGATTAATGACTTTGCCCTAACCCTGATTAGGGATTATCAAATTTCATCTGGGCCTCTGATTTTAGGTCTTTGTCAAAAGTCAATCTCATCCGTCCATTCAAAATGGCATTTTTTATAAAATACCATTTTCCTCTTGTTTTTTTATTACACAGAGACATTACACGTTCATGAATTACATTATTATTTTGGCATATTTAGGCATAGGCATTTCACTCATGTTGTCATAGGCATTAGGCATTTAGACTTTGATCAAATCCTTCAAAGATTGGTGTAGGACTTAGACATTTATTTTCTGATTGCTTGTGTATTCGATCTGAGGGCAATACGTCAACCAATAAGTTAGAAGGTGTTATAAAAATGAATCATGGAGGTCTCGATGATTAGTTGGTATAATTGTTCTTTTGTTTACTTCCATTGTGTTTTGTAATTGCTTTGGGTTTTGTGATTTATATTGATTTTCTAACCTTTAATCAAACCTGAAAATTAACCCTTAGTTACACTTAGAGATATGTTTGTTGGTTATGTATGTAAGGGGGATGGCTTCAATCCACTTAGTAAAATACTCAGTGGCGGTGATAATGAATTTGTGGCCATTAGAGGATGTAGGGTGGATCTTGCCCACAAGGTCGAGTCCCCACTATGTGAAGGGCCATGGAGATGTGATCGGTTGAAGTTCTTGTGCTGGAGCATGGAGTAAATCACTATGTATCTGACATTGGCAACAAGTCCTAACAAACTCTAGTGCATATTTCTCAATGGTTGGCCAATAATACCCAAGTCTCATTATCTTTTTGGCCAAAGTAGGACCACTCGAATGTGACCTACATATACCCTCATGTACTTCATGTAAGCTTTTGCATGCTTCGTTAGTGTTGAGACATCAAAGAAGGGTGTTTTTGAAGCTATAGCAGTAAAGGGTATCATTGACGATGTTCTATTGGGTGGATTTTCAGATAAAGGACTTCCTTTAGTTGATGGATAGGTTAGGGCTGAGGGTTTGGGACTTGAGGTAATCATATATGTCTTGGTACTAGGGAGAATCGGGACCAATAAGCTCACATATCATCTCTGATTTCAGGATATAATATGTAGGGACCAACAACTATTCCACCAAGAATTCAAATTGTGGCACATTACTCGGGATGTCCAAAAGAGATCCAATTGTAGCCATTGCATCTACTACCTTATTTTGTGCCCTTGGAACTTGCTCAAAATTCAACATGTGAAAGTATGTCTAAAAGTTGTCAACCATTCATTTGTAATGCACTAATTTCTCATTCTTGGTGTCATAGTCATCATTGACATGATTGATGATGAGTTGAGAGTCTCCATAAACATGAAGTGTTCTAATCTTCCATTTTATTGCCATTATAAGTCTTTCCACAAGTCCTCGTATTCTATGATATTGTTTGTGCATGGGAAAGCAATGCGGAAAGACTTAGGGATGGAATCTCCTTGTGGGGTGATAAACAAAATTCTCATCCCTAAGCCATGATTAGTATGGGATCCATTGAAATATAGCCTCCAAGGTGACTTCAGCTTTGTATGAAAGATGGATTCATCTAGAAAGTCTGCCACTAATTGATGATCACTTTGTAGAGGCACTTCTGCTAGTTGGTCTGCTATCACTTGTCCTTTTACAACTTTTCTTTCCACATATTGAATGTCATATTCGCTCAAGATCATGACCCATTTTTCTAGAATCCTCTCAGCACTATGTGACTCAAGAGATATTTCAGGGGGTCAACTTTTGCTACCAACTATTTTATGTGACTCAACATATAGTGTCTTATCTTTTGAGCAACAAAGACTACTGTTAGGCAAGCGCGTTCAATGGCAGTATAATTTAACTCATATCCCACCAATGTCTAACTAATATAATATATTGCCCTTTCCTTTTCTTCATGGTCATTCTATGCCAGTAATTCCCCCAGTGCTGAAGTTGTTGCCAAAACATATAAATCAAAGGTTTCCCTTCGATAGGTCGCATTAACACAAGTGGTGACAAGAGATAATCTTTTATTAATTGAAAAGCTTCCTGACATTTATCAGTCCACACAAAGGGGATACCCTTGCACAAAAGATACTAGAATGGTTCACATTTGTCGGCCAATTGTGCTATGAAGCATTTGATGGATTGTAACTTACCTTGTAGAGTCCCAAGTTCGCTGATCCCTTTTGGAGGAGGCATTTCTAATATTGCTTTCACTTTGGCTGGGTTGACCTCAATGCCTCTTCTAGAAACTATGTATCCCAAAATTTTACCAGATGTTATGCCAAAGACAAATTTCTTCAGATTCAAATGAACCTTGTATTCCTCTAATCTCTTGAAGATTTTATCCAATACACTCAAATGGTCTTTCCTTGTCAAAGATTTAGCCAAAAGGTCATCTACATAATCTCGCATTATCTTGTGCATCATGTCATGAAAAATTGTTGTCATTGCTCTCTGATATGTGGTGCCTACATTTTTAAGACCAAATGGCATGACTTTCCAATAGTATGTACCCCAAGGACAAGTGAACATTATTTTATGTTGATCTTCAGGGGCAATACGAATCTGATTATAACCTGAGAAACCATCCATGAGGGAAAGCATCTCATATCCTGTTGTGAGGTCGACTATGAAATCTATATTTGGCAATGGAAAGTCATCTTTTGGGCATGCTTTGTTTAAGTCTCAAAAATTTGTGTAGACATGAATCATCCCATTTGGCTTTGTTACTGGCACAAGATTAGATATCCATTCAACATAATCAATAGACCGTATGAACCCTACATCCAGAAGTTTCTTCAATTCAACCTTGACAAATAGAGCAACCTGAGGATGCATTTTGTGTATCTTTTGTTTAACTAGTTTGGCATTTAGCAACAATGGTAGATGGTGCAGAACCAATTTTGGATCTAGTCCTAGCATACCAACATATAACCATGCAAAATTGACTTTTCACTATGCAAAGAATTTGTGGAACTCGAGCTTCTCTTCGTTTGTCAGGGACGCCACAAAGAGGACCATTTTGGGATCTTTTGTCATTGATATGTTAACTTCTATGGTGTCCTCTATAAGAATTATTGATTTCTATTGGGTCATAGGAAGAAAGTCCAGTCCTGCATCTTTGGTGCCTCAAAGAGGTTTTCACCCATAGATACATCTTTTATTTTTACTTTTTTTTCGTCAGAAGGTGCCCTTCGATTTTCACCTAAAGATGTTTAATTTTTTATTTTATTTTTTCTTTTCATTTTGTGACTGGAGGATGGAGCAATCTTCCCAAAGTAAGCAGCACAATCTAGATTGATAGAAAATCTAGCCTTATGCTCACCATTGGGTATGCCATCACGTAGTCCCATAAATTCGGCAATGGCCTCATCATTCTGAAATGTGTCCAAGACTGGTGGGCCTTGTTGGTCCCAATCGATAAGTTGTGGGTAGACTAAGGAAATGCCATCATCAATGTTGGTGAATTTTGGGGAAGATGTAGAAAGCATGCAGACGGATTCAAAAACATTGAAAATGAAGTTTTCATCGTCCAATTCCCAATCAGATTCTATCCAATATTCTCCTTCACTTGACTCATACTCATTGTCAAAGTAAGGGACAAAATTACTATCATTATGGTCTGCAGGTTCAGAAGGTCGTTAAGTTCAGGTTGTTGGGAAAAGGGGTTAGGTATATGGCTGATAGGACTGGAAGACGATTTAGGTTTGGCATTGTTCCTTGAGTCAAAGATTCTATCCCAATTTTCTCTTTGGCTTGGGATCTTGGATTTTTAGCTGTATCAAGTTTAAATGTTTTCCATAACTTATGTTTAGAGGTGAGTTCTCCGAGCTCAAGAAACAAGTCATCAAGGTAGCAGTCACTTAAGGATCGTTGGGAGCCATACTCCCGCTCATGGGTGTTAGTTTTAGTGAGGGATTCCTCAATTGTTTCAAAATTTTCTAAAGCATTTACGCTGTCACTCGAAAGCACATTGGTATGTCGATCATCATGTCGAGGTAGTCTGTACCCTAACCCATGATACTTTGGACATTTGGATGGTGCTATAGATTCCCTTTGTCCAGTTTTATTCCTGCCAAGGCCACTAGTTCCATCATATCCTTTAGCCTTCATCATGTCATATCCTTCACCATATATCTTAACTGGTAATGGGGGTAAGTCTTCCATTTCTTTATAAATCCATCCTATAATGTCAGCAATATCCTCTTTGTTCATATCTCTGCATTTTGTGAAAAAAAAATTTGGTGGAACCTTAAAAATTTCCTTAGGTTCCATTCTAAAACATGGTCGACCATAGACCTTCAGAGATGGGTATTTTCATGATATTGTATGTCATATGTATTTTAAATTCTCCACATCCTAGGTCCTAGATCTGGACAGTGGGCTCAACCTTAGGAAGTGAGGAAGATGATGTCATCGTGTAATATGTGGATAGAGTGGATGCGGATGATGATGCGAATGTGGAAGGTTTAATGAATTTGGATGAGTTTGGAACCTCTCAATTAATGGGCACCTGACATTTTGAAATACCCCTTAAGTTGGTGCAATATTGGAAAGGGTTGGGGTCTCCATATATGGTGACTTTTGTGTTGTCAAAAGGAAATTTAAGGCATTGGTGATAAGTGGATGGAACGGCTTTGAGGGCATGAATCTAGGGTCGGCTGAGTAAGATGCTATATGGTAATTCAAGATCCAGAACTTGGCAGGTTGTGTCCACAATGACTGGTCCAACTTTGATGGGAAGAGTGATCACACCAAGAGATGAACGTTCCTCGTCATCATATGCATTTATGACTATGTTCTTTGTAGGGTCTATGCAAGCATCATAAAATCCTAGAGCCTTAACTAGTTTCAAGGAACACATGTTTAGTCCCACTCCACCATCTACTAGAACTCGTCTAACCTTATGCTTATGGACGAAAACCTCAATGTGTAATGCATCATTATGATTGGTATTTCATGACGAATAATCTTGATTAGAAAAGGTTACATGATGGGGTGTGGTGAGATATCTCACCATGGCCTCAAATTGACTAACATCAATGTCTTGCGAGACAGATGACTCTTGCAGGGTCTTATCGAGTATAGCTTTATGCGCGGGTGAAATATGAAGCAGCTCGAGTATGGATATTTGCACAAGGGTTCTACCTAACTAATCAATGAGGTTAAACTAACTCTTGGGTTGGGACTACTTTGTGGATGGACCAGTTTGCGATTACTTTGCAGACAAACCAGCTATTGTAATTTTTAGCTATCATGGGGAGGGCCAGCTATAGTTACTTTTCCACTCCAGGTAGTAGCATTGCATTCAGGTGCTTGTTTAATAGTTATGGTATTGACATAGTCATTAGCAATTCAGACATTGTTAACAATAGGTCCACCAGAATAATCATATGTGGCGTGGGTATAATTGGCTTGATTGTTATTAGTCTTGGGACCTGATGTTCAAGCTTTATTAGAACCATGATCCTACAGTGGGTTCTTATGAATGGTATGGTCTGAATTGGATGTAAATTGTGGCCCACCCACTTCAATTACATGATTTTTGATAAGGTCTTGCACAATGTTCCTTAGTTTCTGACAAGATGATGTTTTATGTCCCTTAGCCCGATGGTAATCACAAAAGGCATTATCGTCCCACCATGATGGTTTAAACTACCTGGGATCATATGGTTTAGGATCCTGAAGTGTGATGAGACCATTCTAACGAAGCTTCTTAAGGACCTTAAGGACCTCCTCAATTGGCTTGCCCAAAGCAGTGTATGTTTGTCTTTTTCGAGAATTGTCTTATCTAGTGGGGTTGTTATTGATTTTGACTGTTCTAACCACTTTGGTTGGTGATAGGAGGTGTCATCATTTTTGTTGGTTTTTTTTGAGGTTGAGTTCCCTTAAGATAAAGTATTGGTCCTATCATGTTTACAACCTTGGCATCAACAACGCCATCATTGGTGGCATGCTTATTTTTAATCCAATACTTATTTTTGTTAGTGGGGGGATTTGTGTTTGTGTTTTTAGGACCATATTTTAATTCTCCTTTGGCAATGAGGGCTTTTTCAACTTGGACTCCTTTTTCAACTAGGTCTGCAAATGTTGTACAACAATGGATTTCCAATCCATACTTCAGTGGGCCTACGAGTGTTTGGACGAACATGTCAACTTTTTCTCTTTCAGGTATATCAATATGACATCGACTTGCAAGGCTTCTCCACTTTTGGAAGAATGGGATACAAGTTTCACTAGTATCTTCTTGTGTGAGAGTGCATAAAGTGGTGATTGAGGTGTCCATGTCGATGTTACATCAATAATTCTTTATGAATATGTCTTTAAGTTCATCCCATGTTCTTATCCCTTTCAAAGTGGTGAACCATTCAAGTGTCAGCCCTGTAAGGCTTTTAGAGAAAAGTCTCATTAGGTAAGTTTCTTCATAGGAAATGTCCATGCAATTGGTTGTGAATTCTCGAATATTTTCTATATGACTCATCTTACCTTTTTATTTGGTGAATTTGGGTTCCACAGAGCCAGGAGGGAATGGTGGCATGTTTAAATTTGTGTCAAAAGGATATAAGTTTAGGTCATATGACATGTGTGACCTCCTATTGGATGCTCACAATTCTTGTATTTCCCTATACATATCCATCATTTGGGCTTGCATGGCATCAATTATGGGGTTGTTTATGGCATGACAAAAGGGATTGATAGTTATGTCATGAGTCCCCATTTGTTGTGAAGAGGGATTGGTGTTCTGTTACGGAATATGATGTTGTGACATGTATGATGTGTTTCCGTTGGCATGTTGTCGATGTTGAAAGTTTGGATTGAGGACTTGTTGATGAGTGTGAATATGCGATGAGTATGTTGGAATATGTCCTCCAACCATTTGAGTTGAGACTTAGGGGATATGTTGACCATGCCTATCTTGATGTCCAAATGATGTCATGTGTTGAGTATTGGGATTTCCTGATCCGAATTGTTGGAATTGCCTATGAGAAACGTTCATGTTCTACCCTTGGGAGGTATTGGTGTTGAATTCTGATGATGTGTTAATGATTGGTTGTGGTCGTTGGATAAAGACACGTGGTTTGCTTCCTCTGGCAGGATTAAATGATGTACCAATGAAAACTCTTAATGAGGATGTATTCATAGTACTAAATGAAGCTCCAAATAAGGGATTTGAGGAGCTTGCACCCATTGATGAGGATGCAAAATTTGCTACAATCGATTGTGATGATATCATCGACATGGTTGGAATTGATTGTGTCATGGCTTGTGTCGTGGTTGATGTTGGTTGTGACATGGATTGAGATATGTTTGGTATACCCCCAATGGATGTGGCATTAATTGTGTTGGGATTATTTTGATTAGTTGTGTCAATGGTGGTGGTATTGATGGTACTCATGACAATTTGTGAAGTGGCACCTATAGAAGCATTGTTTGCATTGTTTTGAGGTATATTGTTTGCTCTATTGACATTAGGGTCGAGTGATGTTGGTCTCAAAGTATTAATGTTGAACCCATGTGGAAGTTTATCTCCTTCATTTAAAAGTATGGCCAAATATCTATCTCTATAGTATAAAACCATTTGTTATACAAAGGAGGCTGCCTCTAGATCCTGTGTTGCTACCTCTAGGTGTTCCTCAAGTATTTGTCCATATTCATCCCTACGTATGAATGTTTTGAAGGGATTGTTTGATGATGATGGAATGTTCGTGAGAGGTTGGATGTTCATGTTGTTAAATGGGTAGTCAAAATTTCAATTGGGTCATAAGTGTTGTTGATGTTGGGATTGGAATCTTGTCCAAAGTTTTCCATTTGTCTTCTCCTTCTTTGGAGTCTAGTCTCAACCATAAAATGGAATTGCTCAAATGAAGATGATGAGAATAACTACTAATATGCAAGGATGATGCTAAACTATGTTTTTGGATATTTTTGGATAATAAGGGATGATAATGCAAGACTGTGTTTTTTGGATTTTTGATAAAAGAGATGATAATGCAAAACTGTGTTTTTTTAATTTTTGATAAAAGGGATGACAATGCAAGACTATGTATTTTTTGGATTTTTGATAAAAAGGGATGATAATGAAAGAATATGTTGTCTAAAGGAGATGACCAATGCTAAAATATAATGAAGACTAGGATGATAATTTTGACTAAGGAAGTGACCAATGCTAAGTCAAGATGCCAAATGGGGACTATGATGACAAATTTTTGGGATTTAAAATAAAATAAAATATGCAAGATGATGACTAAGATAATTTGAATGTCGAAAGGCCAAAATGATTTGGAGGAAGGTTGTCAAACCACCCTATGCTTGATCTATGTCTCAATTTTGGAAAATCAAAGGACTTGTTTGAAGGACTTAAAATGACAAAACTAAATGACAAGTGAGATTCCCTAACTAGACTTATGAATTGGAAATGTCTCACAAAAGGACAATGACTAAAGAAGATGGTAATGACTAAGTCCAATGATAACCTACTTTTGAAAGTCAATATTTTGCAAAGTGAGGCAAGGTTTCCTAGTCCCAAAATCTCAAAATGAAGTGGGGATGCAAGGACTCAAAATGAAGATAATGATGCCCTAAGGATGACACTAGATTTTTGCCAAGATAACCTATGGGTAATAATGCAACCTAAAATGCAAATGATGAAGAATTTTGAGCAATTCCTAATCTGGGTTTTGATAGAAGTTTTCTGGAAAAAGATGCCTGATGGAAATTTGGACAAATTGGAACCCAGTTTCTGGTCTGAAACATGCTTTTGTTTTTTTCAAGAAAATGCATCTCAGTATGGTGAATGTGGCTCAGATTTAACAAATGTGGCTCTACAAAAAGCAAATGCAACTCAGATATGTAAATGCGGATTTTTGTGAAGAAAATGTGGCTTGATAGAGGCAAATTCATTGTTCTACAAAGTGAATACGATACAAAAAATTAGATGTGGTGTTATGAAATTCAAATATAGTGCAACTGAGTGAACACATCACAATAGATGCAGTGCAGAAAGCAAAATTTTATTTTTTTTGCAATTTTGGTCCAAAATATGAAATGTTTGATGTTGACTATTTGTTTGCAGATCTAAAAGTGACGTTTTGTTTTTATTTGAATGTCTGAAAACACTTGGCAAGCATAATATTTTTTATTTTGAATCAAGCACAATAAAGACAAGCACAATCCTAGGTTAGGCCATGATAGTATTCGCTAGATTCCACGAAACCATATATTCTTAGTGTGTGAATCTAGAAGCTTGGCTGCATGGGCTACCCCTTACAGTGCACTACTTCTCAGGCCAACCAAGCTTCCAACCCCCACAAAACTCCCATGGCAGGTTGATCACCTCTACTAAGAACTGCAAAGACGTGGATTCCTTCACACCTACCGGTGTTGTGCTAACAAATAGAGGGATTTTGGCTACTACACAAAGGTGTTTAGTTCAGGACCCCCATTCAAGTGGTCATACATGGGGTACAAGATTAATCTTCATTTAGGAGGCACTCCAGCCTAAAGAGGTTATGCTCAATAGGGTTTTGGGGAGTACTACTTGGTCTGTATGACACATCCGCACTCGTAATCCTAGGCTTTCCCTTAGGATTCACATTTATATACTGGTCGAAGGTAGCTTGGCTTTAGCTCAATTTCCAGTTTGATTCACCCTGGGGTGAGTACTTTTTCCCACCAAGGAAGGCCCAAATTCTGGAGTTAATAACTATTTCTCTTACACCCAGGATTGCACGAGTGCACAAGGGGAGAGGATACTTCAATTATTGAATCAAGGTAAACACAAAAATGGATGGGTCTAGTTTTCTAATCACCTAGTTTGCACAAGGTGAGAGCATAATCACCTACCACCCCAAACACAATCAAGAAAAGGACAAGAAAAGGTATTTTTAGTGCACCAATTGAAGTGTTATCTAATCTAGAAATCAACAAGCACAATATTTCAAAATAAAGGCCTTGGACAGTCAAACCTACAAAACTACAAGTTAGTATTTTGCAAAAGAATATGTCTTGGACCATGAAAGAATCAAAGCCACATGTTGAAGAAAGCCATTAGTAACTAGAAAGATCCTAGACTACAGATTACAAAAGAAGAAACAAAATGCCAAATAAAAAGGAAGTGAAATCTAGCAAAAATCTGAGAGAAACTTTTCACTAGGCAGATGTGCCACAACAGAGCAATTGTGTCGTTATGAGTGAAAAATGCATCACGGTTCCAGATTCTGGAATCTTTCAAACAAATGCGGCAACCTGCAAGACAAATGCGTTGTGACATGGAAAATGTGTCACTCTGCAAGGGGAATGCGGCTCAACAGAGCAAATGCGGCTTTCTGGAAATCAAATGCATCGCAACAAGTCGAATGCGTCATTATGTAGATTAAATGTGTCACGACTATACCTGTAGCTACAAAATAAAAAATTAGTCAGAAAAAACAAAATATGTGCGATTTGGCATCGGGTTCACCAATGTAACTAAGGTAAATTATCCTAGAGTTAGCAAATCAAATGCATAAACATAAAAACCCAAAGTAGTAATGAAGTGCAAAGAAGAAACATGAAAACAAAATGAAAGATCTCACCAAATGTCTTCAATCTCCATGGTTGACCTCCATTACACCACCTCAATTTGCTGCAAATATGATGTTTCCCTCATATTTGTGATGAGAAAACTAGTGACAATAACAAGCCCTAAGCAAATGTTGAAGGATTTGATATGACAACATGCAAATACTATGCTAATATGCAACTAGTGAGCATGAAACTATGTCTAAACTATGTCAAATGAGATGTAAATATGACTATGACAAAATGACAATGATGACAACATTGCAAGAGTATGATAAGAGTGCAAGATAGCCTAAGATTTCCTAAAACAAGATTGCATGAGATATGAGAGATGACAAAATGAGACCAAATTTTTCATTTTATAGAAAATGCAATTTTGAGTGGATGGCCAAGATTAAAGATTGACAAATGCCCTAGAATCAATGGACAAGACTCAATTTGATAGCCCACAATTAGGGTTAGGGCAAAATTAGGGAAAATTCAAAATGGGTGGACAAGATTGATTTTTGGAAAATCAAATCAAGGGTGGACAATGCATGTGGCAAGATATAAGATTGGCACAGAAAAAGAGATGGTTGGAAAATCAAATAATAATAGCAATTAATTTGATTTTTTGAGGAAACAAACTATTTTGAATAAAAAATTAGTTCAATTCAAAAGGTGGGGACCACATGATAGTAAATAATTAATTCAAATTATTTACTAAAAGAGGGAAATGTCAAATGAACTAATTCAATAATAAAAATAATTATTTAATTAGAGAGGATGACCAATAATTAAATAAATTAAGGAATTTATTTAATTATAAGAAGACTTTTCAAAATTAGTGACGTATTAAATAACTAAATAAAATTTATTTATTTAATATTCAAGAGGACATAAATGGGAAAAGATACTTAAATAGATTAAGAAATTTATTTAATTGTGCGAAGACTTTAGACAATTAGCGACGTATTAAATAAATAAATACAATTTATCTATTTAATAATCAAGAGGAATAAGGAGGACATGAATTAATTAAATAATTATGAATTTTTTAATTAATAGAAAGAAGTGGACCAAGGACATAATTAAAATGTCTTAATTATGCTAGGAAGAAATGGTGGAAAACTAGAGCTTGTAGGCCTAGGTCATTTTTATGTGTCTACAATTCCATTATCACTTTTGGTGTCATAGCTTTCAAAAGTAGTACCTTTTCCCACCCATAATCATCTTTCAAATTTAGAGTTGTAAATTTACATTATGTTCGATCCATTATTGATTTTATGGATATAAATGGGTTAATGCATCCATTTATGCGGCATCACCTACACTTAATTAAATTCCTTTCGGAATCCCTTTTGAGCACTTGTGTTCAAGTCTGTTTATCTAACAATGAAAACCCACATATCTATAAGAGATTAGAGGATGAAATTCCTTTGATTTAAAAGGTCAAAGGATACCACCCCTTAGAATGGAGGATGATCTCACTTAGATAATGCATTAGAGTTAAATTTTTTGCAAATTCAACTAAATTATATTGGTTCTATTTGTTGTTTTTCATGGGTATGCTGAGTGTAGTTTATTATTATATATTCTATTGTAATAGGGAAAGTATTGGGAGTTACATATGTTATTTGATAGGTTACTATTTAGGATGTAATGGTAACAATGTGATGTAAATAGTGATTAAATCTAAGTTTTATAAGATCTAAGTCAAATATTAAAACTTGATATATTTTTTCCCAAATACTTAACATTTCAAAAGGATTTAAAATCAGAAAATTATATTTGCATTATTATTTTGGATCAATTTTCATTACATGATGGTTGTGGGGGTTGCTAGGTTCGGACCTTGTGGGGATTTAGTGGTGATATCCCTTGAAGAAATTTTTTTATAATAAAAACCTACTTTTCCTAAAGAGAAAAAATGGGTGATTCATAAAAAATCCCTAGATCTGATTGTGGTAGTCATGTTGAATATATTGTATATCTTTGTAGCCCTAAAAGGTATATGATTGTAATAGTAGTTACATGAAGATTGTAATTTTTTTTTAGCAACATGAAAACTTATTCTTTTCCTCATGGATCTTTCCATAGCATACTACTAGGGTTTTACCATAAAAATATTTATGTTGTTGATCTGATTGTTTATTTTTTATTCTATTAATATCTTTTTTTTCTTCACAACTAATTTGTGCTAGAATATGTATGATTTTGGAGCTTTAAGTTTATCATTTATGCCTAGGTTCTATAATAAAATTAGCTAATCATGATTTGAAGTGTACAAATGATCAGCTAGTTAACTAATCATTTTTAGTTGATTAATGATTTGAGGAGAAAAGTATGAATTAAATAAATAAGTTGCATTATTTAATTCATTTGGAATGAGAATCATGGGAATGTTGAACTTAAATAAATAAATTTTGGATTTATTTATTTAAAGACGTACATTAGAAAAGAGGTGAAATGATTTATTAATTAAAATAAGTTTCTAGATTTATTTAATTAATGTTATAGGAAGAAAAAATGAAAATTACTTAATTAATGTTAGTAGGAAAATCAGGATAATTAAATAAACAAATAAATTTTATTTATTATTTTAGAAATTGGTCATGCAAAGATAATTGATGACAACATAAATACCAAGAGAAAATACTAGGTGTTTGCAATATACATTACTACAACATAAAAAAATACTTAATAGTCTTATTCATTATCAATAAAATAAATTATGCATACTTACAACACCCGTACATGCACAACTAATGTGGATCAACACATAAAAATACAACCATTTTTTACATCACATGCAATATTATCAATCATGTTTGTTATAATCATACACAATCAAAATTAATCATAGACAATCAAAATTAATCACATATTGCTAATAATCAACACTCTTTGAAGAAATATTTTGTTCATCTTCAATAAAAAAAGGATCACTTTGAAGTGCATGCTCACATATTATGCATGCTAACAGAATTCAATTTTGTACATGTGGATAACGTACCTAATTGGGCCTAAACATATGAATATTTAAGTTTTTCTTAAGATAACTAATGTGCACTAACTCATTACTACCTAAAAATTAGAAATGTAGGTTACTGTGGAGATTTTTCTGGATTTGACTGTGTGATGTGTTTTTGCATCATTATTCTAAAAAGTTTCGAATCACACTCTGTGATTCATCATCAGGATGAAAGAGAGTTACTCTTTGAATGTAGGTTACCTTTACTCATGATCCAAATAAGAGGATGTAGGATTACCGCATAGATTGTAATGTGCTTTCAACTTTAGCAAATTATATGTTCCCAATGTTCCTATAGGCCCTTATATCCCATATTAATTATCTTGTTTAGTGTAATAATATATTTTATATTCAAGATGAGAATTTCTATTTTCTAAATCTCCTTCAAATTGTACTCATAGTAAGGTCTAACCTATTGAGTTAAACACAAAGTCATTAATTTTTTTTCATATACATATTAATGTCACCAATTCCAATATAGTAAGAAGCATATGTATTGACATAACTACTATGGTTTTTTCAAGATAAGTTCAATAAATCAATATAGTATTGATTATTATTACCAATTATACTATTATGTCATATTTTTATGTATGATTATATATACAAACAAGACTATTTGTAAGAATTTTTAGAATGCTCAATTTCAAAGGTATGGCTTGTTATATACATAATTAAATTTATATTTTCATGACATAATAAAACCACCTAACATTAGTTTTGACACAACTAAATTATATATATGTAAATAAATAAGATTAATGTGTGTATGCATAAATTAAGTATATCTCAATAGCTAAGAAACATGAGCTACACTAAAAACAATATGAAAAATATTTATAACTAGCATAATGAAAACTCTTGTATAAATAAAATAAAATAAATTTAATTTAAATAAAATAATTTATAAATAGGAGAGGACTTCGCTTCGATGGAAGTTATGCTAGGAAAATAGATGCCTTTAAAATGATGGGGCCTTCTCTTGGCTCACAATTTAGGGAAGAATTTTGACAATGGATAGGTTTAGAAATATGGGCTACCAAGGCCCATCGTGGTGTGTGTTGTGAAAATAAAGTGAGGAAGAAGAAAATCACTTGTTGTTTGGATGTCCCTTTGCCCAAGAATGTTGGAGATGGTTGTGTGTGAAGTTGGGTTTGGCTGGTGCACTCCCGAATGACATCGTGTCCCTCTTCAAACCTTGGCCAATATTAAAAAGGAAGTTGTTGTACTCGTTGATATGGCTAATTATTCCTTCTACTCTACTATGAGAGATTTGGAAGGAGCAAAACAGAAGGATATTCCAAGGTAAGGAAATGTATGTTTCATCCTTTCGAAATAAGGTAGAGGTAACCATAGTTGAGAATATGAACAGTAGGGTGGAAAGGCTTAATCCTCAAAAAATGTTGTTCACAAAATGGGATGCAAAACTGAGACTAGGGTGGTTTGGTCTTAGGATCCTAGAATTTTGTAGCAAGGAGGATGAGGGAAAGCAGGATCTTCAAGTCAAAGTAGTTTGGAGGCCCCCTGCTCAATATTAGGTCAAGCTAAATTTTTGGATATGTGGGAACCTTGCAACATGAGCATGAAGTGTACATGGGATGTTTTGATTATTCCAATGTTGTCATTGTTGTCAACATTATGGCAACATAGTGGGAAACATATCTGGTATAATTGGAAGCTAATCTCTAATGGATCTATTATGTACTATTGAGCCAATACATTGGTTTTTGAGTCTGAAATTCACCACTTGATGAGATTTTACTCTGTTCTCTTAATCTCATTATTATGACTCTTTTAGATAGCTATATCTAGGATCTTGAGGAGTTTTGTGTTTCATACAAAAATTTATCAATGATAGAGTTTAAATCTATACAATACAATTTTTTCTCTATTTTGTACTAGTGTGGGAGACTCTGCATTTTCTTAGAAAGAAAATTTTGGTTATGTGGTTCTAAGGGTGATCTCCTTGATGTAAATGTGATGAGAAACTGATGTAATATCAGATCCGAAAGGTGTTTATCTTAAGTAGTGTGTGTGTTGACTTGGAGTTTTTGTGATTAGGTCATATTCTTGGCTGACCTAATATATGACTTGTATTAAGAAGAATAATTATACTTTGTAGATGTTAGTTGGATCTCTTTCAGATCTATACTGAATTGATATTATACACCACATGGATAAAAAATGTCTCAATCTTATATGGTGCCAACATGAGGTATTTTAATTATTATTTTTACATCCAAACAGGGCAACCTAATTGATGTATGAAATGTACTTGTATATATACAAGACCTTTTTGGAGCTAAAGTGAGTGTGTGGAGTAAGTGGATGAAAAAGAGTGTGTGAGCCTAAACGATTTATCGGTTGCGAGTAGTATATTGTGAAAGAAGCCAAAGATCAAAGTAAAATGGTTAAGTCATTGCTATGCAGATTGGTACTTCACATACAGAGCCTCATTGGAACTAAACACAACACATAGAAGGTGCATTCCATTAGTTCATACTATTGGAAGTGAGCCATCTTTTGTATCTTGGCGGTTAGCCATTTCATTGTATTTTCATGTTGTGAGACTTTTAAGGATAGTGAGTCCTAGTAGTGAGCCCTGTAATATTCTATATCTCAATATATTTTATTGTGAACTAATCCTCACTGTGGTTTTTCCCATTTTTGGTTTTCCACATAAAAATATGGTGTTGATCTATTTTGTGGAGTGATGTTCATTTCAATGTCTTTATTCTAGTTTGTAGTCATATGTTCTTTAATAATCAAATGGTTTACATCTAAATGGTGTAATGGAATAATAATTCACCCCCCCTCTCATTATTTCAAACAATCAACAATTGGTATCAGAGCTTGGTTCCTCTTAAGAAGTTGAATAGCTTGAGGAAGGTCCCAAAATTTGAGTTTATGGAAGACAAAAAAATTCTTATTCCTTCGAAAGTAATCTCTAATGAGAATTTAGAATAAAATGAAGATTTGAAGGTTAGGGTGAAGGAAGAAAATAGGTGTATTAAGGATCTGGGGGAAAGATATGGAGAAATCAATGATTATTTAAAAAGGGCACATGATGATATCACTAGACTACTAGAGCAATTGGAAGAAAAGGGAAGAATTAAAGACTGTCATAAAAATGAAATTTAGAGGAAGGTGGATGAATGTACAACGCTTAAGTAGGAAGTGGAAATTCTAAAATCATATATGGAAAAGGAAAAAGACTTGAGGATAAATTCAAGGCAAGCAATGTAATGCTTGATGAGTTGATTAATTCTTAGAGACTTGTAATGGACAAAAGTGGTTTAGGGTTTAAAGAGGGACAAAGTTCAAGGGTGATCCCACAATAGTGGTTTACAATTTTTGGCCAAACTGGACACTGAAATAATTTTTTTTAACTAAATCTTCACTTTCAGGCACCTATAGCAGCTAAACTGTGAAGAATTTGTAGATGATGCAAACTAGAGTTTCATGAAATTTTGTCTGTAGATTCTAAATATATTTTTTTCAATTTTTTTGGAATCAGATTACACTTCTTTTTCCATCTCCCTCAAAAACTAGTTTTGTTCAGAAAACAACATTTTTAAAAAGTGACGCTCACCATATAATGCATAACTTTTTCTCCATGAAGGATAAAATTATAATTCTTTCAAATTTAGATTTGTAACTTTGGTATCTAGTGCTTCCACTTGGTTAGATAGTTTTTTATTGAATTTTTTTTCTTTAATCAAGTTTCAAAGTAAAACCAATTACAATTCAGACATAGCACCACTGTATATCTAGTGCACTCATATTTTTTATTTTTATTTTGATAATATGCTATTTTTCTACATGTGTGGAACAAAGAGCTTGATTTTCGGTGAAAAACCTACATTCACAAGAAATAAAAAATAAATATAATAATCAAATTTAATTTAATTAAAATTATACTTTTTTGGAAGCTTAAAATAAGGACTACATACTTTCAAAAAAATAAATTTTAAATGAATTCATTTGATCCCTCAAAAGGTAAATAAAAAGTGGTTTTTTATCAGCATTTTGATAGGTGTGAAGGAG
This sequence comes from Sequoia sempervirens, assembly GCA_007258455.2. Classification (NCBI taxonomy): domain Eukaryota; kingdom Viridiplantae; phylum Streptophyta; class Pinopsida; order Cupressales; family Cupressaceae; genus Sequoia; species Sequoia sempervirens. The sequence goes on along the minus strand of VDFB02000008.1, from coordinate 191,234,757 downwards.
ATTTTGTTATAGGTATGGTTTAAAACTAGCGAGATTCTATCCAAGGGTGATTGGTCTAAGGTGGTTTGATCAAACCCTCTTCAATTGGAATCCTTTAAATGGAACATTTAAAGGCTTAAATTATTATATTTTCTAAAAATATGTGATTTTAGCAAAAATTAGAATCTCCCAGAAATTGTAAACCACTATTGTGGCAACAACCTCAAAGGTGGATCAACCTCCTAATATGAAGACTCAATGTAATAATGGACAACTAAAGAATCATAGAAGAAATATCAGAAGGAATCTGATCAGACAACCCAATGCTCAAAGATATTTATCCTTTAATGGTGTTTGTTGTTTTTGCAATAAATTTGGTCATAGGAAAAATGACTACAAAAGTAGAATGAATGATACTTTACCATTCTCTGGTAAATGTTTTGAGTGCAAGAAGATTGGACATAAGGTTGTGGAATGTAGAAGTCAAATTTTGAACAAAGCATTTTTATTTAATGGCTACTATTTTCACTACAACTTGTTTGGACACAAGGCTAATTAGTGCAAATATAGATTGAATAAAAGAATATTTAGATGAAAGAATGTTGTTTGTCATGAATGCAATAATTCAAAACATTCCACTAAAGACTACAGAAATAAAAGGATAAAAAATAACTATCTGACAAAAAGACATGAACCAATCATTGATATGAAAGAAGGAAATGAAGAGAATATGGAGAAAGGAAGGAGAATTCAAGCAATCAAAATCATCATTTTTATCTATGTCGTCCTCTACTGCAAATATGCCCATCAAAATTTAAACTAGGCAATGCCTAGGGGGAGCAATAATCAAAATTTTTAATAAATCCCTCATTGACATATGATGTCATATCATGACAAAAGTGCATTTAATAAGGTTACAAATTCAAGATTTCATGCAAAAGGAATTTCTTGGACACGTGTGAAGAATAAAGCTCACATAATTTGAAAGGATGAAAATGTACACGGATTCTGAGGTGATCTACTTGAAATTTGAATAATTTATTGTAGAAGCATTTGGGATGAAAGAAATAAATTTAGAAGTATCAAGGAAATCACATTTAACAAAAGTAATTTGTGAAAAAGGAGAAGCGTGCAGAAGAAGCCTGAAGAAACCAAAACATTTTCATGCAGCAAGTTTCAAGATTCGGTGAAGGAAGAGAAAATTGAAGTGGATTCAAAGTGTGTTCCAGAATCTTAAAATATAATCCTATTCTTTGTTGTCAATTAAAGAGGTATTTTGCCTAAACATATTTCAATTTTATGTCATGAATAATTCAAAGGTTGTGAATATTTTAGATTGATTGCAAATCAAATTGAGAAAGTATTCTCTGAAAAATCTGTTGGAAGTAGTTGGTGTATTGTCTAGCATTCCTCCTAAATTATTACCTATTGAGGATATCTATGGATATGTTTATAGTAAAATTGAGGAAATGTCACAGGTTTGGTTAAGTATATTATGGAAGAATGAGTTAGAAGAAAATATTGATGCATATTAAATCTTAGTTGAAAAGAAGTTTAATATATGGTAGAAAGCCCCATTGTTTGAATTTGATAAGAAATACATTCAAATGGATTTCAGCAGGATTCATGATGAATCTATTTGGGTTGATAAAGCACACCTGATAAATAGAGAATTTATAAGATATGTAACTAGTTTGTGTTCCTCGGGACCAGTTCCTAGACGAAAGATTGTTAATTAACAAGAAATAATTAAGACAACTGATACAATCTTTCAAGGAAAAGAAATCATTTTGAATACAATTAAAGATCCATTCATTCGGTATGTTGCAATGGTTATTGGTCACAAATTTTTCTTATCAAACCGTGACTTCATAGTTTCTACTGCTACCATTTACACTACTCTTCATATGGTAGGGAATGGAATGGATTATGACCTTTGTGAGCTACTTCGATTGCATCTTTTGAAGAATTTAAAAGAGATCAAGAAGAATAAGAAAAGCACATTCCAGTATGGTACCCTAATAGTTTGTTTACTCTTTAACTTTATGAAAGAGTTATCGGTAATTGGAAGCATAGAATGGAAAAACTCAAAACCTATAGCTCATCAAATTAGGAACTACATGAAAAATCTTGGTGGCTCGGATGCTCAAGAGGTTGCTTTTGTTGCATTCTTTGGAAAAATTTAGATGAGGATGAATAAAAGATCAAGAATCCCAAAAGATTTGATTGAGAAGTACTCCGAAAATATTAATTTCCTAGCTTCTACAGATTTTTGTTATATTGAAGCAATTGAATCTAGATTGGTGTGGATTTCTGAACTAGATAATGAAGTAACTAAGGCTGAGATTGATCATTATGTAAAGGTGACTCTAGTAAGCCCTAAGAACCCTAATGTAGAAGAAATCTCTATAACTAAATCCTCTGATAGTGCAACCAGAATAGGAAAGAAGAGAAAAGGTGTTGTTATCATACACAAAATCTCATAAGGAAGTAAACTAGAGAGAGTCCAACATGAGCATGAAAGAATAAAGATTCAAGAAGCATTGAAAGATCTGCAGAAAGTGATCCTTGATGCTAGATTTGATTCATCTGTATCATCTACTGAAAATCTCACGAATATGATTAACTCTTTGAAAGCTTACATTACCAGACTAAAAGTTTAGACTAGAATTAGGCATACAAAAGAAAATATAGAAGATATCAAGAAGAAATGTGCAAATTCACATCACAGAGTGGTGAAGGAATTAAAGGATGTACAAGACTATGAGAAAGAAGCTCGGGAGTATCTTTCTTTCTATTTGTATTGGTCCAATAGGACACTTACTATAAGAGATGAAATAAGAAAGAGTGAAGCTTGAATGAGTACTCAAGAAAATGTGTATAGCTTGGAAGATGACAGGACCAATCAAAGATGATCCTACATTGTGTAGCTATAGGAAAAATTATTTTCCCTTCAGGATCAAAGAACAGAAGTAATTAAGAAGTTAGTGGCACTCAAAGATATGATAAAACCTAGACACATTCATGTATCCAATTCTCTTAACAGTATTGGTGATCTATCAGAAGTTAATCTTAGTCCCAGTACTTTGGAAGATGGTGTAGAGTCTTTGACTAGGATTGAACTACTACACAAGACTCTTTCAAGCACAAAAGAATCATGGGAAGAAGGCAAAGCCACATGGGAAGATATTCTAAAGAACCTCAAAACTTCTTTCTCCTCAAGTTATTTTTTTTTATCATGATCAATTTTTGATGCATTATACCGAACTCCTTCATAAACTTTTCCATTGATTTCAAAGGGGGAGAGATAGATAGATAGGGGAAAAACATTTTTTAGAAGCATTAACTTTGAAAGGGGGGGTATTCATATTGTCTCTTATTGGTATAAAAATGTTTTTGATATGCATGTTTCCATCAATGCCAAAGGGGGAGATTGTTAGAAATGTGGAATCCTTGCAACATGAACATGAAGTGTACATGGGATGTTTTGGTTATCCTATTGTTTTCATTGATGTCAACATTATGTAAACATAGTGGGAAACATATTTGGTATAAGTAGAAGTTGATCTCTACTAGAAGTGTTCTATATTATTAAGCCAATAAGTTGGTTTTTGAGTCTAGAATTCACTGGATGATGAGAATTGACTCTACTCTCTTAATATCATTATTATGACTCTTTTAGAAAGCTATATCCAGAATCTTGAGGAGTTTGGTGTTTCATATAAAAAGATATCAATGATAAATTTTAACTCTATACACTACAACTCTTTCTCTATTTTGTATACTAGTGTGGGGGACTTTTCATTTTATTAGAAAGGAAATTATGGTGTTGTGGTTCTAAGGTTGATCTCCTTAATGTTAATGTGATGAGAAACTAGTGTAATATTGCATCCATAAGGTGTTTATCTTAAGGAGTGTGTGTGTTGACTTGGAGTTTTTGTGATTAGGTCCTATTCTTGGATGACCTAATAGATGACTTGTATTAAGAAGAATAATTATACTTTGTAGATGTTAGTTGGGTCTCTTTCAGATCTATGCCAACTTGATATGATACACTACATGGATAAAAATATCTCAATCTTATATGGTTCTAACATGAGGTATTTTGATTGTTTTGTGTACACCCAATTAGGCTGACCTAATTGATGTATGAAATGTACTTGTATATATATAGAAGACCTTTATGGAGTTGAAGTGGGTGTGTGGAGTATGTTGATGAAAAATAGTGTCCAAGCCTAAATTATTTATTAGTTGTGAGTGGTATATTATGGAAGAAGTCAAGGATCAGAGCAGAATGGTTAAGTGATTGATATTGAGAGTAATACTTCACATAAAGAGCCTCATTGGAACTAAACACCACACATAGAAGGTTATTTCCATCAGTTCATACTATTGGCAATGAGCCATATTCTTTTGTATCTTGGTAGTTAGACATTTCATCATATATTCAAGCTGTGAGCCTTTTAAGCATAGTGAGTCCTGAAAGTGGCCCCTATAATATTCTATTTCTAGATATATTATATTGTGAGCTAATCCTCACTGTGGTTTTTCCCATTTTGGGTTTTCCATGTAAAAATATGGTGTTGATGTGTCTTTTGGAGTGATGTTCATTTCAATGTCTTTATATTCTGGTTTGCAATCATATGTGCTTTAATAATCGAATGGTTTACATATAAATGGTTTAATGGAATACTGATTCACCCCCCTCTCAATATTCTAGATAATCAACATAATTTTTTATGGAGCATTAAGAGGAAACCCAAGAAGGTCAAGTGTAGGGTGCATAATTCACAACTTAAGTGGGTTCACTATGGGGGAACTAGCGGTTCACCTCTTAGATGGGATGAATAATGTTGTAGAATTATAGGTAGTGAATCAGGGGCTTCAATTTTTTCATGGATTAAGTCTTGCCAGTATCAAAGTGGAGGGGGAATCCTATCTGGTGCTAAGAACCCTAAAGTTGGGTAAGAAATAAAATTGGAAGTTGCAAGGGATAGTGGAGCACATTATTGAGATATTGGAGAAGCTTGAACAGCTCACGATTAGCCACACATACATAGAAGCCAACTCCAAAGTAGAAAACATAGAGAATCTTAGCATAGATGGAGTGTGCAAGAAACACTCTTATCTCTTGTCTTTTAGGGATTAATTGGTGACATGGGTGGTCTCAGGAAATAAATACCCAAGTGGAGGAACAGTGGAGGTTGGTAGCGTAGGGAAAGTGCCAATAGCAAAAGAAGTTTCTTGTAAGGTTGAACCAACCAAAACTTCATCGTAGTGTACCCAAGACACGTGGCACTCTCTCGCATGTTTGAGTACCATGTTTGTGACTTTTATGTAGTCGGTTATGATGAGATGAAAAGTGGCTAAGGCTAGTAGGGGCGATTTAGTCCCAGTTTAGGGTTTTTGGGCAGAAACTGGGATTTCATAGTAACAAGTTTGAATCCTCTAAAATCAATACAAAGTGTTATACCAAGACTCATACGCCACAAGTGGAAATTTAGTCCCATCATTTTTTTAAAATTCTAGATATGAATTTGTTCTCCTATCTCTATACTTCCTTCTATTTTCCAAACTTTGCTTCCAGATTCAAACCTATTAAAAACCTATAAAACAATATATTGTGTTGATTTGCTTATAGGGGGTTTGCCTCGGTCAAACCCATAGTTTGGTAGTTAAACCTTGATAGAAAGAATAGATCTTGAAAGGAAATGTGTGTGTGAGCTCTAATCCTAAGTGTATCTAAGATTAATAGATCTAAAGTGCAATGAAACCCTACTCTAATGTGCTAGAATAGGGTGCATGAATGAAACATAAATATGATGACTTACTTTTGGAGATCTCTAATCACCGTAATAAGCCTCAATAATGAAAATACCTTCCTTTAGGTTTAAAGTAGAATTATAATGGAGGATGGAATCACTTACGAAACAATTCATTAGGCTTGGTTTGATGGCTAGGTGCATCTCTCCAACTTAGAATCCATCATGATTCTCCATAGGCAACCATCATCAATCCTTCACAATGCTAGATCTTGAATTGAAAGTGATCTTGAAGACCTGAAAAAAAGCTATAATGCTACTCCAAGGCTTAAACTTTAATTACTCCTTGCTCTTGAATTCTTGAAAATATCTCTTGAAGACTCTTGCTTGGAAACTCTAGGATTTCTTCGCTCTTGAATTACTTGCTAGGTGAAATAATGATTTGAAACCTTTTTTATATAGGCACTTCATCTAATTTAATGTTTATTAGATCCCAAATATCAACATTACCCAAAAAATTAAATTAGAAACCTTAATTTCCCACTCAAACCCTAAAAAGGTCCACATGGGACTCATACACCCAAGGTCGCATATGGGTCCCACCTAAGGGGACTCATATGCCCAAGGTAATGTATGAGTCCCATACTATATTTTTGGGGTGAGGAAATGTCACCGAGGTGTTAGAAAATTGAATGCATTTGATGATTTTATCAAAGTTTCAACTGAAATAATCCTTGGGATCTGAAATAAAGGGTCTTAGGGGCCTATTAATGATTACTTAAAGGGTCATGAATGCAAGAGTACTAAAATAGGTCCAAAGTAAGTGTGAAATTGTACTATATCCAAGAAGGGAGTATAATTTTCTACACTACATTTAGCCCCCACTTCAGTACCCATATGACACTACATGCATATGCAAGCTAAAGGAATTCAAACATTAAAATTCATCTCATAAAAGGATACACATATGGATTCATTTGCAAACATGGGAGAATGAAGCCCCTATTATAGCTATATGCATAACCATAATGTTAGGAACCACATCCTACAAAACCACTTCATTATTGTTCAAAAATCCTCTTATCTAACTTCTTCCGGAAATCAAATTTAAGGGTAGGTGTATACCCCCTTGATTTTGCTTGCTTTATGGAGGTAGAAACGAGATAGTAGTCTAGCCATAAAAAACTAGATAAGTCATATCATAGGGTATTTCCAAGTACCATACCACATAGTGATAGACATTTGAGGAAAATGGGGGTGGAATTATGAATCCAACGCAACAAATGACATAAAAAATGGAGTTTTGTAGCCTCCCGTTTGGTAGTTTGAATGAAAAATCACTTTTCAACCCTAACATGTAAATAACCTAATTTGAAACTATATAAGAGTAAAAAGTTAAGTAATTTGTAATCATTTTATCTTTTACCTTCTTGTAGCTTAAATTTTGTGGAGAGTGATTGACAATGTTGAGCATGTGACCATACGTGCCTCTGAGACTCAAGAGCCTACACGAGGAGGTGGCGCAAGGTGATCTACAACATTCGGTGAGTGGATTCTTCTCTACCTTAGCTTCATTTTTATACATTTATTTTATGTTTTAAGCATTTCTAGATAGATTTAGGACCCTAGAAGAAAAAGTCACAAAGCATCCCTTTTTTCTACAAAGTGTCCCTTTTTTCTACAAAGTGTCCCCTTTTTTTGCAAAGTGTCCCACTTTTTCGTGAAGTGTCCCACTTTTTTGTGAAGTGTCCCACGTTTTTGTGAAGTGTCCCAAAAAAGGATTAATGTTTCTATGAACCTTAGAAAAGTGCCTTAGAACAACTTTAGCACACTTTTTTGACTGTTGATGTATAGATTTAAGATTTTAGAATGCTTGTAGGTGATACTTTTATTGTTTTATATTAGATTCCTCCTCGATCACAAAAGTGTCTCGGTGGCAAACTATTATGTCGCTTATGAGACCTAGTCACAACATTATCAAAGGAGGACAAGGAGACACTATGGGCTACAGTGATATACTAGGCATCTCTCATGCCCCCCATGAGATACCATGATGTCATGCTGATAGCATTAGCACAGAGATGGGATGCAGATACCTACACCATTCATCTACCTAATTGCGAGATGACTATCACTCTGGAGGATGTTCATCACATTCTTTGAGTTCCTATTCGAGGTGATACTATCCATTTTTCAAAGGACCATTCATACAGGGAGATGAGAGCAAATATCCAGTACTATCTTGGAGGTCCGATTCGAGAGGAGATCATGGGACCATGTATTGAGCTACAGTGGCTAGTCTATGCACGATCACCACTTCTGAGGTGGATTATGATTTTTATCTTAGAATTAGTACTATTCCTAGATGGTTGGGGAGGACACCTGGATGGAGGACTAGTGCACATGATACGGGAGATGGAGCATCACCGAAACATTTATGCATGTGGTCGCAACATACTAGCATATCTATACTATGATTTAGAATGGTTCATTTACCATGAGGTAGACAGCACGGTGCATTGTACACTACTATAGGTTTAGTGCCTAGAGAACATCACATGCACCAGGCCAACTGGATTTCCTTCTATATGCACCCTAGGATACCCACACTCTATTGCAAGAATGGAAAGATTGAAGGTGTTGCCATTAATTTCAACTGGTCAATTGGTTATCAATTGATTGTTGTTGTCATTGGTGTCATGGACATAGGTTATTGGTTGTATATGTTGACTATATTGAGAAAATTGTAGTCAAGATATGTTGCAAGTGTTTAGTGGTTGCTCTGAGTTTTTCTCTGGTTTTTTCTCCTATTTTTGTATGGTTCAAATATGTTGATCATGATTGTTAAAATATGTTATATCTATATTTTTAGCTATTCATTCATTGTACAGTGAAAATTATGTTCACCAGTTCTGAATTTTGGTTTTTTTTGTTTCTAGTTGAGGTCTAGGAGAAATATTGTTCGTCCAAATTTCTCTTCGATGAAGTCTTATGACTTGTAGTTCTAGAGTTGATTTGTTTTTATTGTACTGAAGACAATTTTGGTATCTAGAAAGTTCATGCTTAATTGTTCTATGTGTTTTACACTAGTTTGTCCAAACTTTTGTGGAATACTTCTTTTGGAGTTAGTGAAGCATGTTGGATCTATTTGGGTCCTGATGAAGCATGTTTTTTGGTTTCCCTCATTTTATTTCCACCCTAGGATGTTTTGGAATTAACATAATTTGAAATAGAATTTGGATACCCAACTTTGGATATGTTTCAAAGTTGAAGACGGTATAAATACAAGATGAGTTAGTGGTGAAGGATATACAAGAGCCAAGAAGAGCGATAAGTGAAAGGAAAAAGAGAAAATAGATGTGATATTTATGTTATCCAATGAGTGTGTGTGATGCGAGTGTGGAAAATCAATGCAAAGCCTAAATGCTAAGTTTTTAGATGCAGTGAGAAAAAGTTGAACTCTATCATTCATGCATGTATGAAAGTGGTTGTGGCGGATTTCTCTATTGCATTGATATTTTTGTCTCTCTATAACATATCACTTCTTTCTTCTTTGTATCTCGATGGTAGTGATCCATCCGGGTTGTTAGCCTTATTCGACAGTGAGTCCTTGTTATGGTAGTGAGCCTCTTGTAATCGATTCTCTACACTATGCGCTAATCCTTATTGGTTTTCCACATAAATATGGTGTTATTGAGTTTATGTGTTGGATTTACATTTCTGCATTAGAATTTTATGATTAATAATTTAAGCATTATTAATAATTAGTTCTAGTGATTGAATTAAAAGTTTAAATTTGTGACAACTGATTCATCCCCCCTCTCAGTTGTCATATTCAACAATTGGTATCATAGCTTGGTTCCTTGGTGAAGAGCTTAATCACTTGAGGAAGGTTTTGGATGGCTAAAAAGATGACTTATGATTATCTAAGGTTTGATGGAACTAATTATGCTATCTGTAAAATATTGATGGAAGAATATCTAGAGTATCATGGATATTATGTGGAGAAAGTTTACAAGAATCCTTACACTCCTCCTGCTAATGGCCGGAGTATTCCTTATGAGATTAAAGCACATAAAGTGAACAATAAGGAAAAATACATTTTGAAGAATGGTATGGTACATTCTGAGTTAATTAATATTCAGAATTTCAAGACTACTAAGGAAGTCTGGGATGCTTTAGAAAGATCACATGAAGCTGATGAAAGAGTCAAAGAGGTGAAATTAGAAAATTTGGAGATAGGGTTTGAGCTTCTTGTACCATAGAAAAATGGATCTTTGGACATTTTCATGGTCATTTAGGTCTTTTTCTTGTGATTCTTGTCTTATTCTACTTAGATTTAATGTTGTAATGTCATTTATACATTTACATTAGGTCTTGAATATTCAAATTATTAAGACTTTATGATGTCTTTTGAAGGTGTTGAGAAGTTTTGTAACACATTTCTACACTTTTCTAGACTCTTCTTATTATAATTCATCTATATATTTCCTTTTTATCCCTTATCAAGTTTTATTTTAAAGTGATGTAAAGTCTTATAACAAACTTTCATTCTTTTCTAGGTTTGTCACCACTAAATACACTTTTCTTATGCTTTATTTGGTCCCTTTATGCACTTATAAGCCTTCATCAAATGTGTTTTTGAATATAAACCTGACAAACATCATTAAATGGAACTCAATTCCCGACACTCACTTGCTTTCCTTGAGTGGCACCCATTTGCCATGGGTAGCGAATGAGTCCCTCTTGGCAAAAAATTCAAAATAAATTCAAATTTCTTTTGGGTTTTTTTTCATTAAGACCTTAGGTCGGCCTGTGATGTATTTTCGAGAAATTAGGGAATAAGTGTGTATAAATAAGTGTTTTTCTATCCATTTTTAACCCCCATTCATTCATGCATTCAATTCATCTATTCATTCAAGTATTCTAGCATCCTCAATCAGCCAATCAAGCAATTATCAACCATCTTGGAGCAGCCATTGACATATCTTCAGACTTTAACAATAAGGGTTTGGTGATTTTGTGACACTTGCATGTTATTTTTTCTTCATTCCTTTCTCATTTCATTTCTTTATCAAGGGTTTGATTACTAAAGTGGTGTTTGACCAAGGCAAACCCCTATACTCTAACCCTTAACCAATTTTCCCCTCTTTGCATGTGTGTTTGTAGGTCTTGTAGGTAGATTTTTCAAAGAGATAGATGGTGAAATGTGGTCAAAAATTCATCAAATCTATTCAAGTCAACAAAGTCCTCATTCAAGCTTGGAGACATCATTCATCCCATTTTCTGTAGTTTTAATTCCGTCAACTGGACAAGAAGACAAGTGAAGATCTGGACCCACAGAGTTGACTTTAGAATTTGTAGATATTTGTAGGTGGATTCATTTTCTATTAGTGGAAAATGAGTCACACTACTAGGATGGAGAAAGTGTTTTTTGAGGTTTTCAGTTTTCGGCATCTTGAAACCTGTTTCAACAAAATTTACCAAAAGCGGGACTAATTCTCCATTTGTGGTGAATGAGTCCCAGTGGCCATCAATAGTGATTTCTGAAACATTCTAGAACCTTCCAGCATCAACATTCTACCTCTAGGTGTACTCCATTCAATCTCATTAATTTTTTTTTTCATTTGTTTATGTTTCTAGTTCATTTTTTCATATCACACTGTGTTTTCAAACACTTCATATTTATTATGTTTTGCAAAAATAATCAATCCATTTCATCAGTTTGTTGCATTTTGAATATTTCATTTAGACATAATTTCATTGTACTTGCATTATTTTGAGTGAACCACCTAAATTTTGTGTGGGATCTATCTCTCCCCTTTAGGTGAAAAACCCTAATTGAGCAAGAGAATCATAGCATCCTAAACCACAAAAATCTATGGTTCACTTCTGCATATGTCTGAATATAAGAATTTTAAATCTTATGTACAAATATTGGATGAGATAGTGGCTAGAATGTGAGGATTTAGTGCTACTGTAGATGAAACAAGAATTATTCCTAGAACTCTCCCTAATGCTTATAGTGAGAATGTGTATGCTATTGAACAAAGTATAGATTAAAAGACCTACACTAGATATTTTTTCTTGGGGATTTTTACATCTTATGAGATGAGGAAACCGAGTATGGGGAATGGATGCAAATTAGAAACTACTTTTAAGGCAACAAAATATGAGGATTCGGATGAAGAAAACTTTGATGAAATAGAAGCTAACTTTGTGAGAAGGATGAGGAAAGGCTCTGGTAAGTATGAAGGTATGTCACCATTTAAATGCTTTAGTTGTGGATAAATAGGTCATTATGCTGCAAAGTGTCTAGAAACATCTAAGAGGAATAAATAAATATATGAGAAAGAAAAGAAAGGAAAGAAGATTAACAAAGCATATTATGTGAATGAGAATGCTAGTATATTGGATGAAGATTCATAATATGAAAATCTTGATGACAATGAATGCTTGTTCATGGTGTTTAAGGATGAACCTACTTCTACTAATTTTGAAAAATAAGTGAAGTAAAGCCCTTCGGAGAAGGAGAAAAATGAAGGTACTATTATCTCTTCCCTACATGCTAAACAAGAAAAGAACTATTGGGTTGTTGACATTGGTTGTTCACATCACATGACCGATGATAAAAGGGTTTATTAAGCTTGAAAAATATTATGGACACTTGGTTATGTTTGGAGATGATACTAGTGCTAAAATCTATGGGATAGGTTTAGTAGGTTTTGATGGCAAGAAATATATTGATGATGTCAACTATGTTAAAGGATTAAGGCATAATCTTTTGAGTGTTGGTCAGATGTATAGTAAAGGATATGATCTTGTGTTTAAGGATGAGAGGTGTGAGATATGGAAAGGATCAGGAACATTGATTGTTGTAAAAAGGAAATCTGAAGGAAATATCTATCAAGTTAAAGGTGTTGATGGATGATGCTTTATGAATCAAATTAATGACAGTTGGTTATGGCATAGAAGAATGTGTCACATGAATTTTGATAACTTGGCAAGGATTAGTGCAATTCAGGTCGTGAGATATTTACCAAGAATTACAAATCTTGTTAATGTTATTTGCAATACTTTTCAATTTGGAAAGCAAGCAAAGAAATCATTTTCAAATCAAAGGAACAATCTATTAATGGTCTACCAAATTTAGTTCATAAAGACCTATGTGGTCCTACAAGAGTGAGAAGTCTACTAGGTGAAAGGTACTTTATGCTTTTGATTGATCTGATTATTCAAGATATACACAGGTTACAATTCTTAGACAGAAATCAGATGCATTAGATAGATTCAAGACATTAGAAGCTATGGTTGAAAATGAAGTGAATTTAGGGATAAAATGCTTAAGGTTTGATAGAGGTGGATAATTCACCTCCCATGAGTTTAATATGTTTTTTGAAGTGCATGGAGTAAAAAGATAGCTATCTGCTCTGAGAACTTCTCAATAGAATGGAGTTGTTGAAAGGAAAAACAAAACAATTCAAGAGGTTGCTAAATCAATGATTATTGAGGCTAGTTTACTGGAAATAAGCTATTCATATGATGTTTATGTATTCAATCGAGTTCAAGAAAGAGAAAACAGTACAAAGACCCCCTATGAGCTATGGTTTGGAATAATTCTTGTTAAGTATTTCAAGTTATTCAGAAGCAAATGTTATATCAAAAGAGATGAAACTTTAGGTAAGTTTGATGCAAGAAGTGATGAAGTTATTTTTCTTGGATATTCTACTAAAATAAAAGCATACAAATGTTTCAATAAAAGACTGAGAAAGATTGTAGACAGTGCAAATGTCAAGGTTGATGAGACAATGAAGAATTCCATTAACATTGATGGATATGTATCTGATGAACCTGATTGTGTAAGAATTGAAGACATTTTGGAAGAACAGGAAAATGATGAGTAAGAGAGAGTAGAATGAATAGAATGAAAGTGAAGAAGCTTCAGTGGTTTCCCCTAAGACACCTAGATATGTATAGAAGAATCATTCAAAAAGTTAGAATAGTGGAGATAAGACTAGAGGTGTATTAACTAGAAGTAGAGATGTTGCTAAAGTTAATTTGTGTTTACTTTCTGAGATTGAACTGAAGACTGTAAGTGAAGCATGTAAAGATGAGCATTGGATGGAAGCTATGAAAGAAGAACTTGTGTATATTGAGAAGAATCAAACTTGGGAATTGGTCATAAGAATCTCACATAAAAACATTACTATATCGAAGTGGGTATTTAGAAATAAGTTGAATGAGAATGGAGAAGTGCTCAGAAACAAAGCAAGGCTTGTGTGTGAAGGTTACTCAAAATTAGAAAGCATATATTTTTAGGAAAAAATTTCTCTGGTAGAAAGAATGCAAGCTATAAGGATTTTCTTAGCATTTGCTACTAATAAAGACTTTAAGACCTCTATCAAATGTATTTCAAGTTAGCATTTTTGGATGGTGAGCTAGAAGAAGAGGTCTAAAAGGAACAACCAGAAGGATTTCAATTGTTAGAGCAACAGGATTTGGTGTAAAGATTGAAGAAAACTTTATATGGATTGAAGCAAGCTCCTAGAGATTGGTATGTGAGGTTAGACAAGTATTTGATTTGGCAAGGTTTCAACAAAGGTATGATAGATAGCAATCTGTATTTTAAGATTGAAAATGATAAAATCTTGATTGTAGTTGTATATGTTGATGACATTATCTTTGGAGGAAATGAAAATATGTGAAAAATGTTTGCGGAAGAAATCCAGAAATAATTCGAAATGTCTATGTTTGAAGAGATGAATTTCTTTCTTGGGATACAGATTAATCAAACAGAGAAATGAATTTTAATTTCATAGTCTAAGTATGTGAAAGAGATGTTGAAGAAGTTTGGGATGGACGGTTCTAAACCGGTATGTACTCCTATGGTGACTAGTTGCAAATTGGGTAAAGATAATGATTTACCTAAGGATGATCAGAGCAAGTATAGATTTATGATTGGTTGACTATTGTATTTGACTACTATTAGACCGCATATTATGCATGTTGTCTATCTTGTGGCTAGATTTCAAGAAGATCCTAAGGAGAAACATGTTGTTGTTAAAAGAATGTTCAAATATTTAAATGGCACTCTAAATTATGGATTATGGTATCTTAGAGATATTGACTTTACTCTAAGTGTTTATATAGATGTAGATTGGGTTGGATGTGTAGATTACAGAAAGAGTACAAGTGGTGGTGCATTCTTTCTTGGTTGCAGATTGGTGGCATGGTTGAGTAAAAAGAAAGACTCGGTCTCCTTGTCTACTACTGAAGCTGAATATATTTTTTTTCATCTTGTTTCACACAAGTTTTATGGATGAAACATACATTGAAAGATATCAAAGTGTTGTATGATGATCCTATCTCTATTTTTTGTGATAATACAAGTGCAATTAACATTTTAAAGAATCCTATGATGCACTCGAGGATGAAGCATATATCTATCAGATATCATTTTTTGAGAGAGAAGGTCATGGAGAATGAAGTAAATCTTGAGTATGTTCTAACAAAGGATTAGGTGGCTGATATATTTATGAAGGCTCTTCCTAAAGATACTTTTGAGTATCCCTAGGAGAAGTTAGGGATCATTTTCCCTCCTTTCTTGAACTAGATGCATATGGAGATGCATCAACCCAGTGGATCTATGGGTCTATCTTTAATAAATGCACTAATGTTTTGGTGGCTACCTCTTAGAGGGAGCAGATAGTATCAGGTGTTGTCATTGTGAGTATTATGTTTTCTATGTCAAAGGGGAAATCAATGTTAAATATTTTTTTCCTCTGCCATTGATGTAAAATGGGGAGAGGAATCATGTGAAAAAGGAGAGGAAGTATGTGAAAAAGAAGAGGAAGCATGCAAAGAAAAAGAGGAAGAATATATAAGAGATTATCTAGTAAGAGAGAGAAACAGAAAGAAAAATCTTGAGAAGTGTATTCAGAGCTAGTATGGTGTCTTTGATGGTTTTTAACATCATGTGTTGCCATCAATGACAAAGGGTGAGATTGTTGCAAGAATGGAAATATTGAGGGTTTTTTCATTGATGTCAACTAGTCAATTGGTTATCAACTAATTGTTGTTATCATTAGTGTCATGGATACATGTTATTGGTTGTATATTTCAAGGATATTAAAAAAAAATTAATGAAGATATGTTGCAAGTGTTCAATGCTTGCTCTAGGTTTCGATCCTATTTTTGTATGGTTCAAATATGCTAATCATGGTTGTTAGAAGATGTTATATCCATATTTTTAGTTGTTGATTCATTGTACAGTGCAATTTATGTTCACCAATTGTGAACTATGGTTTTTTTTTTCTAGTTGAGGTCTGGGAGAAATATTGTTAGTTTGGATTTCTCTTTGATGAAGTCTTATGACTTGCGGTTCTAGAGTTGAGTTGTTTTAATTGTATTAAAGATAATTTGGGTATCTGGAAAGTTCGTGCTTCTATGTGTTTTACACTAGCTTGGCCAACCTTGTGTGGAATACTACTTTCGGAGTTAGTGAAGTGTGTTGGATCTATTTGGGTCCTGATGAAGCATTCTTTTGGGTCACCCTCATTCTATTTCCACCCTAAGATGTTTTAGAGTTGACCTTATTTGAAATTGAATTTGGATAGCTGACTTTGGATATGTTTCAAAGTTGAATATTGTATAAATACATGATGACTTAGTGGTGAAGGGTATACAAGAGTGAAGAAGAGACATAAGTGAAAGGAAAAAGAGAAGATATATGGGAGATTGATTTTATCCAATGGGTGTGTGTAATGCAAGTGTTTCAGATTAGTGTGAAGCATAAATGCTAACTTTTTAGATGCAGTGAGCATAAGGTGAACTCTATCATTCATGCATGTCTACAAGTTATTGTGGTGGATTTCTCTATTGCATTGGGATTGTCATCTCTCTATAACATATCTCTTATTTCTTCTTCTTTGTATCTTTGTGGCAGTTCAAGCCCTCCGAGTTGTTAGCCCTGCTGGATAGGGAGTCTTGTTCTAGACAATGAGTCCTTGTTCTGATAGTGAGCCTTGTTTGTCAGGAAATGAGCCTCTTGTAATCGGTTTTGATATTCTCTATAGTGTGAGTTAATTCTCACTATGGTTTTTCACTTATTGGGTTTTCCACATAAATCTAGTGTTATTGATTTTATGTGTTGGATTTAAGTTTTTGCATTAGCATTTGATGATTAATCATTTAAGTAGTATTAAGAATTAGTTTCAATGATTAAATTAAAAGTTTAATTCTATGAAAACTAATTCAATCCCCCCTCTCAATTTTCCTATTCAACATTCTTTCAGTTATCCACTGAGACAAGCATGGTAGTATTGAGACTTGCTTTTTTGGAGAGTTAGGTTTGACTACCTAGGTTAGGAGGAGATCTTATGGAAACCTTACTAGCTGATACTAGAGTGGCCAGATGAGACCCACTAGTTGATGAGGATGTAGAGGGATAGGTTTCTACTAGTGAGACATGACTACATAGTAAGACCATTCTACTATGATCATGTCATGAGATAGTTCAGATAGGTATAGGTGCCACTAGTAGAATGAGCATTTTATAGGAAATTAGTGTGGAGTGCCTGGAGACTAGGACATATGATATGAATCACAGTCGATGATGTTGCATCCAATGATTCAGATCTCAACATTCCCCTAGTCTTTGATGCTGATGATGTAGGTACTACTGATGCATATGAGGAGTGGTGGACCGCAACACGACCATCTCCAGTGTTTCCTATGGATCATCCTATAGGATTTGCAGGGCCTCTTCTAGATCACAAGGATGAGGAGGAGGAGATAGGTGAGAAGACAAGTGTCAGGGCTGAAAACCTATTTGTGGATAAGGTATAGGAGGATTATGACGAGGAGAAAGACTCATACTATGAGGAGGATGACGACGATAATGACGACGACGATGATGACGAGGGCCAACTGATGAGCAAGGGTAGTGATACAATAGATGAGGGTCTAGTTTCCCATGAGTGGAGAGATTCAGTTCCCACCTAGGTTACCAAATCATAGTCAATAGCCGCAACACGCGCCAACACTTATGAGCATGGAGAGGCTAGCACATCTTCTATTCCTCCTACATAAGATGAGGTTGTTTTTACATAGCCGATTGGAGATCTACGTGATGACACACTATTTATGATTATGCTTATAAATTTTTAATTATGTTCATATTCATGCTTTCATTTTTATTTGTATCATGACATGTATTGATTATCTTTATGATTTCTATCTTGCAGGGTCCATGAGAGAGTTGCATGATCTCTATAAATGGGAAACCATGAAGATAGTACCTCATTCAATCACAGACGAAGCTACCGGCACAAACTACATGCCCCCACCCATTGTGGATTAGCATCAAGATTTTTTTGAGCCTTTTATGAGGTTAAGAGGTGCATATGAGAGTGCTACTAAGCACGTTGATCGAGCCGAGAATGACTTATTAATATTGTAGGCTACATATGAGGAGGTTCAATCATCTCGAGATCCAATAAAGGTTGAGAGACTTTGTGGAGAGGTTGCTAAGCTATAGGCAGAGAGAGACTGCATAGACTGAGAGTGCATGGAGGACATCGTACAAGAGGTTACAACCATTGGATGAGCACAAGGACTACAATCTACACTAGATTCTATAGCTATGTCACAATCGTGTGTTATCATCTCTCAATGGATGCGATCACCAGGTCTTGAGGGATCCGATACTCATGGGCCATAGTAGTCTTGTATACTTGATGATATGTACTTAAAAATTTGTTATTATATATATATTAGTATTTATGTTTTGTTGTTTATGTTTATGTGCTTAAGAAATGTGAGAGAAATAACATACTATCTACTAACTCTAACATTATTGCTTTATCATTCAGACTATTCAAGAAGGAAAATTAGACATAATATCGACACAAATTCATGGCATTAATGGGTTCTTTGAGAGGTGTTCCATCCATTTCTATTAACATGTATGCTCCAAACCCATAACTTTCATCAATTATGTAAGGTCCTAACCAATTAGGGCCGAATTTTCCTTTTTTAGTCAGGGCAGCATTAATGTTATTTTGATTTTCAAATAGCACCAAATCACCTTTATTAAATGAACAAGGGATGGCATTATCATTGTGACTACATTGCATCTTTCGAGAGTAAGATTGAAGATGCTCAAGAGCATTAATGTGTTGTTCATCAAGCATTTCAAGCTAATGCAATCATTGTTCTTTATAAGTATTGTAATCAATAAATCCTTGAAGAGTGATTCTTAATGAAGGAATCTCTAACTTTGAGGACATTATTGCCTCAGTACTATAGACAAGGTTATAAGGAGTATTTCTAGTTGATGTTCTAATACTAGTACTATAAGCCCATAACGCATGTTTCAGCTGTGTGTTCCAATCCTTATTATGCTTGTTTACTATTTTCCATAAGATTTTCTCAATGGTTTAATTAGTTTATTCAACTTGACCATTAGATTGCGGTTAGTAGGGTGTTGAAAAATGATGTTATATGGTAAACGTTTCTAATAAGTTCTTCACGTCATTATTCTTAAATTGTGTCCCATTGTTTGAAACTAATGTGGAAGGGATTCCAAAGCGAGCAATAATGTGTTCCAATATGAAATGACATATTACATCGGTCGTTGTTGAATGAAGGGGAATGGCTTCTACCCATTTCGTGAAATAATTTGTTGTGGTAATTATAAATGTGTTTCTAGTGGAAGAAGGTGGTGATATTTTTCCAATAAGATCTAGACCCCATAATGAGAAAGGTCAAATAGGAACTTGTGCATGAATCTCAGAAGCAGAAGCATGAATCAAATTGCTATGTTCTTGACATTTATGATATTTCTTAATGTCTTCAAATAAATCTTGTTCCATATGTATACAATAGTATCCTATGAAAATTATCTTTTGAACTAATGATCTTCCTCCAAAATGACCCCCACAAGCACCTGCATGAGCTTCTGCAAGCACTATGGGGATTTTGGATTGTTTAAGGCATCTAAGTAAAAGACCATCAAAGGACCTTCTATACAAAATGTTAGTAGGAATTATATATCTAGACGTAAGTTTTAGAATGTGGGCTCGAATATTCTTAGTTTTCGGCTCAACAAAGGTACCTTCTTTCAAATAATTAAATATCGATGTATACCATTCACTAGAGCTTTCCATGGTTGTTGATAACACTTCTTCGACCTTATATTCTATTCATGGTTTCATAATTGTATGGACAATGAATGTGAAATATTTTGAAGGATATTGAGGAGATATAAGGGAAGTTGCACTTTCCATTGCATCGACATGACAATTATCTTTTTGTGGGATATTATCAATGGTGTATGAATCAAAGGTGTTTAACAGAGTCATTGTGAGATCCTTATATATTGATAATTGTCATGCTTTGCTTGATACAATCCTTTTATTTGCTTAATATTAATTGTGAATCACTGGAAATCTTAATATTTTGAGCTCCTAAAGTTAAAGCGACACGTAGACCAACAATTAATGCTTCATATTTTATTGTGTTGTTTGTGCATAGGAAGTTTAAATGGTAGGACAACGGAATAGGCTTTCCTATAGGCAGGACTAGTATAACCCTTATGTCAGAGCTAGTTATACACTTAGAGCTATCAAAATATAAATCTCATGTATTAGTTTCAATTTTCAACACATTATCATCAAGGAATGAATAATTGTTGGGTAAGGATAAGGGAGAGGAATCATCAACTAATTGGTGAATCAAGGCTTGTCCTTTAATTTCCTTTTGTGAGACAAACTTAAGGTCAAACTCTGTTAACATAACCCACTTAGTTAGGCATCCTGATAAATTTGTTTTAGTGAAAAGGTGTTCTAAAGGATCGAATTTCATCATCACATGTATTTCAGCATTCAATAAATAATGTCTCAATTTACTAGTAGTGAATACAAGAGCCAAACATTTTTTTTGTTATCGTATATCATGCTTCATAATCAATCAGAGTCTGGCTAGTGTAATAAATAAGATGTTCTTTTACCAATTTCATCTTGTTGAGCCAACAATGTTGTGAGAGCATGTGTCGACGTTATTGTATAAAGGATGAATGGTTTGTCTTACATAGCAGGTTTTAAAATAGGTGGAGTAGCAAGATAATCTTTCAAACTCTCAAAATCCTATTTACAATCCTTATTCCAATTAAATTGAATCTCTTTCTTAAGGAGTTGTGTAAAAGGTAATGTTTAGTCTGCTAAGGATGCTACAAAACAATGGATAGCTTGAATTCTTTCTTGTCAAGTGTGCAATTGAGAAATGTTTCTACGAGGTAGCATGTTAACTATAACATCAATTTTCTTCATTTCCACCTTAATTCATCTTTGAGATACTATAAAACCTAGAAGTTTTCCACTATCTACACCAAAAATGTACTTTTTCGGGTTTAGCCTCATGCTATATTTTCACATTCACTCAAATATTTTTTCAAGGATATTCACATTGTCTTATTGATTTAAAGATTTGGATAGAATATCATCAACATAATCTTCCAAAATCTTATGTATATAATCATGAAATATCAATGTCATAGCTCGTTGATATGTTTTCTCTATGTTATTTAATCCAAATGGCATGACTACAAAACAAAATTTTTGCCAAGATGTAGCAGAGGTTGTCTTGTATTGATCTTGAGGGTTAATCAAGATTTGATTTATCCAAAAATTCCATCCATGAATGACAACAAAGCATGTCATGTAGTCAAATCCACTATCATGTTAATATTAGGAAGGGGAAACTCATCTTTTCAAGATGCTTTTTTCAAATCACAAAATTTTGTACACATCCTAAAATGATTGTCAGGTTTCATGATTGCAACAATGTTTGAGATCCAAGGAGAATAATCAATAGGTCATTTAAAACCATCTTTAAGGATTTTCTCAATCTCAACCTTAACTAATAAGGCTATATTAGGAATCATGTTTCATATCTTTTGTCTAACTAGTTTAGCATTCTCTGCAAGGACTATGTTGTGTGTCACTATGTTAGCATCAATTCCTAGGATATTTGAAATAGTCCAAGCAAAAAGTTTAGGAAAGTTATGAAGTAAAGCTACATGGTCTTCTTGTTCATCTTCATCAAGGCACTTCCCTAGCTTAATCACTTTCTCCTCATCGGTATGTTGATTGTATCTCCCAAAGGGAGTGTGGTTTGTTTCAGAATTTCAGGATTGTATTCTTTGTTGTCTTTATCATTCTCATCACTTTCCTTCTTTCTGTATTCTTGCTTAGAACTAATCATAGCACATGTAACCCATTTATTTTTAAGAGGTGTAAATGGTTTGTCATAAACTCCTAAAATGTATTTCAAGGCTTCATCATCTTCAAAGTATTCATGATTCTTCGGAAGTTGTGTCAATCAATTTAGGATGCTTCAAGGTGAGGGTTGTTTTAGAGTTACAAATGATGGTTTTGATGTTTAACAAGGTTCTTTTCATTGCTTGCATTATCTTAGAAGGATAATAACCCCAAACCATTTTTTTTCTTGTGTGTTAAGCTCTATAGGAACACAAATTCCTTGTTCTTTCCTTCCACATCCTTTTCCACTATAGCCAAGTTATTTCATTAGCTCATAACCTTTTCCATAAAGTTTCTCCATTTCTTTGGGGTTTGGTGGTTCTTGATAATCTATATCATCAAAGTTTTTTATATAGATTGTGGCTTCTTTTGGAGTAGATGAGGTTAATTCTTGTGAGTTTTCCTTTGAATTTTGCATTGACATTACCATTGGTTTCTTTTGTTTATCAGTTTCTTTTGTTTTAATTTTGTATTCTTTCATAAATGTTGGTGTAAATTCCAAAGGTCCCCAATCATCTTCCAGTAACTTTGATGATTTTTTCATCTCTTGTTTCTCTTCTTTCATAGGTTCTATGTTTGAAATTGGAATTAATGTGTTTAGAGGACTTGTCATTCCTTTTTCAACTTGTAAGAAACTTTCAAGCTCAGGTCTATTTCAACTTGGTATAATTTATTGTTATAGACATACTTCATGATATGATGAAGAGCCAAAGTCACCACATGAATCTCATGAATCCAAGGTCTTCCTCAAAGAAGATTGTATGAAATATCATGAGAAATAATATGAATAGGAGTTTGTAATGTAGCCTTTCCAACTATAATAGGAAAAGTAATCACACCAAGTGATTACTTTCCTACATTTCAAATCCTTGAATTGATGAGGAATTGGGTTCAATTATTGATTTATCCATGCCAAGTCTATCCAAAAGGGTCACACTACACACATTAAGAGAAAAACCATTTTCAACAAGGGTTATATTTATTCCTATCCTATTAAAGATAGCTATTATCATGAACACATCATTTTTATTTATCATCTCCAAAGGAGGTAGCTCATGATATGCATAGTATGATAATTAGGTGAATTTTGAATTAGGTCCCATAGGAGGGAATATTCATAAGTTGTTCAACAAGATCATACTCCTTCCCACTATGCGAAGGAAAATGAGGAGCACTAGGAAAGATGGGTTGAGGAAAAGGTAAAGATGTTGAAGTTGTTTGTCTTGGTTGTGGATTGTTTCTAGCATTATATGTATGAGCAATGGTATTATGACTTGATTGTTACGAAACATTATTCTTAGGTGGTTCAAGGGTGAAAATGGGTTTGTTTTGAGTTTGAGTTTTGTTTGAAGGTGGGTATAGGATGAGTTGAGGTTGAATCAAATTAACTTCCCTTTATTTCAGTTCGTTGTAACAAACCTTAGTGTGAACCTTTTGAGATGAAGTCCTCAAGGGCTTCATCTAAAATGTCAAATTCATCACTACTAAAAGGCTTGAGGGTTAGGTTAATGTGGAGAAATAAATTTGACATAATCAAATAAATATGATTTCTCCAAGGGTTTCATTGGTTTATAGGTGTTTTTGTTTTGTTTTCTAATTGTTGGTTAATAGATTGAGAACCTTGAAAATCTACAATTGAATGTCGAAAAGGTGTAGAAAAATTAACCCAACAACTCTGAATATTACTCTTTAGACAAGATGAATATTCTTTGAATTATTTGAGGTACAAATCCCTCACATGATTTTCAGTGAATAGAAAAAATAGGAAAAATAAAACATCATGTATGGTTTTAAGTAGAAAGCATAAAAGGTATACCCAATATAAAAAAAAATCAAATATCAGGTGTGTGATTCAACGGATAAGAAGTATTAGCACAAAGACTAATTAATCATCAGAAACAAAACATCTGCTCTATACCATATGAGAAATCAAATCGATTATAAGAACTACATTTCTCATACCAAGATAAGACATGCATAAGATATTCTCAAACAAAAAGATTTAAGAAATCAGATTAACTCCACCAAATTGCACATAGAAAAAATAGTAATTTCATTCATCAACAGTATTGAGAAAACTTGTGAAACTGTCTAGAGACAACATATGAAGATGGATACATTTTTTAAATAAGTGGATCAGTCATGCCTTTTCATGTCCAATTAAACAAAAGAAACTTAAAATAAATAAAGAGGAGCTAAGTCATTATGACGGGGTCACTTCGTTTCCAGCTTCTGAGATCACCAAAGGTTTCTTCTGCCATGCCTGGAAATCCTTAAGGATGTCCATAAGGTCCTTATGCTAGGGAATGATTACATTTTCCATCCTTACTTTTCACATCAAATGAATATCTTTAGCCATTTCCATGTGATGCTTGCAAACCTTCATAAGATCCATTGCCTAAGATGATACCAAGTGTAATTCACTTAGTTTTGTAAGTCTTCACCATTAAGTGAGGGTAAGTCAAGATTTTATTTGACTATTTTCTTGAAATTAGGTGCCAAAATTCTAGTGTCCACATCATCCCTTATTCCATCTTTATCTTGAAGTAGACCAAGGGCCACTAAGGTGCTCAATGCTTCATTTGAAATGGCAGTGTATTCATTGGTGATCTCTTTAATATTCTGTAAACTCTGATTAGAAACCTCTAATTTTCACTCTACTCCTTTAGTCCATGATAGGTAGTGAGTATTTGAAGCATTAGGTATGAATTGCGTTGCAACTAATATTTCCATATTTGAGCTCATCAATAAATTCAATTCAGTTTGATAATTAACCCACAATTTCTCTTCTTTTTCAGTACCAATGGCTTCATCCCCTAAGGTGGATTTCAAAGAATTCACCTCTTAGATGTGTTTAAAAGATTTAGTAATGACAAGGCTTCCCTTCTTGATGAAGGATTCATTCCAATCATCTACAACCCTACTTAAACTTTGACAACTTTTAATTTTATTTAGGGCTTCTTTTCCAAATACAGTAAGAGATTACACAGAAGAATCTATTTGGGAGAGAGGCTATGGGACGAGCTCAAAAATAGACTTTAGACAATTGGTCAAGTCTCAAAATTGGGCTTTCAATTCATATTTTCTTTCCTTATCTTTCTTTGACCTCTCAACCATCCTAGCTAATGACACTTGAAAAATTACATCCCCATCCCTAGTAGGAGGACCAAGGTCTACCCTATTCACTTCGAAGTCACTTGATGCTGCATTAGAAACATCTCTCTCCACTGAAGGGTGTACAATTTCCAACTAGAGTGTCCCTGATTCTATGTCATGTATAAGCCTAGCAATGGTCTTTAACTTTTTAGGTTGATTTGAAGTCCTCTGCAACAACTGACCTACCATGTCTTGCTTGGGAAAGTTGGGCTGTATAGATTTCCTTTTTTATGACAATGAATCTTCCATCTAGGTTGGGGTTACCACGACCCTAGTTGCCTTAAAACCTAGGGACTCAAACAATGTCTGAGTGACTAGAGATGTATCTCCTACACATGCGGTTGTTTCTGGCCTATGAGAGGTGCTTACCTCTCTGATAGGTGATTCATTTTGAGAAGGGGGGAGCCAACATTCAAGTTTTCTAATCCTCCCTCTTCCTCCTCTCCTTCATTATCCTTCCCTAGAGTAAGTAGGTTGAAAATTTCATCCCCATAGGTTTGTGAATACACATTCTTTTTCGGTGGATCTTCATCACCATCTCCTTGGGCAGCTCATGATAAGGACTAAGGAACATTACCAATTGATTTCCTACTAGTAGAGGTTTGAGAGGCACCTTTAGCAGGTCGTAAATCTTTGGATCTAGTATAAGGGTGGGATTGCCCAGTTTTGTTTTTAGTCACCCATTCTCGGGTTCTAGTCAGAACATCAATAGTTTTAGCTTCAATGGTTTCTTTTTCTTTAAAATT
The DNA here is from genome assembly GCA_007258455.2 of Sequoia sempervirens. Lineage (NCBI taxonomy): Eukaryota > Viridiplantae > Streptophyta > Pinopsida > Cupressales > Cupressaceae > Sequoia > Sequoia sempervirens. The sequence goes on along the minus strand of VDFB02000008.1, from coordinate 191,208,795 downwards.
CCAATCCATGGCAGGAATGGGCCAAATTTTTATTAATTCAATATATATAGGGTCGACCATGTCAGACCCATCTTCAACAATGCTTTGCAAATCCCATTTAAAATAATAAATGATGATTTGTTATACAATTAATCTCATCCATCTTCTTCTCCTAACCCCGTATTCATCGAAGCAATTGGCTCAATAATCTTCAAGGTTGGACTGGTGATAGAAGGTAGGGCTCAATTTCAAAATTTTCTACTATAATTTTTTAGATCAAAAGAAACATGTTCCTCATATGGAGGCATGTTATACCTGGACAATTCTTTCTCAATATTCAAAGCATTAGACATTGATTGGAAAATATATGCAGCAAAACCAAATGAAAAATTGTCTGTCAATTTTTTTCTATCTTGGCATAATCTATTAACATCGTCCAATTGTCTACTAACCTCAATAACCACCCATTTTTCTTCAGGATACTTGGGTAATTTTATAGGGAAACTATTATATCCACTTACTCTTATGTATGAAAATATCTTTAATTGAATAAAATGGTTACCATAAAATTCCACAAATTGCATTGCCTCTGGGGATAAACTCATTGCAGAATGCCCCTGCAATTCCCTGATCATACTCATGGTAAAAGTGTTGTAAACTCTTCTAAAATGCAAGAAGCTCTTGTGAAGTTGGAGTTTGTCAAAATAATTGTAAATTGGTAATTTTTCTGGAGGCAAATCACTCGGCCTTAATCCAAGCCAAGGTCGAGTGCTAGAGAGGGCATATATTAAATATGATGACATAAAGAAAAATATGTTCAGGGTGAAGAATGACATAAATTCATGTAGATGGTCACTAATAATCTTTTCCCAGTCCAGGAATTTCTCCCCACTCAATATGATTTGGATGAAGAAATACATCCATTCTTCAAAGTCGTGAGCATTTTCATTTCCTCACATAACCATCTTTCAAAAATTTAAAAACAAACATCTATGGGTGGGAACAAAAGAGGTTTGAATATGCACCCAAGTTCAAATGTCATGGTGAAATGTCACCCAAGTTAATAATCATCATGCAAGCAACGAGGTTCGACAAGACATACAAAACACCACCTAGTTTGAACATAGGAAGGAGGTAAAAAGGCCCAAGCGGTAAAGTGGGAGATTCAATGAACTTAAGAAAACATTGCCCAGGTTCATACCATGACATGAAACACTGCCCACTTTAAAATGACATGTTTTCTAGTTAGCGAGTGGCTCAATGAGGTGTGGGATAAAATAATAGTAATAGTGGCTTTGACTGGGGACAAAGACTGATAAGGATGAAGTAATGAACCAAGACAAAAATGGGAGGAAAAAATTGTCTTATTAATTGGGCAATGGATTCAATCAAAATAGAATGCACTCTCCAACAACAAGGTGTGGACAATGATTTTGGATTTCCCACATAGTGATTTGCTTCTTCTAGGGTTTTTTACCTAAAAAGAGAAAGGGGAGGGGCCCAAAATTCTAATGTCAACACTCAAAGTTAATGTAAATGAGATGTAATATGCCAAAATATGATGTAATAATGCACTAATATGAAAATAAACTGATCTAATGATGCAAAACCAAAGAAATGCAAAGTGTTGGAAAACACAATGTGATATGCAGAAATATTAAACAAATGCAATAAAGGAAAAAATAAAGATGCAAGAAAAAAACTATGCATCTGAAAACTAATGAAGAGATCACTAAGGATTGAAAAGACCTCAAAAATTCTAGAAATTTTTATTTTTGAGCCAACTGGGACACTTACACCAAGTTGGGCAACTTAGTCCTAGACTAGGGAAACTGCCCAGAAAGTTGTTTCTGCCAAATGGGTACCTAAAACTGCAAAAATTCTTGAAAAAGAAGTGCAGTGGGACTAAGTCGCCACTATGGGTGACTTAGTCCACTTTATATTTTCTGAAAATCTGAAAGTGGAAATGGAATCCCACAAACCGCACTCTACTTTTTGACAAAAATTCAGATCTGAATCTTCGATAAACCCTACAAAATAGAAGATAATTTTATTTCTAATGGGGGTTTTCCTCAAGGAAAACCCCTAGTTGGTATTTAAACTTTTTGAAAGACAAAATATGCACAAAACCCTAGCCTTAAGTGTTTCTAAGACTAAGAAAAGCTAAAATGAGATAAAACCCTATTCTAATGTGCTAGAATAAGATGAACAAATGGCACTTGAATGATGCAAGACCTCAATGCAAGAAGCCCTAAAAAATTTCAAATGAATGTAAATGACATGAAAATGTAATGAAAACCCTAAGTCTAAAAATAGAGAGAAAATGGAAGATGGAATCACTTTGAAAACAAGTCATTAGGTGTGATTTGATGGCTAGTTGCATCTCCTCAACATAGATTTCTCCTTGATTCACCATAGGCATCCATGATCAACCCTTTGCAATGTGAGGTCTTGAACAAAAAGGTGAGCTTGAAGACCTGTAAAAACCCTAGTTTGTTTCCCTTAAGCTTCAACTTTGCTGTAAAATGCTATTGAATCTTCTTGTGAAAGATACTTTTGCTCTTGACTTTTGATTTTTGCTTTGTAAAAATGACTAGGAGATGTGAAAAATGGTCTAAAATGTGTATTTATAGGCATTAACACCTAATTTTATCATTATTTAGACCTAAGTGGCTGATATCCACTAAAAAACTAATTTGAATTGGTGAAATTCCTGCTCAAAAGTGGAAACTACCCCAAAAGGGACTAAGTCGCCACCTTGGGCGACTTAGTCCCACTAGGGATTTTTTTGGTGGGTTTCACAAAATTTGAGTGGTTTAAATGATTTTTGTTAGGATTTAAGTGATTTGTGAGTGAATTGGGCCTCAAAGTCCAAAATCATGAGCATTAGGGGCCTATAAATGCAGTTTTAAAAGGGTGAATGATACAAGGTGTCTAAAGCGGGACCAATTTTTATCACAAAATTGTCTCTTTCTTCAAGAGTATATAATTTTTGGTGACACATTAAGCCCCCACTTTAGCGCCTATATGAATCTACATGCATATGCAAGCTAAAGTACTCTAAACATTGTGCATTACTTCATAAAAGGATGCTCATTCAAAAGAAGGGAGAATGAAGCACCTAATGTAGTTATCTACAAAACCACAACATTACGAATCACATCCTACAACACAAATTCATTAGTTATCCAAAAATCATTTTTCCTAACTACTAGAACTCAAATTCGAGGGTAGATGTATTCCCCCTCCTTGATTTTACTTGCTTTACGAAGGTGAAATCAAGGTAGCAATCTAGCCACATCAAACAAGAAATATCATATCAGAGGACATTTCCAAGTACCATGTCACATAAGGGTATGTGCAGGATCATGATGGGCCAAAAGTGGCAATATGATGGGTATGTGGCTGACAACTTTTTTTTACCCAAAATTGATGAAACAAAAAGGGTTTTTAAAGGAGATTCTCAGCTTTCCACAATATAAATTATGCTTTTCTTGAATTTAATAAGTAATTATTATTCATTTTCTATTCAAATTATGACTAAAGTCATTGATAACTGATTGAAAAACATCTATAGCTTTCAAATGGTATCATATTTTTAAATCCAAAACATGCATCACATTCTATGCTTTGTATACTATAGGATTAAAAAAAGAAACTTGAATTTCATGAATTTTTGACCAAGTTAAGTGGTTAGGACATATGAGTTTTTATATTTTTAAAATTTGTAATGAAAATTCATAATTAATTATTTACTTGGAAAAAATTACAAAAAATATGCATCACATCGGGACATGAGTCCTCTACTTATATCTAAAATTTTATAAAAAAATATTATCATTTTATTGTGGTTAGGTGGTCAAACAGACACATACTTCTTATTTTTCCACAGAAATTTAAGTACTATTGCATTGAAATTTCAAATTTTCACCAAATAGATATTTTTTTTTAAAACAAGCCTAGGAGTTTAGAAACTACATTCAATTTACTACATATTCTATTCTTACATATTTTTGAAATAATATAGATAACTTATTCAAAATTTTATGTCAAGTTTCCTAACTCTAATTTTTCTAATTTTTTTGCCACTTAAGGGCCTGTTTTTTCCATGATGATCTTGTACATACCCATAATGATAGACATTTGATGATCTCAGGTGTGGAATCATAATTTCAACGCATCAAATGGTGTCGAAAATGAAGTTCCCTAGCTCCTGTTATGTTATGTTGAATAAAAAATACTTTACGAATTCATAAAATAGAAGAAACACTAATTTAATGCATAGGAAAAAGAAATGAAAATAGGTAAAAAGAGGTAAAGGAAAGTAATGTGTCACTTACTATTTCATTTTACCTTTCTATAGCTTGAGAGTGACGAGTGAGACAATAAAATGTTGACCAGATGGGGATATACACCTGCACGTTTGGACGTTCTACGAGGCCAGGTGGCACACGATGAGCGTCAGCATGAGGTGAGTCTATTCTGCAACTTTCGTTTTGTGATTTTGTAATGATTTATTGATTTTTGATGCATATCTAGGTTAATTTAGGATCTTGGAAAAAAAAGTTAGCAAAGTGTCCCCTTTTTTTGCAAAGTTTCCCATTTTTTTCACAAAGTTTCCCTTTTGTTCGCAAAGTGCTTTGTTTCTTCGCAAAGTGTCCCATTTCTTTTTGAAGTGTCTTGTTTCTTTGTGAAATGTCCCAAAAATGGTTCTAAAGTGTCTAGGGCCTTTAGGAAAGCACACTAGATGGACTTTAGCACACTTGCATGATGAATAATGTAAACTTGAAAGATTTTATATGATTTTTAGAGCATATTTCTATAAAATTTATAGGTACCTGTCTGAGGACGGCAGTGATTAGGAGGGAGATAGTTGAACTTATTGAAAGATCTATCTCCATCACTATCAACAGAGGAGATAGAGCATTTGCACATTGTGGGAATCTATTAGGCATATCTTTTACCTCCTATGAGATACCACAATGCCATGTTGATGGCTCTCTGTGAGTGGTGGGATGTAGACACATGCACTTTTCATTACCCTATAGGAGAGCTGATGATCACATTGGAGGATGTACACCAGATTCTCTATGTTCCAATTAAAGGAGAGTAAGTAAATTTGTGTAGAGACCACACCTTCCATGAGCAAAGGGCTGATTTATAGTATTTTTTAGATGGTCCAATTCATGATGCACAGGTTAGAGGATAGATTGATTTTTCCATGCCATTATATTCATGGGAACCAGTGGTTTGATAGATTATGATGTATATCATAGCCCTATTTCTTATTCCTAATGGTTGAGGTGGGCACCTTGAGGGAGGACTAGTCTACTTGATTTGAGGGATGGTAGAGTAGCTCACAATATTCGCCTAGGGTTAGTGAAACCTGGCACATATATATTATGATCTAGGGTGATTTGTATTCCGAGAGGTAGACAATATGGTGCACTACACACTTCTATAGGTGTGGTTCCTTGTGCACATTACATGTACCAGACTAGTCGGCTATCCATGTGTAATAGCAGTAGGGTATCCTCAGGCTTTTGGCTTTCCTCTGTAGTGACTATGGCAGTATGGTGGTTTACACTTTTGGAGGGTACAATTCAACCAACTAGATGAGGACAAGGTCCTTTGGAGACCTTATCAACTAACATTGCATTGGCCAGATCATACTAGACAGTTGAGGAGGATGTAGATGGATATATTTTTGGTTGGCTATCATGACCATGTAGTACGACCATTCTACTATGATTGGGTCATCCAAAAATTTGGAGAGGTGTAGACACCACCCAAGAAACGATCCTCTTTTAGGAGATCAACATGGAGTGCCCAGAGACTAGGTGATATAGTATGACTCACTCTTGTGCATATAGTTGAGAGTGACTCCAATGATTCTGATCATGACCCACCACCAGTATCTAACACATATGACATTGGTGCCATAGGAGAGCATGAGAAATGGTGGATAGTGACTCGACAAATACCAGTATTCCTAATGGATGAGCTAGTGGGAGATGTAGAGTCACTACTAAATGAGGGAGATGACCAGGAGGATAGAGTTGAGGAAACATCCTATAGGGCTACCAATATATTCACTGACATGATTAATGATGAGTATGATGAGGAGGAAGATATAAATTATAATGGCCAAGACAGAGAGGAGGAGGATGATGAGGAGTATGAGGAGGATGAGGAGGATGAGTATTTCAAGGAGGAGGAGCCACCCTTGAGTGAGAGTGATGAGGCAGGAGCTGAGGACTGACATATGTGGGGAGATTCCTCTCCCATCCATATGACGAGGTCACAAGCAATAGTTGTAGTAGGCACTAGTACTCATAGTTGAGGGGAGGCTAGCATAGCCTCCATGCCCCCTGTATAGGATGTTATTGAGATTGTTCAGCCGTTCGGTGATATAGGTGATGAAATTTAATTTTATGCATTTTTTTTAGTGCTGATACTCTTTTTATTTATTATGATGATGTTTACTAATTGTGTAATGTTTCTACCTTGTAGGAGCAATGAGAGACTAGTAGAAGTTCTACCATTAGGCTTCTGCAAAGATAGTACCTACATCCATCGACGAGGAGGACATGGACCCTAATTACATGCCCCTACCTATCCTGGAGGAGGAGCCAGAGTCACTTAGACCTTTCGTGAGGCTACAGGTAGCTTATGAGAGCATGAGAAGATGACTCCATTGAGCTGATACCATAGGATAGTCATCCTTCCAACAGAGATGGAGAGACTACATGCAAATATAGCATAGCTATGGGAGGAGAGGGAAGTGGCCCTTGGGTAAGCACAGGGGCCAGAGTTTGCACTTAGATTTGGTGGATCATGATCAAAATCACACACAACTATCTCACGATGTTCAGGTACCAAATCATGAGCACCAAATCCTAAGGGGTCTAGTTCTCACAGACCTTGGTGATGTTGTATATTATGATGATATGTATATAAAACTTTGGATATATATATGAGTAGTTTATGTTTTATGATCTATCTTAATGTGCTTGAATGTTAAATGACAATGTGATTAATTAAATAGCATTTGAAAGATTACTTTAATTAATATCTGCATGATCTAACAAAATTTATGTGATCTAATTAAAACATATTACAGTTTCATTTTAGATGGGTATGTGTAGGATCATCATGGAAAAAATAGGCACTTAAGTGGCAAAAAATTCAAAAAAATCAGAGTTAGGCAACTTAACATAAAAATTTGAATAAGTTATCTATATTATTTCAAAAATATGTAATAATAGAGTCTATAGAAAATTGAATGTAGTTTCTAAACTACTAGGTTTGTTTAAAAAAAAAATCTATTTGGTAAAAATTTGAAATTTCAATGCAATTGTACTTAAATTTCAGGGAAAAAATAAGTAGGTTTCTGTCTGACCACCCTAACCACAATAAAATGATAATATCTTTTTATAAGATTTTAGATATACGTATAGGAATCATGTCCTAATGTGATGCATATTCTTTTGTAATTTTTTTCCAAGTAAATAATTAATTATGAATTTTTTATTACAACTTTTAAAGAATATAAAAAATCATATGTCTGACCACCTTAACTTGGTCAAAACTTCATGAATTTTTAATTTTTTTAATCTTCTAGTATGTGATGCATGTTCTAGATTCAAAAAATGTGATACTGTTTGAAAGCTATAGATGTTTTTCAATCAACCTATCAATCATGACTTTAGTCATAATTCAACTAGAAAATGAATAATAATTAAATTTATTAAATTAAAAGTAAAGCATAATTTATATTGGTGGAAATTTGAAAATCTCCTTTAAAAACCCTTTTCTTTTCATCAATTTTGGCTAAAAAAAAAGTTGTCAGCCACATACCCTACACATACCCATCATATCACTACTTTTTGGCCCATCAGATCCTGCACATACCTAGATACAACATGATGATTGAGTAGGTTATGCTAAATTAAATGTAACTTATCATAACACACAAGATGAATTTGAATAGCATGAAACCTAAAGTTATTATAAATAATCACCTTAGTGTTCAAAACATAAGTGCCAAGGGTGCATCAAGAATGAAGCAATGTGAAAGCATATAGGAAAAGACCCCAGAACTTTAACAACACTGCTTTATAATTCATACTATTCAAAAGGGATTAAACATAATACCTATGCAAATGCATGGCATTGATAGGTTCTTTAAGAGGTTTTCCATCGAGTTCCATTAAGGAATACGTACTAGACCCATAGCTTAGTTCGACAACATATGGTCCTAACCAATTATGACTAAATTTTCCTCGTTCATTAGGGCTGGCGTTGACATTACACTGATTTGCAGAGACAACTAAGTCACCCTTGTTAAATGTTCAAGGGATGACGTTGAGATTGTAATAATGTTGTTTCCTTTTGCAATAAGCTTGAAGATCCTCAAGAGTGTTAATGCATTTTTTATCGAGCATTTTAAGTTGTTGTAATCATTCTATCTTATAAATGTTATTGTCAACTAGACCTTGAAGAGCAATCCATAACATTAGGATTTCTAACTCCAAGGGAATGATTTTCTTAGTACCTTAGACTAGCTTGTAAGTGTTGTGGAATTTTTGCACACACGCCTCACTGAAATCAGGGACCCTCTTTCCTTGATTTGTTTGCTTCTTTGTTTTCGTAGGGTCTTAACAATATCCCCTTAAGGGATAAGTCTCTTGGTCTTGGTCTTGTTTCACCCAAGTGCTTAATGATAAATTTTCATTTGAGATGTTATTTTTGCAACTTCATGATTATTCTCTAGCTCCTTGAGGCTGACCCTTGCTCAAAACTTTGAATTTGAAGTGAAAGTGGCTAAGTTCAAGGTAGGTTCGGTAATTCTGAGGTACCTTAGATTACTTGAACCATAATCTAGCCAAGTAATCTGAGCTACCTCAGATTACCAAAGTCCAAGTCCCCATTAGGTTTCTGAATTTTCTACAGACGTACGAATGAGGGTGCATTTATTTCCTTCATTAATGTGTTTTAAGGGTTCAAGTTGGAAATAAATTGAGGTTTGAAGAGTCATTTGTTTATATTTATTTTTTGTGTGCTTGAAGCTGAGAAGAGTACCCACCATCCTACATTCAATTTGAGATCCAGCATGTATGGGTGTGTCTTCTTTGGTGATCGTTCTAGGGTTTTACTCTTTCCATCGCTAGTTTTTCCATTGGGTTTTCCTCTGTTGTGTGCCATTTCAAGGTATTCTTTTGGTACTTTTCATTGGTTTTACTTCATTTGAGCTTCATTGTTAAATCCTTGGGTGGTGAATCCATCTGTTGAGTTCAAGATTTTGTTCTTGCTCTGCTAGCTAGGGTTTTGATTCATTAAAGCACTTATCTTAAGTCGTTAACATAGCAATTTGATTCAAGGGCATTTGGTAAATGAAACTTGTTGAAAATTCTTAAAATTCGTCATGGCATCTTATTTTTCATGTATTGATTTGAAGATTTTTTATTGTGTCCTTGCTTTGAGTGATAAAACTAAAACTCTAGTTTTGTGCTTGCAAACTTGATAAAAATGATTGATGTCAAATATTGAAGAAAAAAGTGTTTATTGGAAACTATCATGAAATCTCAATGATTTAATCTTAAGAAGATTAGATGTTTTTCATTCATCAATTCAAATCAAAGAAGTGTCAATACTTAGCAAAAAATCTCAATCTTGAGCTAAGTTCATAAATTCTGAGGTAGCTCAAATTTTTTTAGCTCTAATCCACTCGGAGAATCTGAGCACCCTTGGATTATTTGAATCTAATGTGGGAACTCGGGGGTGACTTAGTGAATTCTTGATGACATCCTTCATTCAGAGATTCTGAGCAAACTCCAATTACACAAACATTAGTTCACTCGGGTAATCCGAGGTCCCCTAAAATTCCCGAACTTCATAAAATTTGGACTCCCAATGCTTGAAATGAGTCAACCATTGACCAAAAACAACATTTGGAGTGTTCTTAAAATGACTAATATCTGGTTATGGTAAATTTCATTGAGAGGTCCAACGAATTGCAAGTGAAACATGCGTAATATGTCAAATATGGGAAATATGAGCTTGCTCAGATTACCCAAGCTCTAATCTGGCTGGGGAATCTGAGCTAGCTCATATTACCCGACCCTTCTTCATTTTTCTTTAAAATGTCAATATAATATGTTAAATCGTTATCTTCCATTTTGGTGATTTTGGTCCTTTTTCTAACAGATGCAGGCTGAGCTAAGCCTTGACAAGACCACCAAGTAAAAATATGCTTTAGTATTAGAGGAAGTTAAGAGAATATTAGAAAGGATGAAGTACGACTTCAAAGGCATATGGCTAGAGACCAAGATTGCTTATGCTTGGTCAAAGATTGTAGATAAAAACATGGGACATGTGGATTATGATGAATTTCAATAGAGAATGTTTGGAAATACATGGTAACCCAGCTAGCACAAGTTATCACTCACACTGGATTGGCACAAGCAGTGGGATTCCCTCCAACACAGTTATGTCCAGAGCTAGTCCTAGAATGTGCAAAGCATTATGACTCTAGAACAAGGATTGTAATTGGGCCACAAGGTAGAGTCATGGAAAATCTAATTGAGGATTCCATTATAGACGTTTTCAATATTACCTCACATCAAAATCTCATTGAGTAAATCAACATTGGGGAAGCAATTAAGCTCTATGATGAGGACCCCAATAGAGCTTTCAAAATCATGAATAATTCTTGGATACCAAAACCAAAGCCACACTATCATGACATTATAACTCTTTTGGGTAGAGTCATGGGAGTAGAAGAAACTCACATCTTTTAGACTTGGATGTTCTACCCCATCACACAAATTATGGAAAAAAAGCATTACCACTAGGCTATAATCATAAGCAACAATTTGGATGCCCAATTGAGAAGTGTGCAAGAAACCAACAGGTTCACCATTACTTCATATCTTGTTTACATGTTGGCACATAAGACTAGGTACAATGGTCTCAGCTGTAAGGGAGATATAAAAGAAGACAAGATATGGGATGTGTACCCATAGTTACAACACATAACATCCAACTACAAAAGGGCCAATGATGCCTTTTTCATGTACATTCTTAGGTTGTTATAGGATTCTCTTCATGTCAGGGTTTTTACTGATTCCATGGACTTAATCAAGCAATATGGTCAATGGTTCATCCAATTTCAAAGGTTCACATACATCCAGGTACAAGGATCTCAAGTTGTTCCTCTTAGATTACCCATGTATCCAACTAAAAAACATCTAATGTTGGAACTGATAAGACATATGGTAGGTTTTGAGGAGATCTTACAGTAGGAGGTGAAAAAGAAAGGATTGGGATTAGAATTCCCATTGAGAATGGGAACTTTAGAGGCATTCCCTTCTATTCAAAGTACTCAACACTCTGAGAAGGAAATGCCAAAATTTGAGTTGTATTCTCATACCAACAGGAATAATTTTGACCCTTATGGCAAGGCCATTAAGCAAGCCAATAGAACATTCAGGCATAAGGACCACATTGAGGACTATTGGGCTAATTGTAGATATGAATTTGATGTCCTTAGAAGGATATTTTCCAACTGTCTCTCAAACTGATAAGGCTATACAAAGTGGTAGAAGTACCTGATCAAGTATAAGATGATGAGGTGAATTTGGTTCAACATTATGACTATGAGCCTCATAGAAGAAAATTGTTGCCTCCAATCAATTGGTCAGAGGAAGTAGTAACATCTTTAGACCAAGTTACCGAACCAGTAAAGAAGTATTATAGGTTATGTGTAAAGCACAAAGTGTTAGAACTGGAAGTTGAGGGTGCAAAATTCACCTATGACTTGATGGGAGACTTGGAGTCTTAGTCTAAAGAGGAAATTGAAGTTGATAAGGGTGATGATACTGTTGAACCTTGTGAAGAGGATGTTCAAGAGGAGGGAATACCTATGCAAATTAAGAGGAGAACTAGGAGTCAGACACAAGTGAGGCAAGGGGAGAAGCCATTTCCTAAAACCAAGAAGGCTCCTTAGGTTGGCACTATTGTAGAGGAAGGTGAAACTCCACAACCAATGAGGAAGAGGAGAATCATCACAGAAAGACAAAAGGCTTCCAAGGCAAGGAGAGGAGATGTTGCTACAGATGCTCTTTCTTCAGCAAAGGTAGTTGATTTGGAAAGTTCAGGGGAAAATCCCCAAGTGTATGTTAGAAGAAACTCTCCAAAGCATAAGGTCTCTCCAATAGAAGGGATGAAAACCACATAGAAAGAAGTGGAAGATGAAGAGTCACCTACCAATGATGTAGAGAAAAAGTAGCTATAGGAAATAATTCCCCTATTCCTTCTCCACATCATAATGTACAAGTTTCCAAGGAAGCATTTCATGAGGAAGGAAACATATCTAATGATCTTGAACAACTAGAGGAAGAAGATGATGAAGTTTCTACTCCTCAAAGTGGAGAATGGAGGAAATTTGTACAAGAAATGAAACAATCTACTTATGGAGTAGAGAGTAATAATATAGAATCTAAGGTTGTTCAGGGAAAAACATCTAAATCTCTAGGGAAGGTGATAATTGATGAATTGGAGGATCACCCTGAGGTAGGGGAAAACAAAGAGGAAGTTGCTAACAACCCTCATTAGGACAAAGATGCATAGGAAGATCAACCAAAAGTAGAGAAAAATGTTGAGGTAAATTTGGTTGATAGTCCAAAAAAGGAAGTGGCAACTGAGCAATCCACAACTCTTGAATGGTTGGAAAGAAGGCTTAGTAAGAAGCCCATAATTGAGCAAGAGGAAAATCCAAGTTGGTATAAGTTGTTTGAGCAATGGGGGTAGCCCAAGCAAAGGAAAAGAGAAAGAACTGTTTCAAAGATTTCAAGAGATGAATTCAATAATAGGGTCATTCATGTGGCTGTCCCTACAACAGATAAATTCAAAGATGAGATAAGACCCACAAATTATAAGGTACAAACTATCAATCTGGGTTCTACAACTAAGGAGCAAGGAAAGGAGGAATTTCAAGAATCTTCTCAGGCCATTCTCAGAAGGCTAGATAAGGAAACAAATGAGAAAGAAAAGCTACAAAAGTAGTTAAATAATTGTTACTAATATGTTCAACACTTGATGAGGCCTATACAAACTATGGGAAGTGAAAGTTCTATTCTAGAGGGATTGTTGCCCAAGGAGGCAGTTTCAGAAATTGAGAGGTTCAAATCCTCTGTTCATAGCTGCACTCATCGGTGGTTACAAGATGTTAATAATCGAGGAGATGAAGCAATTGAAAGAATTCTTAAAATTCACACCAATGCTTTCAATTTTCTAGAGCATATTTCATAGGTTGTAGATTGTAAAAAGATTGATGATTCAACTATCAAGGAGCTGTAGAAAATTCTACAGGTACCTAAAGATGAATTGGCCAAGTTGGATATCTTTTCCCATGATGAAGTTGGAAAGGTGAAGGAATGGATTGAAATCTAGAATTATAGAAAATATCTCCTTTCCAAGGTTTTAAAAAGAATAATGAAGATACAGGGGAAGGGTATGTGCAAGATCATCACGGGCCAAAAAGTGGCGATATGATGGGTATGTGTAGGGTATGTGGCTGACGACTTTTTTGTAACCCAAATTTGATGAAATGAAAAGGGTTTTTAAACGAGATTCTCACCTTTCCACCAATATAAATTATGCTTTACTTTGAATTTAATAAATTATTATAATTTATTTTCTATTTGAATTACAACTAAAGTCCTGATTGATAGGCTGATTGAAAAAAATCTATAGTTTTCAAACACTATCACATTTTTTGAATCTGAAACATGTGTTACAATCTATGCTTCGCATACTATAGGATTAGGAACAAAATTGAATTTCATGAAGTTTTCGCCAAATGAAGGTGGTAAGACATACGATTTTTTTATATTTTTAAAAAGTTGGAATAAAAAATTCATAATTAATTATTTCCTTGGAAAAAAAATTACAAAAAAATATGTATCACATTGGAACATGAGTCCTCTACTTATATCTAAAATCTTATAAAAAAAATTATCATTTTATTGTGGTTAGGGTGGTCAGACAGACACCTACTCCTTATTTTTTCCCTAAAATTTAAGTGCTACTACATTGAAAATTCAAATTTTCACCAAATATATATTTTTTTAAATAAACCTAGTAGTTTAGAAACTACATTCAATGTGAAATAGATTCTATTCTTACATATTTTTGAAATAATATAGATAACTTGTTCAAATTTTTACGTCAAGTTTCCCAACTCTTATTTTTCTGAATTTTATCGCCACTTAAGGGCCTATTTTTTCCATGATGATCAAGTACATACCCAGAAGGTGAAAGAAATATATGATGGTTGTATCAATTTCCTAGAGATAATGACTAGAAGAAAGAAGTTTGGACAGAAAAACATGAACATCAATAGGTTACAAGGATGATGGCATGAGATATATGCTCCTTCTGATAGTGCTCCAATCACTAAAGAAAATCTGGAGGATGCAGCATTTTATATTTCCAAGCTAAATGAATACCATGAGCTATAGGTTGAATGGAATAAGGTGATGCCCTAGTATTTGGAAGAATTTAAAAATCATAAGACAAGAATTAAATTTATTCCAGTTCTAGATCCAGAAGATATGAAAGAAATATTGGAGAAGGCCAAATAGTTATCTAATAAATTAGAAGCCAGAAAGGAGGGAGAAAAGGAAAATAGCCAACAAGTAATCACCTAGAACTTTGTGCCAATCATGTGACAATATAGTTGGAGGGAAACGTCAATTTTTGTGCAAGCAAAGGAATAATTTGAAGGGTCTAGGCTAACCTGGATGAAGTTTCAAACATTAAATGTAAATTTTATTTTATTCAAAACTTTATAGGCCGACTTGAATGGCCAACCTATTGATGTAAACCCTAATTTTCGGCCAACCTAAAGTTGCTCATCTTTAAATTGAGGCTCCACCTTCATTTGTAAGGGTTAGAATCAGTTATACATAGCTGCAAGAGCTAGAATTGAGATAGGAGTTAGCATTTTCTAAGTGCAACTTTTGATACATTGAGAATACTTGAATTGTTGCAAACTTGGGTTATTCAATATAAGTTAAGAAATTGTTCTTTGGTGCTCTTTCTTGTGTTTCTTCACTTTGCATGGTTCTTTTTATTTCATATCTTTAAGATTGCTTTGAGATTATTAGTGTAGACACTTAAAATGTACCAATTGACATTGTGTATCTGATCTTGATTAAAAACATCATTTCTTCCTGAATCATCCCTTGGTCTAACCATTTAATCAAATTCCCCTATTTGATTAAACTCATCAATATTCCTCTCTTAATTAACTAAATCATTTTATCTAATCAAGTCATCTCTTTTGTTAATTAAATCAATCCATTTGATCTAATTATCCCTATTTAATTAAATAATCAATTTTATTTGATTAAATCTCTAAAGTCTCTTCATTAAATTAAATAAATTAAAACCTTATTTGATTTAATCTAACACCACCTCTTTTAAAAATAAATCAAAATCCTTATTTAATTAATCTCTTGTCATATTCCTCTCTTGTTTGATTTAAATAAATCCATAAATTTGAGTCAAATAGGTCACATCATCTAACCTTTCTCATTAAATTAATTAATCCTTGATTAATTTAATCTCATCTCATGTCCCATCCTCTAGATAATGAAAGTTTCACATGAAAATAGATTTAATTCATTTATTAGATCTCTATTTTCCTCACAAGGCATCTTTTGGAATATTCTCTCAATTTGAATTCAGAAATTCCAAGTCAACATGTACATCCAACAAGGTAATAAATTCATCTTACATGTCCTTTTCCTTGAGCCAAGTGGCATTTATTGCATTTTCCCTTCCCTCTTACATGTCATTTCAACAAATTTGAAATTCAAAATTATGCATTTATTGGCACAAACCCCAAATCTTGCACATCCTTCATCCATTCATAGCTTGACAAATGGCATCATATCATTGGATGAATGTTAGTCCCACATTGCTCAAATTTGGACATTCATCCATCTTGGAATTCTATAAATAAAGAGCTCATATCCTCATTTCATCATCCATAATCTAGGCAAAGTTACCATGCTCAAATATCTCTTGAATTTTATCCATTATCATTGAGTCATAGCTAGGTTTTTGTAGATTTTGGCTTGGAGTTCTCATTCTTCACCAACAAAGTGGATCAATCATCTTCAACACATCAAGATTGCATCATAGGAATTGGGAAAGGGCCAATTTTCACATCAAATTGGCACCAATTCCCCCATGGGATCATGAGTTTGCACATCTAATTAGGATTTAATCTTTGTTTTATCATTTTCATTGTGTTCTTTGTTACTTTCTTTCCTAGTTTGAAGTTGTAAATGGATTTCATGGGGAATCCTTGTTTTGGATTGCAATCTCTTGTATAACTTGTTTATTCTTATTGTTTTGTAGGCACCAAGGTTGGGGGTCACACATTTGGTGCTAGAAAGAGGGTTGTAAATCATTCTTTCTCATCTTTTCTTAAAATTTCTGCGTTTTCACTCACACACAGAAAATTCCAACGTTGGGAGCTCAACATCATTGTTTTGGCACCGCTGACTCTTCAGCGTCACTATATGGCACCACTCAAAACTAAAACTATGATGTTGGACTCATCCCACCAAAATATTTGAATTTCAAACTCCGCCACTGGACTCGTTGAATTGTAGGAATTTTCAAAAATTTAAAAAATTGTGACGCTGGAAGGAAACTGTGACATTGGAAGGAAACTGCGATGCTGGGAGAAAAGTGTGATGTAGTTGAGCTCTTTGTCCCAACACAGAGCGATGCTAACTGGTAAGTGGCATTGTGAGGGCACTGCTCAGAAATCAAACTGTGACACAGTTACGAGTTGTGACACTAGAAGACAGTAAAAAGGGAAAATCTAATTTTAGCACGTGCTTTTGATATATGATTAATGTGTCTACTATTTTTTTATTTTTAATTTCTATATTTTCCAGAAGCTGACTAGTTTTTCTTCCTTGTAGGTTGGAAATCGAAATTGAAGAAAGGAGAAGCATGAGGAGGATGTTTCATCAAATCAAAGTGCTTTTAAACACTTAGTGTTTTCTTAATACTTGATTAAGAAATTGTTAGCACTTCTTTAGGACACTAATTTTCGTTTGGATTTAAAAAGAACCTTTCCATTTCTTGCAAAAGGGATAAATCAAACTTTAGGATGACAACTTATTATATTTTGTTTCTTGGATTAACAATTGAACATATTGTCTATCATTTTTCTTTTGGTGCTCTAAAATGAACTCACATTTTGCTTTGTGGATTTAAAAAGAACAAGTGTAAATTTTTTTTTCGTGAGGGCTTACTTAAACCAAAGCCAGCGAAAAAGAACATATGTGCTTCTCTCGCGCTTCATAGCGATCTTGAGTTCATCAAAAGGCCTTTTTCATGACTTTAGGGTGAGACAAATCAATCACCTCCACACTTTGATTTGGGCTTAAAATTGAACAAAATCCTGTGTGAGTCTGAGTGGGGGAATTGTTGTATATATTCTCTCTCCTTGTTGCCAACAAGGATTGATTGAGTTACGAATATTGTTCTTCATTCACTTTTTTTTATCCTAGAGGGCCTGCCTTGGGGAAAAAGTACTCACCCAAGGGAACGACTCAAATGGTAACACTCTAAAGCCAAGAGTATTTCCAACCAAGATATAAATGTGGATATTGAAAGAAATGCCAATATCACACAGTTGATTCCGACAAGATGGATCTGAAAGGGGACTCTTTCCGTATGGGTCAATCTCCACGAATGGAAAGTCCTTATTAAAACCCATGTGCTAGAATTTTCCAAAATATTTTAAACTATTTGTTGGTGCAAGAACGGTCGTTCTGAAGCCACCCCACACTTTTACGGTCTTCTAGTAGAAATAGAAAACATGCCATGGGAGTTTCATGGGTGTTGATGTTTGGTTGCCCCATATAAGTGAGTGTCATGGAGGGGAGCCATTGGGGTCAAGCATCTAACCATTCACTAAAGATAAGCATAGCTCGACTTGTCCAAGTGGGAATCTAAAAAATATTGTCTTACACATCCATAGGATTGTACTTATTCTTGGGTTACAAAATGCATTGCTTGATCGAAAACACCATGGAAACAAAAACTTGAACCTCATCCAAAACTCAAACCCTTTTGAAGACAAATACAATTGACTCAATCCATGTGTTATTGCTTTCCCTTGGGATTCACATCCTTAGAGGTTTCTAAACATTTGATTATATCTCAATTTGTGTCCTTAAGTAAACAATAGGAAAACCCTTTCCTTAAGTTCATTGAATTTCCACATAACATATCTTGTGGGGTTTGAAGAAATTAAGACATTGGACATCTTAGTTTGAAAACCTAATCAAAGAAAGTGTTTTGGGTAAAATAAGGACATTAAGCAAAGCTAAGAAAAATGAACTTTCATATGTGTTGAAGAATCACAACCCCAAAGCAAAAATCATTGGTTGGAAATCCGAAAATGAATGTCAAATGAAAACACTTCTTGGTTACAAAGGTCTTTAGGAAGCATTTGCATACACTTCAATACCTAGGTCTAGGCAAACAAAGTGTCCTTTTTGGGTTCATCTTAGGATCAAAACAAATCAAAACCTTTTTCATCCATCCTCCAAAACATCAAAACAATATCATCTCATCATCACCTTTTGGAAAATATTGAAAATCATCCTTAATACTAGGCTTTTTGGCAAAATCAAAAATCATCAAAATCATTGAGACTAAATCCTTGAAAAAAAAAACATTATCAAAAAACACCTTTGGCTAGGTATGTGTAGATGTATCATTTTTCATATGCTTAGTCAAAGTTATCAAAATCATCTTGTCTAGCTTAGTATATGTAGATGAATCCTTCTTCATATACTTAGTGAAACGATCATCTTGTTTGAATAGGTGTGGGTAGATGCATCCTTGTCCTCGCACATATTCAAATCATCATCCATTGAACAAAGCTATCCCTTAGATCATAATCAAACATCTTAGGGTCTTTTTGTTCAAAATCAAAAGCAAATCAAAATCAAGGACAAAATCCCAAATCCAAAAATAAATCAAAAACAAAATCTGCAAGTCCTGAAAGCCTAGTATCTCATTCAAGATTTATCAAAATCCAAAAACTTCAGTATCATCCATCCCTAACATCATCATCATATCATCACCTTTGATCCTCAAGGCGTCCTAAAACTTTCTACTTTGGGCATAAAATAAAGATCGATCCAAAGAATCAAGAGATTCATCTCCCATATTCTCAAAAATTGATCCTTTTTTAATGGTTCTAACTAGATCTCAATACAAGAAGAGTATGGAATCCAACAAAGAAACACCTGCTTCAAGCGATCTTAGCCAAAAAAATGCAGAAATGAATCCCGCCGAATCAAGTAATCCTTTGACCCTCTCATCATCGCAAAATCCGCAAGAAGAAAACCAAGGAGAGGACCTTACCTTTGGAATGTCTCACGAGGAAATGACTGAAATGCTCCAAAATCTGGACAACCATAGAATCATCAACATAATGATGAGACTTAACCCTTTGTTATACATGCTTGAGCTAGCAAAACAAGGGGCCAAGTTACCTTCAGATTTTGATGTGAGTACCATAGTAGAGGCATCTTTTTTGCCAATTTCATCCACCATTCCCATCTCATCTACACCCCCATCTCAAAACATCACGCAAAACATTCCGCAAATCACAACATTGTTTGCTCCAACCCAACCCAATGTTAATAAGGGAAGTGCATTTCTCAATGCAATTCAAACACACCGCCTTGTTAATAATCAAAATTTGGATGCAAATACAACCTTGGAACAAAACATACCCCAAAACCCATTACACAAAAATGTTCCTCTCACATTCCATCATGATCCATCATCATCATTTTTTCACGCAACACCTCAAACACCTCTTCTCACAAATTCACAAGAAGAGGGAGATATGTTCGGACCAAGGGGCATATTTGACACCACAACATTCTCGCAACAACTCACACCCCTTACATTTCCACCTCTCCCACCATTTCCATTATCATCCACACTACTCCTTGGTTTAGGGCTTCCCCCTCTACCAAATATCAATCAAACTGCTATCCCAAATATCAATCAAAGGATTATGCCAAACGCTCAAAATTTGTCGTTGATATCACAACAACAGATGAAAAATGCCCAAGAAATTGCAACATCATCAAACACCCCCTTAACATCACAAATCATGGTCTCTCAAGGACCAATCACATCAACAGCACCATCCATCACACAAAACACCAACACCACCTTCACAAACACCATTCCAAATCCACCACCACCTCCACCACCTCCAACTTCCACCACATCAAGCCAGAATGATGTGGCATTGCAAGTTGCTTTCGAAAGAGGATACCAACAAATTCAAAAACAAAAAGTTGAACAACTAGCTTCTCAACAAGTTGCTCAAGCTACATAGGCTGCCCAAGCTGCACAAGCCACACAAGCATTGCAAGCACAAAGGGCTGCTCAAGCACAACTATTGCAACAAAAAGTAGCACAAGCCCAATATGAAGCAAAACTCCATGCATAAAGACAAGTAGTACAATCGCAGGCATATCAACAAGCATTAAAGCAATACCAAGAGCAACAAGAAGTAGCAGAATTGGTAGCCCAACAACAAGCACAACAACAAGCATTGTTGGAATAGAAACAAGCGCAACAAGAAGCACAAATCTTAGCGCAGCAACAACAAGATCAACAACAAGCGTTGTTCATACAAAAGCAGGTAGAAGCCTACCTCACTCAGCAAAACATACAGATACCATTGAACAACACACTGACCAACCCACCTATCCAACCCATGATTGAAACACCCCAAAACACTTTCATCCCACCCCCTGATCCGTAAAATGATGTGACGACACAACTCAGGTTGCTCTCACAACAAGTGCTTGACCTTCAATCAGGGTGAACAACCAAAACACCAAGAAACTTGTGTCCCTAGCCATTTGATAGGAGCCTAGTAATGAAACCATTCCCCAAGGGATTTCAAATCCCCAAATTTGACAAATATTGAGGGATGGGAAACCTTGAAGATCACATCAGGGAATTCTAGGTTCATTGCATGGAGGTCACATATGATGATACTTATCTGATGTGGATATTTCCTAAGAGCTTGGAAGGTCATGCTATGGAATGGTTCTCTCGCTTACCTTCATGCATTAGAACATTTCAAGAAATTATAGATGCATTCATTAAAAACTATGCATGCAACATTGCAATGGATGTTAGTCTAGAAGAACTCTCAGCTCTAAAACAAGGAAAGGGTGAGTCATTTGCCTCATTTATGCAACGATGGTGATCCAAGGCCAATCAAAGCAAGTGGACCATGCCAGAATAACAACAAGTTTGCACCATCATAGCCAACCTTGAAGGCTACTTGGCATTTCATCTTAAGGTTCAGGGCATCACCACATATGATTAGTTGATCCCCAAGGTGCTTAGTATTGAAAGATCCCTTATGACTCAACCCGTGGAATCAACATCATACCACGAACAACAAAATAACTACCCACCATCCAATTACAATGATAAACCTCGCATGTGGGCAAGGAATAAAAATGTTACTAATGATGGTATCATCGATGCCAAGGTGGTCATTAGTGCCCCTCGCCAAAACACACTCACACCACAAATCCAATCACAACACCAAAATACTCAGTACACAACACACCAACCCAACAACAAACCAACTATCAATAATCTCAATGAGCAAAGAGGACCACCCCAAAGCAAAATTTATCCAAAATGAAAATACACCATTTTGGGGGAACCCCTTGAGGACATAATGAAAAAGTTGATCGACGAAAAACTCATCAAGCCTCCCACATTTGAGAATTACCAAGAACTCGATGTCAAACCTCCTTGTTATAATGAGAATAAATTTTGTGAATTTCATAAAATCAAAGGCCATACCATAAACAGTTGCATGAGACTCAAAAACATCATCCAATATCTCATGGATAAGAAAATCATAAACGTGGAACAGCCTACAGGAAATCAGGATCTTAAAATATACATGAATCTGATGCCGAATCATGGAAACAAAGGGAATAATAATGATAAAGGAAAGGGAAATGAAAATTATGTGTATGAAATAGTCGTTGCCTCCCTAAATGAAGACTGCATGGTCATCACCATCAAGGGCGCCCATGCCGAAGATTGTGGAGTCACCACAAGAGGCGGCAAAGTCACCATCGCAGGATCATCCCAACAATTAGGGTCCCTTCATCTAGATCTATTCTACATGGCTACAATGTCCTAGATCAACTCAAGAGAACACCATCACACATCTCCATCATGGAGATGTTAAAAATATCATCAGCTCATAAAAAGATCCTTGAGGAAGCTTTAGCCTCATCCACTGTCCCCGCAGATCTTGATGAGGAGCAATTCCAAGCCATGGTCAGAAATATCATAACGCCTAATCTCCTTACATTTTTTGATGAATATTTCCCAGCCCAACCATCTCACAACCATGCACTTAACTTGGAATCCATTGTACACAAGAGCAAAATCAAAAGGGTCTTGGTGGATGGAGTTGCAGGCTTGAACATATGTTCCCTAAGCATCATCAAGCAGTTGAAAATATCAGAAGATTCCATCGACAAAGGAAAGGGCATCATGATAAGAGCATATGATGACCAGGAAAGAGTTTCTCAGGGCACGATTAAACTCCCTATTCAAGTAGGGCCAACTCTTATGGAAACCACTTGTCAGGTCTTAGACCTTGACTTGCCGTATAATATCTTCCTGGGATGCCCATGGATCCATGCGATGAAAGCAGTAGCATCAACCTTCCACCAATGTGTGAAATTTACACATAATGGAGAAGAGGTTACTATCCATGGAGACCTCGAACCATTTTCATATTGCAAAAATCATGAAGTAAAGTATTACAAAATTCCCCAAGTGCCAAAGAATGATGAGGGCCCATCCACACCATACATCAACCTCGCCACTCTCACGTCCACTTTTACGATAGAGACACCCACCACTCCCACCATCCCCACCATCTCTGACATCAAGCTCATCATCCAGGAGGATGGTTGTGGAAGCTACAAGCTCCCTAACAATGCTTTTGTGATAGGAGAGTTACCACAATCACCTAGATCATGGGGACGTCCACAAGAAAATCAAGATTCCACATCACCAACGTCTCCTGAAGACTATCCCGAATTCACAAGATAGGGAGACCTTGGCCAGGAGGTTATTGAAGCAGATCCATCTCACATGTTATATCAAGATGAAAGACCAACACTTGAATTACCAATGGATGAAAGGAGCAAGGGTCCACAAATGATGCTTGCAATGGGCTACGACAAAAATCAAAGACTGGGGCAAAACGACAATGGGCTCATAATACCTATCATGCCAGAGACGCGACTGATAAGAAACCTTGGCCTTGGATGTACCCCTCTGAGTATAACCATACGTGGCCGAAGTCCACTGGTTAGAACAGTTAATATTTCTCCTTAGCCAATAGCAGCAAAAGTACCCTCACCAATATCCATAGGTAGAGACATACATAACTTTATAACTAAGGCCTATATTAGTAGTGATGATGAGGATACCATGACCAATCTACCTAGGTTATTTGAACACACCACCCTGTGTATGATTAGTGCCCTATCCTTCGAAACAGACCATCAAAATCAGGAGATTCATCTAGTCTATCCCCAACTCATCGACTATGACCAACGAGGACCACTAGTTCTTGATACATTCAAAAACGATGAGGCACTCTCAAAATTCATGGGATTGTGGGACAACATTCCAGATGGGGATCACAAGGCAGGGTTTATAATGGAGTTGGACACACATGCCTATTATGGGGAAACGATTAAATCCTTCAGTCACAAAAGTGAGAAACTAAGAATTATATCCAAGTCCTTGAGTGAAAACCACACTGTGGCACTCTCTGACAAGAAAAAAGTAAAAATAAAGGACGTATCCAACAGTGAAAAACTCTCTAAGGCACTCGAGGATGAAGGATTCAATCTTCCTTTAAGAGCTATTCATTAGGAGAAGTCAACATTCTTGGCCAAAAAATGCAATTCGATCAACCTAGGAACCGAGGAGACCCCACATATCACATTCTATGCGGAATCACTATTATCAGAAGAGCAAGAACTCCTAGCAGAATTCCTAAAGGAAAGACAAATAAACTTCACATGGAGTTATGCTGACATGTCAAGACTTGATCCAAAGACTATGGTTCATCATTTAGCAGTGTATCCAAAAGCAAATCTGGTCAAACAAAAGCTTCAAAAAATGCATCCTCAAATCGCCTTATTGGTCAAAATAGAGCTCAAAAAGTTGTTAGATGCAGGATTCATCCGACCAATCGATTATCCAGAATGGGTGTCAAATTTGGTACCTATCTCAAAACCTGATGGAGCCATTAGAATCTGCATAGACTTCAGATATTTGAACAAGGCATGTCCAAAGGATGATTTCCCGCTTCCTAACATCGACATAAGACAACTTTCACTTGTCCATGGGGGACTTACTGTTGAAACATGATGCCATTCAACCTAAAGAATGCAGGGGTAACATATCAAAGGGCCATGACATTGATATTCCATGACATGATTCACAAAACAGTCGAAGACTATGTCAACGACATTCTAGCTAAGTCAGGAAAGAGAAAAGATCACATAGCAACCCTAAGTGATATCTTTGACAGACTGAAGGAATACGAAATCAGACTAAATCCCAAGAAGTGCGTCTTCAGCGTACAATCAGGTAAATTGCTAGGATACATAGTGTCCATGAGGGGTATCAATGTGGATCCAGTAAAGGTGAAAGCAATCCTTGAGATGGAAGCACCAAAGACATTAGAATAATTAAGAGGCCTCCAAGGCTGACTTCAATCCATCTAACGATTCATAGCACAACTAGTAGACAACCAGAACCCATATTCTCAACCACTCCACAAGGGACAAATGGGATACAAAATGTGAAGAGGCATTCAACAAAATCAAGGAATATCTGCTGACACCACTAGTCTTAATGCCACCCATCCCAAGAAAGCCATTGATCCTATACGTGTCAGCAACAGTAGCAGCCCTTGGAGCTCTCCTAGCTCAACATGATGAAAATGGAATAGAGAAGGCTATCTACTATATCAGTAGAACAATGGTCGGTCATGAGCTAAACTACTCATTCATCGAGAAAGCATGCCTCATAGTAGTGTTTGCATCACAAAAATTCAGACATTACATGTTGGCACACAAGATAAAGCTCATCACCAAAATTGACCCCCTCAAGTATCTCTTATCAAAGGCAATGCTCATAGGAAGAATGGAAAAATGGGTGATGATACTATCGGAGTATGACATTGAGTATGTAGAGCGGAAAGCAATTAAGGGACAAGTTATTGCAGATCAACTAGTAGAAGCACCTATTTATTCTGAGAATCCTCTTGTCTCAGAGTTTCCAGATGAATCCATTTTTAACCTCAACATAGCTGACCACTAGAAACTATACTTCGATGGCTCATATACACAACACGAATCAGGAGCTAGTGTCTTCTTCATTACCCCACAAGTGGATTGCATACCAAGGTCATACAAACTGGAATTTCCTTGCACCAACAACATCGCATAATACGAGGGTTTGACTATAGGACTCAAGATAGCAGTGCAATGGAACATCATAGCTCTCAAAGTGTATGGAGACTCTCAGTTGATTATAAATCAAGTCAATAATGAATATCAGACCAAGGATGACAAGCTCACTTCATACAAGAAATTGGTGGAGACTCTCAAAGAATCTTTTATAGAAATAACATTTGAGTAGATTCCTAGAACCAACAACAGAGCAACAGATGCCATGGCAACAATTGGGTCCCTATTAGACATCCCTCACAATGTTCCAAAATATGAATTCTTCATTGAGCAGCTTCTCATTCCCGCATTTGAGGTACCAGAATCAGAATTCATGTGCGAAATCGTTGGTCCTAGTGATCCTTGGTATCATGAAATTTACACATATCTTTGAATAGGAGTCATACCCATTGACCTACCATCAAACCTAAAACGAACCTCTGTTAAAAATACATCTAGATTTGTCATCCTAGGTGATACCCTATATTGTAGAAGCATAGAAGGTACCCTACTATGTTGTTTAAATGCTAAGGGGGCATTAATCACTCTAACTGAGGTACACAACGGTATCTGTGGTTCGTACTCAAGTGGAATGACCATAGCCAAGAAACTACTGAGGATGGGGTATTATTGGCCCACAATAGAAAGAGAAGCACATGATCATGCTAGAATGTGTCTACAATGTTAGCAGCATGGAGACCTCATCCATGCTCTAGCTCAAGAGCTTCATCCTATCGTCACACCATGGCCCTTTTCGTAGTGGGGACTCGATCTCATTGGGAAAATCATACCCACCTCATCTAACGGCAAAAAAATCATCATAACCACAATAGAGTACTTTACTAAGTGGGTGGAGGCCATACCCATGACGTACATAACTAGGAAGCATATCTCAAAATTCATCTTGAACTATCTCATCTGTCGTTACGAGGTCCCACAAGCCATTATCTCAGATAATGGGACACCATTCAAGAATTAGGAGGTTCATGACTTGTGCGAGAAATTCAAAATCCAACATCACTTCTCCACCCTGTACTATCCCAAAGGCAATGGCCAAGCAGAAGCTACAAACAAAACCATTTTGAAAATCATCGAGAAAACAGTCAATGATGCAAGTCGTGACTAGCATTTGAAGCTTAATCCCACCCTCTGGGCCTATCGAACCAACATCCGCACACCCACCAGTGCCACCTCCTTCTCCTTGGTCTACTGATCAAAAGCAGTACTCCCCATTGAGATAGAGCTCCCATCCCTCAGGATATCATTGCAAAATCTCATCATTGATGAAGAATACAGAGTATCAAGACTAAATGAACTGGAGTTACTGGATGAGAGACAAATAGATGCTTTAAATCATTTGCAAGTCTATCAAAATAGACTCAAACGGAGCTACAATAAGAAAATCATAAGCAGGATGTTCCAAGTTGGAGAACTGGTCTTAAACGAGAATCAGAAGAATGTCTCAAACCCAAGCAACAAAGGCAAGGTCGAACCCAATTGGTTGGGACCATTCGTCATAATAGCAAGTTACAAATTAGGGGCATATCATTTATCAACACTCGAAGGGGAACCTCTACAAGAGCCCATGAATAGCTCCCATCTAAAAAAGTTTTATGCCTAAATATTTCAAGCTATAGAACCAAAAAATCTATAAAAAAATCAACAAAAAAAAAGTCTTGAAAAAATGGTCACTTCGGCGAAAACTTGGCAAACAGGCATCTTGGTGACAACAAAAAAATGAAAAAAGAAAAAAATCCAAAAAAATGAGAAAAAGGATCAAAAAATTGTCCTCTAATGAAAACCACTTCGGTGGCACTTTGGGCAAGTACCTTGGTGAAAACCTGGCAAATAGGCACCTTATGTAAATAATCACTTTCCATCCACTAGGATCTTTACAGCTTGTTCGGCATCATCCCTCCATTTTGCTTCCATCATCCATCACATTCACGTCTCCACCCATCACTCATCCACTCATATCTACACCATAGCTTGGTCTTGTTTTCGTATCATGATCCCTCCTAGTACTACTCGGCCCATCCTTAAGGTCAATTTATGCTGCCTTTATCAGAGTATTCTATTGCATCGCGCTAGGGGCACGTTCTCATCAGATCGGATTCATGTATATTCTCAAAATCCTAAATATCAGAAAATCCAAAAACATTCAAAACATATCAAAAATCCAAAAACAGGTCAAAAAATATCAAAAACCAGAAACAGACTCGTCTTGTTGAACTATGTTGTCTCTGAGCTTGAACGTAGGCAAGGTTGATCTTTGATCATCCCCCGAGACACTTAGGTTAGTCCTTTAGGAGTCTGTCATAATAAACTGACATCTCATCACGTATATCATCATCTGTAAATCAGTCAAGTCATCAATCGAACTACGTGGTCTCTGTGCATATAACATAGGCAAGGCTAATCTGTTGATTAGCCCTTGAGACCCCTAGGATAGGTCTTTAGGTTAGTCTCTTGGTCAAAATCTCGAAAAATCCCAAAAACATTGGAAAATCAAAAAATCAAAACATTTGCAAAATCTCAAAAAATATCAAAAACAACCTAAAAAATATTGCAAAACATCATAAACATCCAAATATTTGAAAAAACCCATCCACCTCATCTCGCTTGCACTTGCAATAAACACCACTCATTAAAAAATCATCATCATCATCAACCTTTGGTGAAACAGTTAGAAACAAGTCTAGCAGATTAAAAGTAAAACTCCAAACATCAATTCTTAAGTGTAAGTCGATGCGTAAGCAAGTTGGTCATCTCTTCGTATTGGTAACTCATCATCTGAATTGGTCCCATATCAATCATCCCTTAGAGCACTTTGGATAAACGAAATGGTGTGCCACCATCCACTAACATGTCCTAGGATGTATCCTTCCTACAATGGGAATTATCTTTTGGCAATAAGTTTCAGTTCTTATCCTTAGAAAACACATCCTCTTTTCGTTAGTGGTATTGAAGAGCATCAACTTGTTTGGGTGCTTTATCTTTTTATTTTGACTTATCTTATTGCACTCACTCCAAGGACCTCTTGATGATATCTGAACGAAGGATTTAGAGAGCTAGGAATGGGACAATGATCATTATCTTTTGTTTTCTATGCTTGTTGGACGTTCTTGTAATATAACCTCGGTGAATACTTGCTTTTTTAGGTATGTATGGAAGAGGTATGGGGCAACTTGTTGACTATATCATGAATAGGTCTACCTCTCCATGTTTTGGTCTGAGGTGCCTGAAACTTCTGAAGTGCATCCTAACAAGGTTTTCGTATGTCAGGTGTGAACAAGAATACTCCTATTTGCTTGTTAAGTCAAAGTGCATCTCACTGGGTACAACGCCATCCTGGTTTTCTATACCTTGATGCATCATACCACGTGTGTTATCAAACATAAGAAAATTTGGCCCTTTAAAAATCCCAATTCCTTGGCAAGTAATCATCATCATCATTTGCATTTGCATCATCTTGTGTCTTGTTGAAATGACTTCTTCTTTTCTTACTAACCGCACTAACAAGGTACTATGACAGTTGATCATCATCACCATCATCGCCATCGATCCTGCATTCACAAATCATTAGCATATTGCATAAACGTATCATATAGGAAACATATGCATTGCATTTTTATCATCATATAAATAGGCTATCATAAACATTCTTCATAGATAGGTGCATCCATGTCATTACATTTCACCCATTACATTGCATCTCATGACATTATATCAATCATTGCATAAACATTCATTTGCATTTCATAACCATTTCATATTACCATCTATCATATAAATCATCGCATAGCATCTACAGAAACATTTCATAATCATTTTTGCATAATCATAAACAATAGTTATATAAGCATTTAATTCATTAGGCATACATACTTGCATAACCTTAATGACATCATCTCACCACTTTACGTTCACATTACATTACGCATTAACATATCATTGCATCACATACATCATCATTTATTACGTTTCGGATAATAACATTTGTTATTCTAAGCATCTCATAAAACCATCTCATTATGTATTAACACCATTGCACTTGCAGCATATTAGGACGATTGCATTTCATATTTCATCATCCATATCATCACATAAATAACATCATAAAACATTCATTGCATAAATCATTCCACATAGGCATAGACGTATAAAATTCATTACAAACAATTCATATATGCATCCATTGATTAACATTTCATAAGCACAATTTACATATCATTTTGCATGTGCACCATAGATTATATCATTTTACATATTAGACCATCGCATTTGCATTATCATAAATAGATCATCACATTTGCATATCATAGGTTAACATAATATAGATCTGTTAGTCATAATCATAACGCATGTATCATCAAAAATAAATGCATCCATAAAGACATCATTGCAAAGCATATAGGAATAAACCATCCATGCATAAAATAAAACACGATACATCGCATCAAAATCATCATCGGCTCATATATATATCATCACACAACTGTCATAGTAAAAAGAATAAATCGGATCACTATACATATATGTCAATCGGTACAAAACGCCCATCAGGCTATCAAAAAGGAGCCCATAAGGTGCAAAAAGGTATCATAACATCTCGATCAAGCTCGGTCCTTGTGAATGCTGCCCTCACCCCTGTCACCGTGACCCTCTACTGGTCTATGGATGGCTCGCTCTAAATACTCTGGGACCCACTCTGCTCTGGGTACGGCCTTGTGATGGGACCGCAGATAATACTCTACCTCTCGAATAGCATCCCTATAGGATCGAACTGACACTATACCCTGGGAGGAGGAGGCTGTCATGCTCTCTATCTATTGTCTGCGGCCTAGCTTAGTGGCTACCTGTAGCTCTACAGCCTGTCTCTGCTACACAGCCTGATCCCTCTTGGCCCTGAGCTACTCTCTCTCAGCCCTCGCCTAATCTCTCTCTGTTATCACTGCCTAAACCTGGGCTTGTAGCTACATAATCAAGGTGTCTCATGTATCTACCTATCCTACTGGCTATACCTATGGCTGCATGTGAGGCTGATCCTCACCCTCGGCTCGTGGTGGTGGAACTAGCGGCACCTACTGTTGATCCTGCATATGAACATCCCCCTGCCCTTGCTGGACTGGGGACATGACCGATAGATCTCATCGAACCTCAGCTCTCCGTCCTTGGCCTCCCCCTCTACCCTTGACTCTCCGCACATTTGTGTCCTCACCTGGAATAGTCAACCGAAGTGGAGGTCAGAACTAGTCTCTGTAGGCCTAAGTGGTGCCTAGATTTTCCAAACGCTGATCATAAGCCCATGGTCGGGCTACCTACTGCCAAAAACTATCAATTGCCTCTAAGGTAGGAATGTACTATCCCCATGACAACTGTGTCATGCTGTGAGCAGATAGCTACATAGTCGTTATTGGGCCGATCCTGCGGCTCTCCGAACTGATGCTGCACGTGCCCAGACAGGTACCTCTCGATCATCGTGTGCTCCCGCCCCTGCATATACCAGTCCTGGTAGAAATATAATAGTTGATCAGCATGATCGGCCCATCCAGGGCGACTAAGGTATGGTCACCAAGTGAAAACTAGCATCTCATCTAAGACCCGCCTCCAATAGGGGATCCTATGCTCACCAGTGTGTGTAAAGGACACACTGCCTTTGTATCATGCCATGAGGGCATCGTTTGCCCCCATCAGAACTGGAATGACACGTGGACGTAGCATAGAAATGTGCTCCCATGCCCAGACATGAAGTAAAGTCACCCCAACCCCCAGCGCTCTACCGTCCATGTATACATACTCATGGAGGTCCCTGTAAAGTGAAGCTAGAAGAATAGGCCCCCATGCGAAACGAACAGGCCTATCTCAGACCATCCGCTCCCAACAATACCCCCAACCGGGACTGAAGTATTGCCCTCGTCTGTTTAAGGAAACAAGACCCGAAATGATAGCTGCAATCACCCAACGGTAGGGAGGTGCTATGACCCTGTATCGCTCTAGCTCTATTTGTCCCTCACTGAAGATGATGTCCTGTGTGGCAAGGACTCTACAGCAGGCCTTGCACCCCTCATCCATATCAAAGATTTCCCGTCAGCCATGAATAGACAATCATAGAATATGCCAAACGTCCTCTAGAGTGACAGTAGCCTCGCCACTGGGGAGATGAAACGAGGACGTCTCGCTGTGCCACCTCTCGACTAGTGTTGACAACATCCCTAGGTGAGTGTGCACAGGCACTGCGTACGCAATATGCCACAATTCTGCAACCCTGAGTCGATCCTGGTCCCTGTCAGCTAGGTCTCGCAAGACACTAGCCAAATCTCGTGACCTGTGCTCCCGAGAGTAGAGCTCCCTCGCTGCATCCTGCATCAAGGAAGGTCAATTTGTTAAAAATTTTGAAATTTTTTTGGTTGAACGCTCCGAAAACTTCCCCAACAGTATAGTTTGTGATGGCATCACAGTTTGATTTTAATCAAACTCTGATGCTAGACCCTAAAAAGGGCTATATGGTGTCGTCACAGCACACTTTCCCTTCCAGCATCACAGTTTTTGTGAAATGGGCGACGCCACGTCGCACTTTGTCAAACCAACCCACTGATCCTGAGCTCAGTGTCAGAGTTTGTAAACTCTGAACGACACCGCTGCGGCACAAAACAGCACCGCGCGGTGTAGTTTGAATGCCGAGCAGCACTATATAGCACCGCTGCAGGCGATCTGCCCCTTTAATGCATTAATTAAAGCATTAAATGAAAGGACGAAGCTTGGGTAAGGGTCACATATCAGTGCCCCGATGCCAGGTGGTCGTTGGTATGTCCGAACTCGATCAGTGATGTTTAGGGGAA
This sequence comes from Sequoia sempervirens, assembly GCA_007258455.2. Taxonomy (NCBI): domain Eukaryota; kingdom Viridiplantae; phylum Streptophyta; class Pinopsida; order Cupressales; family Cupressaceae; genus Sequoia; species Sequoia sempervirens. Next base: position 191,176,313 of record VDFB02000008.1, on the reverse strand, counting down.
GTTAGTGTTGGCGCCATCTTGCCAGAGACTTAGAGCTCAAATCTCAAGGTTGCTAGCGGAGGTGTGTGAAAATGACTTGAAAATAACCCCTCGGGCCCCATTTAAGCATCAAAATTAGGGTTTTTTCACCCTGAATGGTTGTCCTACTAGGGTTTTGGACACCCGAACCACTTTCTATTTGATTGAGGCTTGTTTTTCATCATTTTATTGTGTTTAGACACGTTTTTAGCCTCTCGGAGCCCTTTTAGACCTATTGGGTACTTTGTCATCTTTTTTCACGAGATCACCCAAAAAATTAAAATTTTCATGTGATGTCTCGAGCGAGCATTATATTGTCATATTATCTCCTGCCAGGCAGTAGTGGGGCAAGTTTTTAAAATATAAAAAATTTTGGCTTTGATCGAGATTGCTTATCTCTTCAACCAATGTAACGAAAGTGCATCAGCTTCAAAGAGGGGAAAATGTAAGGACACGTAAAATGCACCATTGACATTGTGCATCCGGATTCGATTAAAAACATTGCTTTATTCCTAACTATCCTCGGTCTAACAATTTAATCAAATTCCCCTATCTGATTAAATTCATCAATATTGCTCTCTTAATTAAATAAATCATTTTATCTAATCAAGTCATCTCTTTTGTTAATTAAATGAATCCATCTGATCTAATTATCCCTATTTAATTAAATAATCAATTTTATTTGATTGAATCTCTAAAGTCTGTTCATTAAATTAAATATTAAATTAAAACCTTATTTGATTTAATCTAACACCATCTCTTTTAATTAAATAAATCAAAATCCTTATTTAATTAATCTCTTGTCATATTCCTCTCTTGTTTGATTTAAATAAATCCATAAATTTGAGTCAAATAGTCATATCATCTAACCTTTCTCATTAAATTAATTAATCCTTGATTAATTTAATCTCATCGCATGTCCCATCCTCTAGATAATGCAAGTTGCACATGAAAATAGATTTAATTCATTTATTAGATCTCTATTTTCCTCACAAGGCATCTTTTGGAATATTCTCTCAATTTGAATTCAAAAATTCTAAGTCAACATGTACATCCAACAAGGTAATAAATTCATCTTACATGTCCTTTTCCTTGAGCCAAGTGGCATTTATTGCATTTTCCCTTCCCTCTTACATGTGATTTCAACAAATTTGAAATTCAAAATTATTCATTTATTGGCACAAACCCCAAATCTTGCACATCCTTCATCCATTCATAGCTTGACAAGTGGCATCATATCATTGGATGAATGTTAGTCCCACATTGCTCAAATTTGGACATTCATCCATCTTGGAATTCTATAAATAATGAGCTCATATCATCATTTCATCATCCACAATCTAGGCAAAGTTACCATGCTCAAATATCTCTTGAATTTTATCCATTATCATTTAGTCATAGCTAGGTTTTTGTAGATTTGGCTTGGAGTTCTCATTCTTCACCAACAAAGTGGATCAATCATCTTCAACACATCAAGCTTGCATAATAGGAATTGGGAAAGGGCCAATTTTCACATCAAATTGGCACCAATTCCCCCATGGGATCATGAGTTTGCACATCTAATTAGGATTTAATCTTTGTTTTATCATTTTCATTGTATTATTTGTTATTTTCTTTCCTAGTTTGAAGTTGTAAATGGATTTCATGGGGAATCATTGTTTTGGCTTGCAATCTCTTGTCTAACTTGTTTATTCTTGTTGTTTTGCAAGCACCAACGTTGGGGTTCACACAATTAGGTGTATGTTATATTTTAAATTTAGATGTGATGCAATGGTGTTTATGGTTTAATATTTGAAGCATTTGAGCAATCCTTGGTCCATACTTTTAGTAGCTTGTTGATTGTAAGTTGTGTAAAGTTATCCTAGGCCTTGAATTCATGTGCTAAGTTTGATTGTGGGTATTTATTCATTTCAATTGTTAAACAAGGATGATCTGGGTGAATGTTTCATGATCTTAAAATATTTAATTCCTTAGAAGATTGCATTGTTTCTATGAGATTGTAGATTTATCCTAGGTTTAGCAAGAATTAGTTTTGAAGGATTGGTCCACTTTAAGTGTTTAATCATTTGCATTGTTGGTCTTAGATTTAGTTTACTTTTCATAAAATCTCTCTAAACCCTTATCTTTTGTTATTTCTCTTAAAATTTGGGTTAGGTTTTAGGATTAAAAGTATCACCAAATTGCAATATCTAATAAATCTGAAGCTTCCAGCATTTATTTTGTAAGGTCCCTTGTGATTACCAAAATTTTCACATTTATCACTGATTTGTTTTTGCATTTTCAAGACCTAACATTAAAGACCTTGGGGTTATCTTTTGAGGCTTGCTGATAGAGATTTACCTTTCAAGGGAGATAGGATATCATATTTTGTCTGAGTTGTTATTGTGCAGAAAACACCATTAACAGATTGGTTCTAGGAGGGCCTGAATAAGCAAGTTGGATCATTTTCTATCTACAATTTCTCAGATATTTCAAAGAAGAACAAAATCTACCCTAGGGAAGGAATATTTTCAAGAGTTACAATACCCTACTAGGTCAAGGAGAAATAGAAGAAGGGGAGAATCATCATCTACTCTGCCATTTCCATCATCTTCACCTTCATCAAGCCTAGCATCATCTGATTCTGAGGCCATTCTCATTCTACAACCATAGCCAGTCATTAATCAACCTTTGCCACCTCCACCTCCACCAATGGTTTTCTTCGAAAATAACCCATCACCCTTGTCCTTTAACAACTACAATGTCATGCCCAAAAACCCTGAACATTTTTGCTCCAAGTTTCATATCAATGACCCTAATAGGACTACAGAGGAGCACATTAGGATTTTCCATACTTGTCTTAGGGATAGGGGGATTAATCATGAAGATTTTGCATGTAGGATTTTCCCATATTCCCTAGGGGAGGATGCATTTTATTGGTATAATCATTTTCCTACTAGGTCAATCCACAATTGGACTGAATTGGAAAATGCTTTTCTACAGAAGTTTAAAATTCCCATCAGTGCCAATGAGTTGTATTTGTATTTCACTAAGGTTAAAAGGGAAGACAATGATCCAATAGGGTCATTTAATAATATATTTCATCATGCATACACTAGGCTACAAGCTCCCTATGTTGTGGATGATGCCACTTCCTTGGAAGTTTACTATGAAGCCCTTGATAGACTTATTGCTACCTTTCTTAACTGGAGAACTAATCCTCCTAACACATTGATGGGTGCCTGCACAGAGGAAGTCAAGGTTAGCACCAATTTGAGGCAACATTTTTCAGGACCCTTACCATCTTTAGGACCTATTGCTCACCCAAGACAAACCCATGTGGTTAATTAGTATTTGACTAATCATACACCCATTATGAATCTGGTGCCATAATTGCCTTTGGTTCCACATCCAGGTCCTCCAATGAACCAAGCCCCACCAATGACTAGTTATCCTCAACAAAATTTCAATCAACCCCTCAATTCACAATAGCAAGTTGGTTTTCCTACTTACTTGCAAAATTTTGAAGTATTGAACCAGTCCATATGATTAGGAGTGGCATCAGGATACCCTCAAAATAATGTGAATCCAGTACCTTATAGTAATCATGATAAGGAGAGATTAGATGAGCTGATAGAACAATTTAAGAAGTTGAATATGGAAGTAACATACCTAAGGAACCAAAATAGTCAGCTCTAGGTTGCTCAAAGGAATATACAGAAGTTTGCATAGGGAGAATCAAGATTCTGCATAGGGACATAAAAAAAAAATTGACAGAGGGAAGCCATCTAGACATAATTTTGATAGAGGACAAACAAGTAGACAATGATTTGATAGAAGACAATCCCAAAGGTAGAACAAAATGTGGAATGCAAGGCTAAATAATGGGGGTGTCCCTACTCCATTGGAATAACCTTCTAATCAGGAAAAGCCTCCAAGTGGCATGTATCTAGCAGAGGCAACTTTGTCTAGATGGTGTAGAATCCACACGACAAGTCAACATTCTGAGCTAGATTGCCCTGAATTCTAGACTACCACATCCATCTTTCAGTATGAGGTTGAAAACAATTCCAGCAATCAAGAATTGGCACCATCTAGGCCTTATGATTCTTCAATAATGGTGTTGAATCATGCTCCTTTCCCACGAAGTGAAGAGAATAAGACAGAAGAGGAGTTAGGTGAACAGGATGATAAGACGGAACAAGTGTACAATGGAGATGAGATTTCACAATTGTTCAATGAGGGAACTAAGAATGATAATGGTCCTTTCGATGAAGAGGAAGTGGGTGTTGAAGAAGTTCAGATGTTTCAATAGCCTACAAGAAAATACGATCTGAGGAAAAGGCCAACTAGAGGTTCATAGGCTAGAGGCCCATTCACTACATCAATCCCTCCAAATAACTTCACTATACACTTGATCCTAATGCTAGTAACAATCCATCCTATCCTCATGTACCCACACATTATTTTTCAAAAGGAGAATAGTTTGATTCTGTTAAGGGAAAAAACACTGATGAAGGTAAGGAAAATTTGGTGAATTATCCCAAGGATATTCATGCTAATATGAACATGGAGCAATTAGGTGAATATGTAGCTGAGAAGCTCAAGAAATTAAAGGTAATTCTTTCTTCTTTTTAGTTACTAAGAGTCCATGCTATCAGGAATATAGTTCTAGGAGCCTTTAAAGCAAATGTAGTTCTCCAAGATAAGACAACTAGTGAAGTAGTTGGGAAAACTTCTAGTTGACAAGCACCAAAAGACCAAAGTCAAGCAAAATATAGAGATGAAGGGAAGGAAAAGGATAGGAATCAAGTTGCACAAGTTGACACACAACTAAGTCTATTTCAAGGAAAAATAGAAACTCCTTTTTTTTTTTTTTTGCCTCTTTGGGAAAAAAATACATAACTGCCTTCTAGACTAAGGGGCCTCCACGAATGTCATTCCTTTTGTTGTCTATAGAGACCTAGGTATTACCCCTGCAGCCTCTCAACACAAGGTCACTCAGCTGGATAAGACAGAGGTGAATGTGGCAGGAGAATTGAATATGATTCCTATGCAAATTGCATCATACCCTAGGATTCAACAAGTTATTAATATTCAAGTGGTAGATATCCCTGATACATATAGTTTGATCCTAGGCAGAGATTTCACTAAGGCATTAAATGGGTATGTTTCAACTGACCATTCTCGCATGTAGCTTCCTTGGAAAGGAGTGCCAAATCAAATGAGGATTGAAAGGGAACCAAGGATGAAGTATTTAATCACTGAATATCAAAATACTTCAAATGAGATATTAGTATCAAAGGTTAATTTGGGGAATTATGTACTAGCAACCCCTACTTCATAATTAGATACATATGAAATATTTATGCTGCAGAGCATATCCAAGGAGCTCGCATTAGAATCCAACAACATTGGAGCATTGGTTGAGTCAATAGAGGAGGGTGATGACCAAGAAGATAGCCAAGCTAGCTTGTTGGATAATTTTCAAGAGTTTATCTATAAATGCATAAAGGACCAAATTCAATTAGGAAGAGATATGAATTTCAAAGAGTTACTTCTTCTGAACTAGTGCAAGGTCTGTAATGCTTCTCACTTAGAACTAGAATGTTTCCTATGCCAGACAACAGTGGAGAAAATACAAAATTGCATCAATCTGACAGTAGCTATTCAGATAAGTGTACAAAGCATCCAGGTTGATCCTAAGGGTAAAAGTGTAATGCCTTCTAAAGAACCTCCCAGCAATAGAAAAACTAAGGATAAATTAAGAGGGTTAGGAGTTGCTATTTGTTAGACACTTAGATTTGATGGATCCAAATGTAAGCAAGGTGGTCAAGCTGGATTTGAGTTGATCAGCCCTAAAGGTAAAACCTTTTTTTCTACTCATAGACTTCAGTTCCATTGTACTAATAATGTAGCTTAATACGAAGCCTTGATTCATGAATTTTTTATGGCCTTAAGAAAGAAAGTCAAGATTCTACAAGTTTTTAGAGATTTTGAATTGGTAGTGAGGAAAGTTAGGAAACAATACTCATGTTATGATAGAAGGATGACTAATTATAGACATAGATTTTGGGATCTCATTGAGGGTTTTGATGCTTTTAACATTTAATTGATACCCCTACAGACACTCTAGCTTAGGAAGCAAGTACACTATAGCCCTTATCACTTTCAGGTTTGAATAATTTTACTGTTGAACTCACTCTAGTGCCTTCAGTGCCTGATAATGTAACCAATTTTCAAGTATTTGAAGATGATAAGCACATTCTTGATTTCATCACAAGCTCTTATGTGTTTACTTCTCAGATAATTGATGAAGTCGAATCCCAAGAAGTAGAGATATACCTAGAAGGGGTCATCAATATGAAAACCAACACTATTCCACGAGGGATGGTGAAACTAGAGAGAATTTTTTATCTAGATAGAATAAAGGATCAAGAGCAGGAGGCTAAGAAGGAGTCCATTAGTAGTCAATGTGATATGTATAATATGGGGACTCCAGACAATGTCAAGAATGTTTTCATTGGAAAGGTATGTACTCCAGAAGAAAGGAGGGGAATCATAGATTCATTACATACGTATCAAGATGTAATAGCTTGGAGTTACAAAGACTTGAAAATGTATGATACTTCAATTATTACACACACTATTCCTCTCAAACCGGGTGCTAATCCTTTCAGACAAAGATAGAGACTGATAAATTCTTTGCTAGAACCAATCATTCAGAAGGAGGTACAAAAGTTGTTATCTACTTGTATCAGATTTCCCATTAGGCATTCCACTTGGGTGGCCAATTTGGTTCCAATAAGGAAGAAGAATGGTGAAATCAAGCTTTGTGTTGATTTTAGAAACCTCAATCGTGCCTCAAAAAATGACAACTACCTAGTCCCATCACTGGATGAGGTGTTACAGATTGTTAATGGATCCCAAATGATGTCCATTTTAGATGGGTACTCTAGGTATAATCAGGTCATGGTGCAATACGAGGATAGGCACAAGACTACCTTCACCACAAAGTGGGGGACTTTTTCTTATAGGAGAATTCCTTTTGGGCTAATCAATGTAGGAGCAACTTTTCAAAGGGATGTGGATATTACCTTCAAGGACATCATTGGTAAGTGTATCATTATTTACAAGATGATTTAATAGTCTTCTCAAAGAAACGACGTGATCATATTACAAATCTGTTTAAAGTGTTTCAAAGGTGTAGAGAATTTGGTATTTCACTCAATCCAAAGAAGTATATCTTTGGAGTCACTGAAGGGAATCTATTAGGACATGTTATTTTAGAAAAGGGTATCTCTATTGATCTAGAATGAGTAGAGGCAATATTGAAGATCCAACCTCTGGCCAGCAAAAAAGAGAAGTCCTTTTTTGGGAATATCATCTTTGTTTGAAATTTTATCATTGGATTTGCAAAAATAGTTAAACCCCTAAATGAAATGTTGAAGAAAGATGCAAAGGTTGAGTGGAGTGTTGAAGCGAGGGAGGCTTTTGTAGAAATCAAGAGGGCAATAGCTAATGCCCTAGTATTGGTGAGCCCTAATTATTCCAAGCATTTCTATATATACTCATTTGCATTTGATCACTCTTGTGCAAGTATGTTAACTCAAAAATCTACCCAAGTAAATGAGCATCCTATAGGTTTCATGAGTGGTTCATTAAAAGATGTACAATTGAGATATCCTAGTGTAGAAAAATAGGCTTATTATTTGGTTAGATCTATGAAGAAATTCAGGCACTATATCTTGAGGAATAAGGTGTTTGCAATAGTTCTAGACCCTGCAGTCAAGCTCCTGTTGATGCAAAATGAATTGGGAGAATGAAGAGCTGAGTGGGTGACAATGTTACAAGAGTATGATATTGAGATCTAGCCTATGAAACTGGTAAGGAGGAAGGGACTCACTAAGACTATGACTAAAATGCGTCATTATCTCACAACCCAGCACTATCACCTTCAAGATGTGTCTTTAGGCGAATAGTACGATGACATTATATACTATCTCTTAAATCAACAATGTCCTGATCATCTCAATATAGTGCAACAAAGATCCCTATGTTTGAAAAGTGACAACTACATGTTGAACGGGGTTTTTTTATACAAGAAGAATCATGAAGTTGTTTACCTTCGCTACCTTGGAAAAGAAGAAGTTGAGAGAGTGATGACTGAATTCCATGATAGGTATGGCACTGGCCATGGTTCTGGACTAGCTATTGCAAATCATATTTTGAGGGAATGCTACTATTGGCCCACTTTTTTTAAAAATGCACACAACCATGTGAGGACCTACCATGTGTGCCAAACTACAGCCAGCAAGGAGAATTACACATCCCTTCCACTCCAACTAGTAATTGAGGTAAAACCATTTGCAGAGTGGGGCTTGGACTTCATTGGTCCAATCAATCCACCTTCCTCTATAGGCCACAAGTACATTCTCTCTGTAACTAATTACTTTACTAGGTGGACTAAAGCTCTTGCTTGTAAACAATGCAGTTCTGAGGTGGTAGTCAATTTTCTAGAATTAGGTATTATCAATCGCTTTGGTTTCCCATTTGCTCTAGTTTGTGATAATGGTCATGCATTTACTTCATTAAAGTTTTTTGGTTGGGCTTTTGATCATGGAATCATCATTAATTTTTCCTCCAATTACTACCCACAAGGAAATGGTATGGTTGAGTCCTCAAATAAGAATCTTTTAATAGTCATCTATAAATTGTTAGAGAGGAACCCCAAGACTGGAATACCCAACTCAAATTTTCTCTTTGGGCGGATCGTACTAGACATAAGACCTCTCTAGGAACCTCTCCTTACCACCTTATGTATGGTTTGGAGCCAGTATTCCCAATCCAATTGAAGATTCCTACTTTTCAGTTTATTAACAATTATTATGACAAAGGGGATAGGTGTGAAGCCCATTTGGCTAAACTTCTACACCTTGAAGAAAAAAGGGATGTAGCATTAGAAAGCTTTGCTAACATCAGGGTGTCGTTAAGAGATGGTTTGATAGAAAAGCAAAGGTAAAAGCCTTTAGGATCTTTGACTTGGTCCTGTATTGGGATAAAGCACATGATAGAAAAGGGGAACATGGAAAATTTGATAAGCTTTGGCTTGGCCCCTTCCAGATTTTAGAAATATTGGGAGACAATGCTTTTTGTCTAAAAACTCTAACTGGCGAGGATGTCTTGTTGCCTGTCAACGGGCAATATTTGAAGCATTAATTCTTGTCTTGAGCTTCTTGCAGCTCTCTCCCTGTAAATAGTTAGGTTAGGTGTTGGTTTATTTTGCTTTGTTTTGTTTGTTTTCTATTTCTGGTTAGTGTAGGCCTTCTTTACTTTAGGTTTGGGGTTTGTTTCCATTTTTCTTTTGATTTTGGGATCCTTTGTTTTCTTCTGGGAATGTTGCACTTGCATAGCAATGATTATATTATCAGGGATTGTTCCAGGTATTTCCTTTACAAACTCTAATCATCCTTCTAGAGTCAGTTGGTGGAAATCCTTTATTTGGTGTCACATGTGCTAATGTTTGAAGTGGATGAGTCACTAGATTAAGTTAAACTTGGAATTTTCTTGGGTCTTACACTTATACACATATCTTAAATAATTCCAAGGTTGTTAATGGTTCCTTATGAAGTCTGGTCAAGTGAAAAATATTATTTCTGCTTCAGTGCCACTATGGTTCTCATCCCTGAGTGTGAGCTTCATTGCTCATAGGGTGAAAAGGAAAGTTTAAAAAGATCATGAAAGAATATCAAAAGAAAAGAAAAGAAAAAGAATATTGAAAATCAAAAGTGAATATTCACATTGTCAGGAGTATCTAAGTATCTCTACCAGGGCTATGGATACCCAGCTGGCAATACAGCTATGCTCGAGAGGGCCACGACGATAACCTTGTTGGGGCTATGGATGCCTAACTAGTAGCGAGGCTTTATCTAGGATGCTTTTGGAGTTAGAATCTTTACGTAGATTGATTAGACTAAGTTTGGTTCCTACAGCAACTAAGGGAGGGAAATGAATACATTTGCACACACTCTGACTCCGACATAGGAAAGGTTTGCTTGTTCATGGACTTTGAAACTCTGTTTGTGGTTGACCCAATGCGAGGTTTGAAACCAGAGATTTTGGGTTCTTGATTCCAATTTTTCATCAAAATACTCTGGCGCATTTCCCCAACAAGAGTCGCCATTTGTTGTGCAATTTTTGCACACACGCACTACTGAAATTAGGGACCCTCTTTCCTTGATTTGTTTTCTTCTTTGTTTTCATAGGGTCCTAACTTCATCCCCTTAAGGGATAAACCTATTGGTCTTAGTCTTGGTTTTTCCAATAAATTAACGATAAATTTGCATTTGAGATGTTATTTTTGCAACTTCATGATGATTGTCTAGCTCCTTGAGGCTAGCCCTTGCTCAAAACATTGAATTTGAAGTAAAACTGGCTAAGTTCAAGGTAGGTTTAGTAATTCTGAGGTACCTTAGATTAACCTAACCATAATCTAGCTAGGTAATCTAAGCTACTTCAAATTACCCGAGTCTGAGCCCCCAATGGGTTTCTGAATTTTTTGTAGATGTACGAGGGTGCATTTATTGCCTTCATTAATGTGTTTTAAGGGGTCAAGTTGGAAATAAATTTAGGTTTGAAGAGTCATTTGGTCATTTCACTTTTTTGTGTTCTTGAAGCTGAGAAGAGTCCCCACCATCTTGCATTCGATTTGAGATCCAACATTGGGTGTGTCTTCTCTAGTCATCGTTCTAGGGTTTTAGTCTTTCCATCGCTAGTTTTTCCATTTTGTTTTCCTTTGTTGTGTGCCATTTCGAGGTATGATTTTAGTACCTTTCATGTGGTTTTTCTTCATTTGATCTTCGTTAAATCCTTGCATGGTGAAGCCATCAATTGAGTTTAGGATTTTGTTCTTGCTTCGCTAGCTAGGGTTTTCATTCATTAAAGGGCTTATCTTAAGTCATTAACATAGGGCTTTGATTCGAGGGCATATGTTAAATGAAACTTGTTGAAAATTCTTATAATTCCTCATGGTATCTTATTTTTCATGTATTGATTTCAAGATTTTTGATTGTGTCCCTATTTTGAGTGATAAAACTGAAACCCTAGTTTTGTGCTTGCAAACTTGATAAAAATGATTGATGTCAAAGATTGAGGAACAAAATGTTGATTAGAAACTATAATGAAATCTTAATGATTTAATCTTAAGAAGATTAGATGTTTTTCATTCATTAATTCAAATCACAGAAGTGTCGATACTTAGTGAAAAATTTCAATCTTGAGCTAAGCTCAAAAATTATGAGGTAGCTCAGATTTTCTGAGTTCTAATCCGCTAAGAGAATCCAAGCCCCCTTAGATTATTTGAATCTGAAGTAGGAACTCGGGGATGACTTAGTGAATTCTTAATACATCCTTTGTTGAGAGATTTTGAGCAAGCTCAGATTACCCGAATGTTAGTTCACCTAGGTAATTTGAGGTTCCCTAAAATTCTTGAACTTCATGAACTTTGGATTCCCAATGCATGAAATGAGTCAACCCCTAAATAGAAACAACATTTGGAGTGTTCTTAAAATGACTAATACCCAGTTATGGTAAATTTCATTGAGAGGTCCAACAAATTGCAAGTGAAAGATGCAGAATATGTCAAATCTAGGAAATATGAGCTTGCTCAGATTACTCGAGCTCTAATCTGGCTGAGGAATCTGAGCTAGCTCGGATTACCCAACCCTTCTTCATTTTGCTTTAAAATCTCAATATAATATGTTAAATTGATATCTTCCATTTTGGTGATTTTGGTCCTTTTTCTAATAGATGCAAGCTAAGCTAAGCCCTAACAAGACGACCAAGTCAAAAGTTGCTTTAGTACAAGAGGAAGTTAAGAGAAGATTAGAAAGGATGAAGTACGACTTCAAAGGCATATGGTGAGAGACCAAGATTGCTTTTGCTTGGTCAAAGATTGCAGATACGAACATGGGACATGTGGATTATGATGACTTTCAGCAAAGAATGTTTGGAAATGCACCAACCCAGCTAGCATACGTTATCACTCACACTAGATTGGCACAAGAAGCAAGATTCCCTCCAACATATTTATGTCCAAAGCTAGTCCTAGAATGTGCAAAGCATTATGACTCTAGAACAAGGATGCCCCAGTATTTGGAAGAATTTAAAAATCATAAGACAAGAATTAAATTTATTCCAGTTCTAGATCGAGAAGATATGAAAGAACTATTGGAGAAGGCCAAAGAGTTATCTAATAAATTAGAAGCCAGCAAGGAGGGAGAAAAGGAAAATAGCCAACAAGCAGTCACCTAGAAATTTGTGCCAATCATGTGACAATACAGCTGGAGGGTGACCTTGATTTTTGTACAAGAAAAGTAATGATTTGGAAAGGTCTCGGCTGACTTGGATGAATTTTCAAACATTAAATGTAAATTTTATTTTATTCAAAACTTTCTAGGTCGGCCTGTATGGCTGACCTATTGATGTAAACCCTAATTTTGGGCCAACCTAATTTTGCTCTTCTATAAATTGAGGCTCCACCTTCATTTCTAAGGGTTAGAATCAGTTAGACATAGTTGCAAAAGCTAGAATTGAGATAGGAGTTAGCATTTTCTGAGAGCAAGTGTTGATCCATTGAGAATACTTGAATTGTTGCAAACTTGGGTGATTCAATATAAGTTAAGACATTGTTCTTTGGTGCTCTTTCTTGTGTTGCTTCAGTTTGCATGGTTCTTGTTATTCCAAATCTTTAAGATTTCTTTGAGATTATTAGGTGTATGTTAGATTTTAAATTTAGATGTGATGCAATGGTGTTTATGGTTTAATATTTGAAGTGTTTGAGCAATCCTTGGTCCATACTTTTAGCATCTTGTTGATTGTAAGTTGTTGTGCAAAGTTAGCCTGGGCCTTGAATTCATGTGCTAAGTTCAATTGTGGGTATTTATTCATTTCAATTGTTAAACAAGGCTGATCTGGGTGAATGTTTCATGATCTAAAAATCTTTAATTCCTTAGAAGATTGCACTGTTTATGTGAGATTGTAGGTTTATCCTAGGTTTAGCAGGAATTAGATTTGAAGGATTGGTCCACTTTAAGTGTTTAATCATTTGCATTGTTGGTCTTAGATTTATTTTACTTTTCAAAAATCTCTCTAAACCCTTATCTTTTGTTATTTCTCTTAAAATTTGGGTAAGCTTTTATGATTAAAAGTATCACCAAATTGCAAGATCTGATAAATGTGAAGCTTCTAGAACTTGTTTTGTAAGGTCCCTTGTGATTATTAACATTTTCACATTTATCACTTAGTTGTTTTTGTATTGTCAAGACCTAACATTAGAGACCTTGCAGTTATATCTTGAGGCTTGTTGATAGAGATTTACCTTTCAAGAGAGATAAAATATCATATTCTGTTTGAGTTGTTGTGCAGAAAACACCATCAATAATAAGGTGTTTATGCAGTAGAGGAGTGAACACTTGTGTGATAAGCCCAAAGCGCATAATGAAGTTGTGTGTACCAATCCTTGTGATTGTGATTAGCAGTTTTCTTCAAAATTTGTTTGAAGACTTTGTTAGTTGATTCAGCTTGACCACTAGATTGTGGGTAGTAAGGTGTCAAAAAATGGTGTTGAATATAGAAAATCTCCAAGAACTTCTTCACATCATTATCTTAAATGGTGTGCCATTATCAAAGACTAATGTAGAAGGGAGTCCAAAATGAGCAATTATGTGCTCAAGAATAAATCAACATATTACCTCACCGGTCGTAGATCGAAGAGGAATAGCCTCTACCCATTTTATGAAATAATCAGTAGTCGTGATGATAAACATATGCCCAGTGGAAGATGGTGGGGATATTTTTCCAATTATATCCAACCCTCATGCAGAGAATGACCAAATAGGGATTTGTGAACAGAGCTTAGAAGTAGGACCATGAAATAAATTACTATGTTCTTGACATTTATGACATCGCTTAACATAAGCATTATAGTCTTTTTCCATATTTTTCCAGTAGTAGCCTATACAAAGGAGTTTTTGTGTGAGGGTCTTTGCACCAAAATGACCACCACAACTACCTGCATGAGCCTATTCGAGTGCCATATAAATTTTAGAATCCTTAAGGAATCTAAGTAAAATGTCATCAAAGGACCATCTATATAACACATCAAGAAGAATTATGTACTTGGTGGCTAATTATTTTAAATGAGCACGAGTGTTACTTGTTATAGGTTCAGGAAGGGTACCATCTTTTATATAATTATTGATAGCATCATACCATTCACTTGAATTGTCCTTGATTTCCACTAATGTGTTTATAGTGAGATCAGTGATGGAAGGTTTCATGATGGGATGAACAGTGAATATAATATCCTGGGAAGGATTAGCAAGGGATATAAGAGAAGCAACACTTGTCATTGCGTTTGTATGTCGATTATATTTTTGTGAGATGTTATCAATGGTGAAGGAGTTAAATTTCGTTAACAAGGACTGTGTGAAATCTTTATATTTGGATAATTTATCATGTTTAGCTTGATAGACACCATTTATTTATTTTATTACTAATTGAAAATCACCAAAGATCCTGATGTCTTTAATGCCCATAATTAAAGAAATGCATATTTAAGTGATTAAGGCCTCATATTCAGCTGTGTTATTTGTACATAGGAAATTCAATCGATATGACAAGGGAATAGGTATTCCTTCCGGTAGAATTAATATTACTTCAGCACCGAAACCTGTTCTACACTTAAATCCATCAAAATATAATTTCCATGTGGAAACACTGGTTGTCAACACACTATCATCAAGAAAAGAATCATTATGAAGTAACGCAAAAGGGGCAGGGGCATCAACTAAATGGTCGGTCAAGGCTTGTCCTTTAATTGCTTTTTGTATAAAAAACTTAAGGTCAAACTCAGTCAACAACATAACCCATTTAGCTAAATGGCTTGATAAGTCTGTTTTGTTAAAAAGGTGTTTAAGAGGAACAAATTTTGTCATGACTTGTATTTCAACATTTAGTAAATAATGTTGCAATTTACTAGTAGCGAATACAAGGGCTAAACATTGATTTTTGATTGCAGAGTATTGGGTTTCATAATCAATCATAGTTTGACTAATGTAATAAACAAGATGTCATTTTCCATTATTGTCTTTTTGAGCTAACAATGTTGCAAGAGCATGAGTAGATGCAGTGATGTAAAGGATGAAGCGATATAAAGGATGAATGGTTTGTTTGGCATAGCAGGTTGTAAAACAAGTGGAGTTGTAAGGTATTCCTTCAAACTCTCAAAGGCCTATTTACAATCCTCATTCCAATCAAAAGGAACATCCTTCTTGAGGAGATGTGTGAAAGGTAACATTCTATCGACAAAAGAAGTGACAAAACGAAGGATGACTTGAATTTGTCCTTGTAATGTGCGTAATTGAGAGATATTACTAGGAGGTGGCATGTTTACAATAGCAATAATTTTCTTTGTTTCCACCTTGATGCCTTTGTGAGATATGATAAAATCTAAACAAAATCCTCTATCTACTCCAAAGACACACTTTTTTGGATTTAGTCTCATCTTGTATTTTCCCATGCGTTCAAAGATTTTTCAAAGGAAATTCACATTGTCTTGTCTTGTTAAGGACTTGGAAAGGATTTCATCAACATAATCTTCCAATATTTTATGTATGTAATCATGAAATATTAATTTCATTTCTCTATGATAAGTTGTGTTTGAATTCTTTAGTCTGAAAGGCATCATAACCCAACAAAATGTTCCCCAAATGGATGTGAATGCTATCTTGTATTGATCCTATGGGTTGATGAAGATTTGATTATAGCCAAAAAATCCATCCATGAATGATAACAACGCATGTCCAGCAATTGAATCCATGATCATGTCAATATTAGGAAGTGGGAAATCATCTTTTAAGGATGCTTTATTCAAATGACGAAAATCCATACATATCCTAATATGATTATCAAGTTTAGCAACTACGACAATATTTGAGATCCCAGGAGAATAATCAATAGGTCAAATGAAACCTACATCAAGGAGTTTTTCAAGCTCTCCTTTAACATGCAAGTCTATCTTAGGATTCATTTTTTGTATCTTCTATCAAACAGGCTTAGAGTTATTAGCAAGAAAAATGTTATGAGTGACTTTTTTCAGGTCGATGCCTGGCATATCGAAATATTTCCATGCAAAAAATTTAGGAAAATCATGGAGAAAAAGTGTAGTATCCTCTTGTTCTTCATCATCAAGACACTTCCCCATCTTAAAAACTTTTTCTTTATCATCGATGTCCATTGGTATATCAATTGTTTCTCCTAGGGGGAGTGCATTCGACTTAGGAGACTAAGCATCATATGGTTCCATGGTTTTCTCTTTAGCATCAGTATTTTGTGGCTTGGAACTTATCATAGCACAGGTAACATTTCGTTTGCAAGAAGATGGTTTATCAATAGCTCCTAGCATTTGTTTCAAGGCTTCATCGCTTTCAACATACTCCCAAGATGGTGGAGAATTCACATCAAGAAATTCAATATTTTTTAGCATAAGTGTGGTTCTTGGTTTACATGTGATGGTGTTGATATTGAGTAATGGTCGTTGAGTTGCTTTTGTTGTAATAGAAAAGGAATATCCCAAACCGGTTTTTGTTTCTTGTGTATTATGTTCAATAGGGACACGAATGCCTTGTTCATGTTTTCCACATCCTTTACCATTGTACCCCAATTTTTTCATAAGTTCATAACCACATCCATAAAGTCTTTCCATTTCCTTGGGATTGGGTGGTTGTTGATAATTTATCTCATCAAAATTTGTTGTGTAAGTTGTGTTTTCATCCAAAGGAGATGAGATAGAGGTAGGAGAAGATTCTTCTAAATTCTAAGTTGACATAATCATTGGTTTCTCTTGTTTTTCATCTTCCTTGCGAGTAATTATGTATTCATCAATAAATGAAGGTGTAAATTCCAATGTTCCCCAATCATCATCTAATAAATTTAGATACAGATTATTCTTCCTATTTATTGGTCTCAAGAGGATCAATATGAGATGTTGGAATTAAAGTATTCAAAGGACTTGTTTTTCCTTTTTCAAGCTACAAACAACTCTCAGGCTCAGGGTCTATCTCAACTTGATATACTTTATTGTTATAGACATGTTTCATTATGCAATGAAGAGTTGAAGGTACTGCATGCATCTCTTGAATCCATGGCCTTCCCAAGAGAAGATTATATGTGAGATCATAGGGCATGACATGAATAGGAGTTTGCAAGGTAGCCACTCCGACTGTGATAGGTAAAGTGATTATATTGAGCAGTTGTTTTCTTGTGTTGTCAAATCCTCTAATAGATAAGGAATCAGGTTTAATTTTTGATTTATCCACACATAACTGATCTAAGAGTTTTACACTATACACATTGAGGATAGAGCCATTGTCAATGTAGACATCGAAAATATGCATATTGATATCACACACTCAATCCTAATCTACTAACATCACTTCATCCTAAATTATCCCTCTGTCTAGGGTATGTGAAGGATCATCATGGAAAAAACAAGCCCTTAAGTGGCAAAAAAATCAGAAAAATCAGAGTTAGACAACTTGACATAAAAATTTAAATAAGTTATCTATTTTATTTCAAAAATATGTAAGAATAGAATCTGTAGCAAATTGAATGCAATTTCTAAACTACTAGGTTTGTTTTAAAAAAAAAAATCTATTTGGTGAAAATTTGAAATTTCAATGCAGTAGTACTTAAATTTCAGGAAAAAAATAATAAGTAGGTGTATGTCTGACCACCCTAACCACAATAAAATGATAATATTTTTTTATAATATTTTAGATATAAGTAGAGGAATCATGTCCTGATGTGATACTTATTTTTTTGTAATTTTTTCCAAATAAATAATTAATTATGAATTTTTATTACAACTTTTAAAAATATAAAAACTTATATGTCTGACCACCTTAACTTGGTCAAAACTTCATGAAATTCATTTTTTCTTTTTAATCCTATAATATATGAAGCATAGAATGTGATGCATTTTTTGGATTCAAAAAATATGATACCGTTTTAAATCTATAGATGTTTTTCAATTAGCCTATCAACCAGGACTTTTGTCGTAATTTGAATAGAAAATGAATAATAATTACTTATTAAATTCAAAGTAAAGCATAATTTATATTGGTGGAAAGTTGAGAATCTCCTTTAAAAACCCTTTTCGTTTCATCAATTTTCCAGGTAAAAAAATCATCAGCCACATACCCATCATATTGCTACTTTTTGGCCCATCATGATCCAACACATACCCTCTAATCATTTAATCGAATAGCCTTATTTGATTAAATTCATTGTAATTCCCCTTTTAATTAAATAAATCCCTCAATTTAATTAAATCATTATCTTAGTGTCATTAACTAGGTCATTTCATCTTTCTATCTTTATTTAATTAAATAATCCATATTATTTGATTAAATTTCTAAAGTTAATCTAATTAAATTAAATAAATCAAGCATTTATCTAATTTAATCTAACATCACCCCTTTTGGTTAAATAAATCAAAATATTTATTTAACTAAGTCTTAATCATTTTCATCTCTTTTTGATTTATTTCAATCCTAAAATCTAAATCAAATAGTCAAATCAGTTAAATCTCCCCTTAAATTAATCAAATCCTGATTAATTTAATCCTAATCACTCAAATCCTCTAGATTTTGAAACTTGCACATAAAAATAGACTTATTTGATTTATTAAATTTCTATTTTCCTTCAACAAGGCATATTTTAAGGAATAATCCCCTAATTTGAATTCAAAATCCAAGTGGGAATAAGTCCTTCCAACAAAGCATTTAAAATCTCTTACATGTCCTTTTCTTGAGCCATGTGCATTTTCTTCACCTTTCACCTCATCCTTCAAGCCATATTTTGAATTTGAATCTTCCCCCTCTTTGCACATTCTTCAAAACTTGCACATCCTCCATCCATTCATAGATTGACAAGTGGCATCATGCCATTGGATGAATGTTAGTCCCACATTGCTCAAATTTGGACTTTCATCCATCTTGAAATTCTATAAATAAAGAGCTCATATCCTCATTTGATCATCCACAACTTGAGTAAACTTACTATACTCAAATTCATAGCAATTTTCATCCATCTCATTGAGTTTTATAGCTAGGCTATGCAGATTTTATCTTGGAGCATTCATCAATCTTCATCAAAGTGGATCACTCTTCATCATCAATAAACAAAGCTTGCATAGAAGTTGGGAAAGGGCCAAGTTCCACATCAAATTGGCACCAACTCCCTCAAGAGATCAAGAATTTATATTGCTTTCATAGGATTTAATCTCTTTTGTTGATTTCTCATTGTATTGCTTTCATTTTCCTATTTAGAGCATTGATAAATAGATTTCTTGAGGAACTTAAATTCTAACTTGCATTTCAATCTTCTAATGTGTTTGTTTGTTGCATTTTGAAGGTATTAGGATCTTGGTTCACACATTTGGCGCTAGAGGGAACGGTTGAATTACAAATCTAACACGTTTTTTTTTAATTTTTTCTATTTTTTTACAGTTTTGTTCATAAATCCTTGTTTTAGCGCTCTTGCAGGTTCTTTTAGCGCTTATGTGCACTGTTTTAGTGCTCTTTCAGGTTCTTTTAGCGCTTATGTGCACTGTTTTAGTGCTCTTATAGGTTCTTTTAGCACTTCTATAGATTGTTTCAGAGCTCTTGCAAGTTATTTTAGCGCTCTTGTAGGTTATTTTAGTGCTCTTGAAGGTTATTTTAGCACTCTTGAAAGTTATTTTAGTGCTCATGCACTTTCTTTTAGTGCTCATGCACTTTCTTTTAGCGCATATGATCACTGTTTTAGCGCTTTTGGAGTCAGTTTTAAAATGACCATATCTTGGTCATACAGAGGTCTTTTTTGATACTTGTTTTTTTGAAATGGGGTAGAAATTCATAATATATCCAATGGTGTAGGTTTTTATTAATTATTAATGATTTAAAAGTTTCAAATTTATATCTAAATTAAAAACACATGATAACTTGGCCTAAGTTTTAGGGTGTTTTGGTTAATGATTCATCTAACCCCTATATCCTTTTGTTTTTTGATCTCATCTAACATTTTGATCACTTTTTTAGGTTATAAAATCAAAAGGGGAGGAGGAAACAAAAGGAAAGCTTCTTATGACATCATTTCTCTATTGTATCAAGTGTCTTTAGACACTCTTGGAAGCATTTATAATTCCAAGTTTAAAGGATTTTATCACTTCAAGATTTTAGGACTCAATAGATTTCAATTTGGGCTCTAAAAAGTAAAATACAAAAGGCTTAAAACAAACAATAAGATCAACAACTTACTAGATTTTGTTTATGGGATTAACAAATTGAACAAAATATTTATCACTTGTCTTTTGGTGCTCTAAAACAAATTCATATTGCTTGTGGATCTAAAAAGAACAAGTGTAGCTTTGTTTTTGTGAGGGCTTACTTAGACTAAAACCATCAAAAAAGGACGTATGCGCTTCTCTCATGCTTTATAGCGATCTTGAAAATCAAAAGGCCTTTTTCATGACTTTGGGGTGAGATAAAGCAATCACCTCCACACTTCGATTTGGGCTTAAAATTGAACATCTTGTGTGAGTGTGAGTGGGGGGCATTGTTGCATATATTCTCTCTCTTTTTTGCCAACAAAGATTCATCAAGTTATGAATAGTGTTTCTCATTCGCTTTTGTTTATCCTAGAGGGCCTGCCTTGGGGAAAAAGTACTCACCCAAAGGAACGACTCAACCGGTAACACTCTAAAGCCAAGAGTATTACTAGTCGGGATATAAATGTGGATATTGGACAAAATGCCAATATCACATGGTTGATTCCAACAAAATGGATCTGAAAGGGGACTCTTGCCGTATGGGTCAATCTCCACGAATGGAAAGTCCTTACTAAAACCCAGGTGCTAGAATTTTCCAAAATCCTTTAATCTATTTGTTGGTGCAAGAACGGTCATTCTGAAGCCACCCCACACTTTTACGGTCTTCTAGTAGAAATGGAAAACATGCCATGGGAGTTTCATGGATGTTGATGCTTGGCTGCCCCGTATAAGTGAGTGTCATGGAGGGGAGCTAGTGGGGTCAAGCATCTAACCATTCGCTAGAGATAAGCATAGCTGGACTTGTCCAAGTGGGAATCTAACAAATATTGTCTTACACATCCATAGGATTGTACATATTCTTGGGTTACAAAATGCATTGATTGATCAAAAACATCATGAAAGTGAACACTTGAACCTCATCCAAATTTCAAACCCTTTTGAAGACAAATACAATTAACTCAATCCATATTTTATTGCTTTCCCTTGGGTTTCACACCCTTAGAGGTTTCTAAAAATTGGATTATATCTCGATTTGTCTCCTTAAGTAAACAGTAGGAAAACCCTTGCCTTAAGTTCATTGAATTTCCACATAACATATCTTGTCGGGTTTGAAGAAATTAGGACATTGGACATTTAGTTTGAAAATCTAATCAAGAAATTGTTTGTGGTAAAAGAAATTCACTAATCAAGATGAAATCAATTGAGCCCAACACATGTGATTGTGTATCTTTTGTCTTATGGTCTTTTGAGAAAACATTGATCTTTTGGTTTGAAGGGAAAAGCATGTTCTTCAAAACCTTGGCCTTGTAAAAAAGTTCTTCTTAGGTTCATTTAGGATCAAAATCAAACACTTCATCCATTTCAAAAATTCATCATATCCATCCCACCAAACAAATTTAGAGCTTTGGAAACATCATTCTAGACTTGGGTAAATCATCAAAATTGAAATCACCTTGTTTAGTTAGGTGTATGGGAATGCCTCCTTTTTCATACATTTAATTAAATTAGCAATCCTTTGAACAAGTTCATCCTAAGATAACATCTAACATCTTAGGGTTTACAAGTTCATTATCCAAATCCAATCAAACCAACCAAAATCAAACCCTAAGTCTAACATTGATCCAAACTTCCTAAACGTTCAACACTCATATCATTTACACCTTTCATCCTTCATCTCATCATTATTCCTAAGAACCTTAGAGGTTGATTTTGCAACAAGATCAAAACACAAGAAAATCATGGAATATAAACTTGATCCATACATCATGAGTGGTCCAAACCAACCAAACTATCAAAACCTTACAATGCCAATGGATTTCCAACACTCACATTTATACATGGGATCAATATCTCCCACAAATCTCAATGGTACAATAGATGTGAGTATGCCTAGTCAAAATATTGGAACATCTTTCTCGATGATAGATCTAAATCCAAAACTACAAGTCTATCCATCAAACAATCAATACATAAGTCGTCAAACAAACAATGTCATGTCAAAAGTGAATGTACCAAGTACAAGATTACCAAACATGAATCCAGAAAACTTTGGGATGGATACGTTTACAAATCATACAAATATTCCCAAAACCAACAATGTTCAATTTCAACCTATCATGCCAAATTTGAACAGCATCCCAAATCAAAAGATTGTCCCAAATAATTTTTTCCATGATCCCATGCAAAATCCACAAGTATGCATCCCAAATCTGATTGAACAAAAACCAAATCAACTATATCAAGGAAGTCAAGATTGAAATCAAGAACAAATTTGGCGAGATCAAATTGTTGCGCTTACCAAAATAGTTGAGTCATTGTGCCAAGAGACATCTCCACCATCATTACCCATATCAACATCATTCTTTGGTTTAGGGCTTCCCCCTTTACCTAGCACCAATCACTCCATCCAAATCAATCCACCTAACACCAATCAAGCCATCACATCAAATCCTTTGAATATACTATTGACATCGCACCAACAAATGGTATCTAATCAAATAAAAACATCAATCCTGACAAATCAAAATATGGTCTCCCAAGGACCTATCACCTTGGTCATTCTGACCATTCCTATCACCTCAATCACTCCAACCACCCCTATCACACCCATCATATCTCAACCCCTCACTACCATCATTGCTCCAAGCGTATCTCAACCACTCATCACTACATCCAACATGATTCCAAATACACCACCACTACCACCAAAACCAAGTGCAATAAGTCAATATTGTAACATCACACTAAAAGCACATCAAGCCTACCAACAAGTGCTTCAACAATATCAGACGGCTCCACAAGCTGCTCAAGCTACCCAAGCTACCCAAGCCTCTCAAGCTTCCCAACAAACATAAGCACAAACACGAAAAAAGATAATAACCATTGGGGATAACGATGAAGATTCAATCACTGGTGATAGCATTGACAATCTCCCCACTACAATTGATGAAAGCAATTATCAAGATCAATCCATCACTGAGCACCTTAAAGTTGTGTCTACTTCATCCAATGATCAAATCAACGTATGTCAAGAGTCACTTTTCAATCATAATCAAAATCCACCAACCAAGAAAGATCCAATTCAAGAAGTGTCAACATCATTTGACCCTATGGTTGAAGACATTAGAAATCCCTCCACTACAATTATTGAAAACAATGATCAAGATCTCTCCATTGATGAGCACTTTGAAGATGTTTCCACCCCATCCACTGATCAACTCACCATACATCAAGAGCCACTTTTTAGTGATCTATTTCAAGGAGTGTTAGGATTATTTGATCCTATTGACATAATGCATGATCTATTCACCTATGATCATGTTGAAAATGTCTCTACATTGCCTTATGAGTTAGAGGACATATCTCAAGAATTTATTCCAAAGCATGATCAAAATATTTCTCCAAGGTCTAGAAATGGTCCTTTCCAAGACATGTTGACATCCTTCGACTTCATGGATACAAATACTGAAGGAACCCTAACCTTGACACTTGAGGATATTGAACCACTTACCATGTCTAATGACAACATCCAAGAACCATTTGTAAGTAATCCATCCTTTGAAATTGATCCATGTTAAGAACTTGATCCTAAGCATGACGAAAGCAACTCCAAAATCATTCAAGATCAAAAATTTGTATCTCCAAGCTACTACAATAATCTAATGGACACTCTCCTATCTATGCAAGATGTACATACTCCTCCATCTACCCATGAGATGCTTTTTATGGATGGAAACATGGATGATCTTGATTTAGAATAGGATCCCTTTATTCCTAACATTATTACACAAAAAGAGCAGGTTATCGATTCCTACAATCAAACTAAGTTGTCAACATCAGGGTCAAATATGTCCCAAACTCAGACGGAGGACATCATGAATGAGGATATCCAACATTATCCACTCAAGGAAATTGGTCAAATAGGAAATGATATTCCATAGTCAATAGAGCATCCAATCAAAATAACATCATCTGTAATGGTCATGCATTCTAAACCAGAGCTCTTGGAACAGGCGGGATCAAAGCATGAAGGTACTACTTCCACAATACTGGGGGAAACTATGTCTCAAGCAAGCTACAACATGGGGAGCACGAAGAATCCTTATGATGAAACAGATGCCAATACTACAACCATCCATGTCACAAATCTTCATCCACCCATCACCCCATCCACGAATTGGGACCAACGTCAAAAGAAAGAATTGAATCAAAGTACGAAGAATGTTATCAAAGAAAGAGAAGCTGAGAAGCACAATGGACAAATCATATACAAATGGATACCAAAAAATACAAAGAAAGATCATCCCTATCAAACTCCATTAGTCAAAGAAACTATGGGGCAAAATAAAAATGGGAAAAGTATCCATCAAAGATGTCCACAAAAGAAAAAGCAGGCTTTTCAAGCGACATACAAAGTGTATCAAGCAGTTGGTCCTAATTCCATGCACACTTTTGTATCCACCCATCATTTCTCATCTTCCCAAGTTTGGAGAGTCAAAGGTTCCAAACTATCAACCAATCCATCTCTTATCCCTAAACACACTCCATCCACGCCTCCATGCATGATATCCAGTTCTTACATTGACCATGTATTGGCAGCGACCCTTCACCATAAGGATTTTGAAGGTACTCTATTGCGATGTGCACATAGAGACAGAGTTAACCCTGGTATCAATAAAGCAGATCAAGAATCCCAAAAGTTGCATTCAAGTGCATGTATCTTAGAAAAGCAACTTCTTCAAGCAGGATATCGATGGCACATTATGACAGGGGCATCTACATCAGCAACACCTTGTGATTGAGCATGAGTTTAAAATATTTCAAAAAAACCAAAAAAATCAAAAAATATGAAAATCCAAAAAAAATCAGAAAAAGGATTGAAAATAGTAAAAAAAATCATCCTCTAGTGAAAACCACTACGGTGGCACTTTGGGAAAGACCATGATGAAAACCTGGCAAACAGGCATCATGTGTGAAATCAAACATCTATGTGCACCAATTCAGATGGAAGCATCTCATCCCATCCGTAATAAATCCATCATTCCATCCATCTTATCCATAATAAATCCATTTATCCATGTATCATTTATCCATTTGCATCCGTGGTTCAAGTTATCTTGATCTTGAAAAAGTTTGGTGCACACTTTATGCCTGCTTATGGTAAACATCTTGACATGGGGCACTTTCATTGATCCTATCCTATGCAGCATTATTTGAGCCATGAAAAATTATCCAAATGAACATCCTTTATCCAAACACCTTATCTTATCGCAAGATAATCCATATCCATCCATCCATACACCTATCCAAGCATCCACCCACGACATTCCATACATTGCTATACACTGGAGGCAAATATTTACATCTTGCTTCAGGAATAAATCTTGATCTATATCCTTTGACTTATGTGGCAATCCGAACATTGGCAAATGTGAAATCAAATTGGTCAAACATTTGTGATCCAAAATCCAAATCACTAGCCCATGGCATATTTTGACAAGAAAATGTTCCTTATCAAGCTTCATCTTTCATCAGACATTGATCCAAATAATCACTATCAGGCGCATCTAGTTTGCACGTTAATGTCACATCAATCATTCAAACATCTTTTGTTTCAAACCAAGCTTCATCAAACATGATCAATCAAATCCAATCAAGAAATCATCAAGATATCATTGTGTTGCTTAACACTATCCTTGCATTGTTGTGCATCCTCAACAATGTTATCATCATCAATCTTGATCAATCAAATCCTTCCATTGTTGTGTATCCTCAACAATGTTATCATCATTATCAATCCATCGATTCAATCATTCAACCTTAGCTTGGTCTTGGTCTTCAACAAAATCCCAAACAGAGCACTGATATCATATCCATATCTAAATTTTCAAAATCATGCAAAAAATCCAAAAACATCCAAAACATCAAAAAATCCAAAAACATCCAAAACATCAAAAATCCAAAAACACTCAAAAAATAAAAAAACATCAAAAACATGGAAATTTGAACTATGTCGTCTTTGAGCTTAACCATAGGCAAGGCTCATCTCTAATCAGCCCCCGAGACATCAAAATCCAAAAACATTCAAAAAAAACATCAAAATCCAAAAACATTCTAAAAAACAAAATCCAAAAACATTCAAAAAAATCAAAATCCAAAAACATTCGAAAAACATCAAAATCCAAAAACATTTGAAAAATCAAAAATCAAAACATTTGTAAAATCTCAAAAACACCAAAAATAGCCTCAAAACATTTCAAAATGTCAAAACATCCAAATATTTGAAAAAATCCATTTGTCTCGTCTCGCTTGCACTCGCAATAATCAATCATCCATAATAAATTGATCATCACCTTCATCCTTTGGAAAAACCAATAGAAACAATCACAAAAATTGGCAAAAGAAAAGCTTCAATTGTAAAATTGAAAGCAAACAACAAATCTTTAAAACAAAATCAAACTCTTGATCATTTTCAAACATGTCAGTCAACTTTATATCAACAGCCTATCAATCAACTTATCAAACCATCATCATCCTATACAATGCATGTCCTAGGATATATCGTTTTGATAATGGGCATCATTTTGGATATCACTTGGATTCTTATCCTATCAAAACAAATCCCTTTGGCTAGAGGTATGAAGAACATTGGCTTGTTTGTGTACTTTATCTTTTCTTTTGGTTTATCTTATTGTGCTCATTCCAAGGACCTCTCAATGATGTCCCCAACGAAGGGATTTAGAGAGATAGGAATGGGGCAATGATCATTATCTTTTTATCTTTTGTGCTTGTTGGACATTCTTGTAATATAACCTTGGCGAATACTTGCTTTGTTAGGTACGTCCTAGCAAGGTTTCTGTATGTCAAGTATGAACAAGAATACTCCTATCTATTTGTCAAGTCAAAGTCCATCGCATTAGGTACAATGCCATCTTGGTTCTTTATACCTTGATGCATCGTGCCTACATGTGTTATCAAACATAAGGTAATTGGCCCTTTGAAAATCCCAACTTCTCGGCAAGTAATCATCATCATCATCTCATGTCTTGTTGGAATCTCTTGTTTTCTTCTATCTCTTTATTTTCACGCTAACATGGTACCATGATAGTTAATCATAAATCATCACCATTGCATCCATCTTGCATCCACAAACCATCAACATACTGCATAATGCATATAATACCATATAGAAAACATTAATCATACCACATGCATTCATCCTCATCATTGCATAATATAGATTACTTATTCTAAGTATCTCATAAACCATACATTTATCATCTATTCGCATAATCATAAAATCATCATCATATCATATCATGTGCATCCATATCATCCATTACATATAAACATCATAATCATCTCATCATCAATAATGTCATTGTCATGGTATAAATCAGGATCAAGTGGGTGTAATATATCAAAAATAGGCATGAGGCTACCCATGGCTGATGACTCTCTACATCATCAAATCTGTCTACATCAAATATTCGAGTTGAACTAATCTTGAACCTTTTTTTCAAGAGATCGACCCTCAAATCAAACCTATTCACCTGATCTCTCGAGGGGGTAGTATACCAACATAATTCTTTTCGTTGGGGCAGCAGTGGGGCATCCAAAAAAATTAGAGAAATTTTGACTTTTGATCATGGCAAGGTTATTCTTTGAACCAACGCAACAAGTGCATCGCTTCAAAGAGGGGCAAAATGTAGACATCAAAAATATACATATTGATATCGCACACTCGATCCTGATCTACTAAGATCGCTTCATCCTAAATTATCCCTTTGTCTAATCATTTAATCGAATAGCCTTATTTGATTAAAGTCATCATAATTCCCCTTTTAATTAAATAAATCCCTCAATTTAATTAAATCATTATCTTTGTGTCATTAGCTAGGTCATTTCATCTTTCTATCTTTATTTAATTAAATAATCCATATTATTTGATTAAATTTCTAAAGTTAATCTAATTAAATTAAATAAATCAAGCATTTATCTAATTTAATCTAACATCACCCCTTTTGGTTAAATAAATCAAAATATTTATTTAACTAAGTCTTAATCATTTTCATCTCTTTTTGATTTATTTCAATCCTAAAATCTAAATCAAATAGTCAAATCAGCTAAATCTCCCCTTAAATTAATCAAATCCTAATCACTCAAATCCTCTAGATTTTGCAACTTGCACATGAAAATAGACTTATTTGATTTATTAAATTTCTATTTTCCTTCAACAAGGCATATTTTAAGGAATATTCCCCTAATTTGAATTCAAAATCCAAGTGGGAATAAGTCCTTCCAACAAAGCATTTAAAATCTCTTACATGTCCTTTTCTTGAGCCATGTGCATTTGCTTCACCTTTCACCTCATCCTTCAAGCCATATTTTGAATTTGAATCTCCCCCCTCTTTGCACATTCTTCAAAACTTGCACATCCTCCATCCATTCATAGATTGACAAGTGGCATCATGCCATTGGATGAATGTTAGTCCCACATTGCTCAAATTTGGACTTTCATCCATCTTGAAATTATATAAATAAAGAGCTCATATCCTCATTTGATCATCCACAACTTGAGTAAACTTACTATACTCAAATTCATAGCAATTTTCATCCGTCTCATTGAGTTTTATAGCTAGATTATGCAGATTTTATCTTGGATCATTCATCAATCTTCATCAAAGTGGATCACTCTTCATCATCAATCAACAAAGCTTGCATAGGAGTTGGGAAAGGGCCAATTTCCACATCAAATTGGCACCAACTCCCTCAAGAGATCAAGAATTTATATTGCTTTCATAGGATTTAATCTCTTTTGTTGATTTCTCATTGTATTGCTTTCATTTTCCTATTTAGAGCATTGATAAATGGATTTATTGAGGAACTTAGATTCTAACTTGCATTTCAATCTTCTAATGTGTTTGTTTGTTTCATTTTGCAGGTATTAGGATCTTGGTTCACACAGTCAACAAGGGTCCTTTTGATACCTATTGTATTATATTGGGAAATAATCATAAAGGCTTCATTTTGTTTCCTTAATTCTAATGGAGGGAGCTCATGTTGATCAAAGGTAATGTCTACATTAACTATATTCATTCCTTTGAGAATAGCTACCACATCATTTACGCTTGTACCAGGAGGGACCACTATTGATTGCAAGGTTCTTTGGAGCATTGAATGATAATTGGGTTAATTTTGAAGAAGATCTCAAAGGGATATCTTGGTGGGGTTATTCTTAAGTTTTTTGATGAGATCATACTCCCTAAGGTGTGGATTTAGGTGAGGAGCACTAGGAAAATAAGGATTTGGTATTGGAGGAGGTTGTTGTGGTTGCAAATTATTTATAGTATAGTGTGTGTGTGCAACATCATGTTGTAGTGGATAAAGGGTAAACTCAGGTTTAGGTGGAGGTTGAGGGTGATGTGAAGGTGGGTAAAGAACAAGTTGAGGTTGAATGACATTGACATATTTTGTTTTTGGTTGCTCATAAAAATCCTTAGTGGATGGCTTGTGTGAGATAAATTCCTCAAGGGCTTCATCTAACATATTCAAGTCATCACTACTAAAAGGTTTGGGAGATAAGTTGTCACTAAGTGGTCTAGGTTTTTCATCAAAAGCCCTAGTGGATGAATTTAGTGAGAGGAAACTTTGTAAGGTTTCATCTAACCTATCCAAGTCATCACTACTAAGAGGTTTGGATGATATGGTTGTCTTGAAATTAAGCATTGTTTTGATTGGTTCTTTTGATGTTGTGAAGTTTGTGTTTGTTTTTTTTTATGAATGTGATTTAAATGAGCTAGGAAATAATGTTGAAAATGAACATTGTAAAAATATAATGCTATCTATGATTTCCATTAAAGTGAATAATACTAATGCTAATGATTCAATTTTAATAGCAAATAACTATACAGAAATAGAATAATAACTAAATCTAACAGCAATTACAAAAATGGGAAACAAAATGCAGAAAATGAAAATGCAAAATTTACACTGGGACTAAGTCGCCCAAGGTGGCGAATTAGTCCTAGTAGGATAATTTTTGAAAAAAAAATGAAGTTTTTGATGGATATTAATGTGTTTGGTACTGTTTCATGCAAATCTACAATGTAAATTATGCAGAATTTCACATGAAATGGAATTCAATAATGCAAGCTAAAATGAGCTTTTCACTAGTGCAGTTTTAAAAACCATAGGATGCAAATGCAATACCTAATGCAATGCTAATGAAAATGAAACCTAGGATTCCTTTAAAATAAGAAGTAAATATGTTCAAAATTCAGGTTCACCAAAATGTGGAAAATGATTTTGCATTGCCCACACAGTGCTTTGCTTCTTCTAAGGTGTTTCACCTAAAAGGAGAAAGGGGAGGGGTCTAAAATGCAAATGTCAACACTCAAAGTTAATGTAAATGAGATGTAATATGTCAAACTATGATACATATTAATGCACTAATCTGAAAAGAAAGTGATCTAATGATGCAAAACTTAAGAAATGCAAAGTGTTGGAAAACACAGTGTGATATGTAGAAATATGAAACAAATGTAATAAAGGACAAAATAAAAATGTGAGATAGAAACTATGCACCTAAAAATTGATGAAGAGCTGACTGGGGAATGCAGAGGCCTCATAAATTCTAGAAATTTTGATTTTTGAGCCAACTAGGACGCTTATGCCAAGCTAGGCGACTTAGTCCCAGACCAAGGAAACTGCCTAGAAAACTGTTTCTGCCAAATGGGTACCTAAAACTATAAAAAATACTAAAAAATTAGTGTAGTGGGACTAAGTCGCCACTATGGGTGACTTAGTCCACTTTGGATTTTCTACAAATCTGAAAGTGGAAATAGAAACCCACAACCTACACTTTGCTTTTTGACGAAAATCCATATCTGAATCTTTGAAAAACCCTACAAAATATAAGATAATTTGATTTCTATTGGGGGGTTTTCCTCAGTCAAACTCCTAGTTGGTATTTAAACTTTTTGAAAGACAAAATCTGCATAAAACCCTAGCCTTAAGTGTGTCTAAGACTAAGAAAAGCTAAAATGAGATAAAACCCTATTCTAATATGCTAGAATAAGATGAAAAAATGGCACTTCAATGACGCAAGACTTCAATGCAAGAAACCCTACAACATTTTAAATGAATGTAAATGACACACAAATGTAATGCAAACCTTAAGTCTGAAAATAGAGAGAAAATGGAAGATGGAATCACTTTGAAAACAAGTCATTAGGTGTGATTTGATGGCTAGTTGCATCTCCTCAACCTAGATTTCTCCATGATTCACCATAGGCATCCATGATCAACCCTTTGCAATGTGAGATCTTGAACAAAAAAGTGAGCTTGAAGACCTAAAAAAACCCTAGTTTTTTTCCCCTAAGCTTCAACTTTGTTGTAAAATGCCATTGAATTTTCTTGCGAAAGACACTTTTGCTCTTGACTTTTGATTTTTGCTTTGTAAAAATGACTAGGAGATGTGAAAAATGACCTATAATGTGTATTTATAGGAATTAACACCTAATTTTCTTGTTATTTAGACCTAAGAAAAATTAAATTGAATTGGTGAAATTCTTGATCAAAAGTGGAAAATACCCCAAAAGGGACTAAGTTGCCACCTTGGGCGACTAAGTCCTACTAGGGATTTTTTTGGAGGGTTTCATGAAATTTGAGTGGTTTGAAAGTTGTTTGTTGGGATTTAAGTGATTTTTGAGTGAATTAGGCCCAAAAGTCCAAAAGCATGAGCATTAGGGGCCTATAAATGCAGTTTTTAAGGGGTGAATGATACAAGGTGTCTAAGCGGGACCAATTTTTATCAAAAAATTGTCTCTTTCTTCAAGAGTATACAATTTTTGGTGACACACAAGGAAACAAACCAAAAGAGCACCAAAACGAAAAACTAAAACCCTAAGCTAAATATGTACAAAAGAAAGAGAGGCCGCAAGGCCGTCATAGCTAATAGATCTTTAGATTTTTCCCATTATAAGGGATGGGCAAGGTAGTTCCGTTAGGATATGCAAGTTGAAAAGTATTAGGCCCAAACTCCTGAATGATTTTGAAGGGGCCAATCTAGAATGAATCAAACTTCTTATGAGCACCTTTAGGTTCCCTGCGCTTATCCCACAACAAAACTAAGTCTCCAATCATGAACTTTCTCAGTTTGTATTTCTTGTCAAAAATCTTCTTAACCTTTTCCTAGTGTATGGTTATCTTATCTACCATCTCTTCTCACTATTCTTGTATTTGAAAGTTAAGTACAAAATCCTCTTCTCCAAGGCATCATTGAATTCAACTTCCTATATAGCAGTTTGCAATTTATGAACTGGAAATTCTAAAGAAAGAGGAAGTACAGTTTCCACCCCATACACCAACTTGAAGGGGGTCATGCCAATAGCCATTTTTAGAGTTATCCGGTTTTCCCATAGGGATTCATACAAATTTTTGTGCTAGTCTTTTTGTCATTGACTAACTTGATAATATTTACAAATTTTTTGTTACTAGACTCAGCCTAATTGTTCCCCTAGGGATAATAGTTAGCTAGATGGGAGATAGAGATTCCATAATCATAGCAGAAAAGTGAAAACTCACTGGATGAAAAATTGGTAGCATTATCAGTAACTAGCTTATGTGGAACTCCATACCTAACCAAAATATTTTCTTTGATAAAATCACATACTACTCCAGAAGTAGTTCTCTTGACTGGAATCACTTCCACCCATTTGATGAAGTAATTAGTAGGTGTGATAATATGAGTATGGCCTCTGCTAGACTGTGGGATAATTGGAGCAATAAAATCAAGACCCCATTGTTGAAATGGTCCATTGATAACCACGGGCTTAAGTGGTAAAGCCGCTAGTTGAGGCCTTCTCGAAAACAACTTGCATTTCTCGCACTTACCCACCCAGTGATAGGCATCCTTAAACATCCTAGGCCAGTAATATCCATTCCTTATGATCTTGAAGGAAATCACTATGGAAGAGAAGCGACCTCCACAAGCCTCATTGTGGAAAATATTAAGCAACTGTTCTTGTTGAGCTTTATCAACACATTTCAAGAAAGTCCCTTCTATGCCACATTTGTATAGGGTATCACTCTAGATAACATACCTAGTTTCCTTCACTTTCAAATTCCTTTTCTGCTTGCTTGAGAGGTGCTTTGGACATTGTCCATAAGTAAGGAAGTAAGCAATATCAGAGAACCACTCATCTTGTAGACTAACAATCAAAACCAATGGTAAATCTTCACTTTCTTCTTCTTCCTTCAAGTTCTCTGCCATCAACTTGCAAAGTCCCCTTCCTCTAACTAATTTTGTAGGCTTTAAGTCTAAATCATACTCTTGCACCTTTTCTATCTAGCTACCCCTCCTATTGCAATCAATGTCTTGTTGGATTAATATGATCTTGACAATAGGATCTAGCACATAGACTACATAGTGTGAATGCAGGATATAGAAATGATACTTGACTGCTATAACCACTACAAATGCGTGTTTTTCGATGGGAGAGTAATTAAGCTCATGTTTCTTTAATTGCTTGCTCATGAAGGCAATTGGTTCTTTAACTTTATCTTTATTTTCTTGTAGTAGTATAGTAGACGTGGTATGTTTAGAAGCGTAGCAATAAATAATGAAATCCTTCTTGAAGTCAAGACTGACCAAGATAGGAGCTTGGGCAATTACTGCTTTATTTTTTTCAAAAGCTTGCTTCCCAACTTCATTCCTTTTAAAACATGGTTTTTGTTTCATCATATCTACAATGTGTTTATTAATTTCAGAGAAATCTAGGATGAATTTCCTCAAGAAATTCACTTGACCAAAAAAATATTTTACACCTGTTCGGCTTGAAGGGAGACTTAATTGCAATATAGCCTTAACCCGGTTTGGATCTATTCTAATGCCTTCTTTAGACACAATGTGACCTATTATTTTACCTTCAATGACAGTGAAAATAGACCTTTTGGGGTTAAGAGAGATACCATGTTCTTTGCACCTCCGTAAGACTTGTTCCAAATATTGTAGGTGATCCATTTTTTTCTTAGAGAACACTATCAAATCATCAAGGTAAAAGACTATAATTTTGTTATGGAGGTCACCAAAAGATAGGTCCATAGCACATTGGAATCTAGCTCCTACATTAATGAGTCCAAATGGCATTTGATTATAGGAAAAGGGTATGTACAGGATCATCATAGAAAAAATAGGCCCTTAAGTGGCAAAAAAATTCAGAAAAATTAGTGTTAGGAAACTTGACGTAAAAATTTGAATAAGTTATCTATATTATTTAAAAAATATGAAAGAATAGAATCTATATAAAATTCAATGTAGTTTCTGAACTACTAGGTTTATTTATTTTATTTTTAAATCTATTTGATGAAAATTTGAAATTTCAATGCAGTAGTACTTAAATTTTAGGGAAAAAATGAGTAGGTGTCTATCTGACCACCCTAACCAAAATAAAATGATAATTTTCTTTTATAATATTTTGGATATAAGTGGAGGACTAATGTCCTAATGTGATGCATAATTTTTGTAATTTTTTTCCAAGTAAATAATTAATTATGAATTTTTTATTACAACTTTTAAAAAATATAAAAACTCTTATGTCTGACCACCTTAACTTGGTCAAAATTTCATGAAATTCAATTTTTATTTTTTTAATCCTATAGTATGCGAAGCATAAAATTTGATACATGTTTTGGATTCAAAAAATGTGATACCATTTTAAAGCTATAGATTTTTTCCAATCAGCCTATCAATTAGGACTTTAGTCGTAATTCAAATAGAAAATGAATAATAATTATTTATTAAATTCAAAGTAAAACATAATTTATATTGGTGGAAAGCTAAGAATCTCCTTTAAAAACCCTTTTTGTTTCATTAATTTTGGGTAAAAAAAATTCATCAACCACATAACCTACACATACCCATCATATCGTCACTTTTTTGCCCATCATGATCCTACACATACTCAAAAAGTTCCCCAAGGAATGGTAAATGCCATTTTGTGTCGGTCCTCCCCTGATACACTGATCTAATTGTAACCCGAAAATCCATCTAACATAGACATCATCTCTAAGCCATCAATTGTTTGTAAAATATGATCCATGTTAGGTAGAGGATAGTTATCCTTTAGTGATGCCTAATTAAGATTTCTAAAATCAACACATATCTAAATCTCCCCATTTTTCTTGTGAACTGGCACAATATTTGCTACCCAAGTTGAATGATGTATGGGATATATATATAATTTATGCCTTTAGCATTTTTTCAATATCTTTAAAATTTGCATTAGTTACCATAGGGTTATAATTCCTTTGTTTTTGTCTAAAAATGACTTTCCCTTGCTTAAGTCGTATGCGATACTGAAATTTTCCATTCATGAAATTCTTCAAATCATCATAGCACCAAGTGAAGACTTCCTTGTTCTTAACTAGCAAGGCTATTATTTTTTCTTTCTCTTGTGGGGAGCAACATTCCGCAATATAGACCATTCTAGGAGAATCAAGATCTCCAATATTCATTGCCTCAAACCCATTGGAATGTCCAAAAAAATTTCTCATCTTTTTCTTGATAGAATGATCATTGAAATCAAACAAATCCTCAACAGAAACCAACCCCATGGATATTTTATTCCCATTTAATTGAATAACCTCATTTTGGAGGTTAGCTACACTATCTAGGTAGAAGTCCTTACATTGATTGTCACTTCCTTCAAAGAATACTTGAGCAAAGTCCCTAGCATTTTCTAAGAAAGTTTGAATTCATTTTTCATCTTGAAAGACTTGCCAATGGTTGATGTTGTCAGGAATACTAGGTCGATAGATTAATTTGATCCTATAGGATTTGTTTTTCAATTCTGGGTGTGAGAGGAGTAGAGAAGCAAAAACTACCAATGAATCATTCCTCATGTTAAATTCTCTAGGAATGGCTTCTATTGAGAAGGCATCAAATCTCTTGATGGTGTCCTAGACTCGATTCTGATAACGTTTTAACTTTTCATTCTTAATAGTGAAAACATTTTGCACCTGCTTAACAATTAGTTTAGCATCTCCCAAAACCTTAAGAATCTTTATTCCCATACCCTTAGCTTCGATTAGCCCTAACAAAAGGGCTTCATATTCAGCAGTATTACCGGTATTATCAAACTCTAACTTATATGCAAAAGGGAATTTCTCAACAAAAAGGGAAATGAGAACAACACCAACTCTTGAACTAGAATGAGGACAACTTCCATCAAACTCCATTGTCTAGAGCTCAAATTCTAAATTTGAAGCACATGAATCATTTCCATTTTCTTCTCCAAAGAAAAGCATATAGTTCCCAAATTCATTCTCCTCATACAATATTTGTGCTTTTGGGTCTTTAGACTTGAGTACTGTTATTTTTTCCTTTGATTCAGACTCAAGACACACCTTCTCTTTACTGATAGGTATAGTGGCATATGACCAATCCAACTATATGTCTCCCCCCAATTTTTTACAAAAACTTCTGCTCAAAAGCATACCATAGCTGGTAGGTATATTCATGACCAATATGGTGAGCTTGAGTTGCTTGTTTGGGTAGGCAACAAGTGCAACTTGAGCGTCTTTAATCTTCCCAAGCAAGGGAACCTGCTTGGAATCCATTGAATAGAATTTTTCAAATGTCTTGGTCATTTCTAATCCCAAAGCCTTAGCGATTTGCGTAGGCATAACATTATCATAAGCACTTGAGTTGATGATGTAATTATTAACCCTAAATCCATTAACAAACAATGAGATGTAGAGTGAGTATAGTTTCACATCAGAGGCTAATGAAGGGGATGCTTTACTGCAAGATGCAACATTAGCAACTGAGTTTTGAGATTTAACTATTGCTTCATCTAGGCGTGTGTGCAATTCTAAATGTCCTAGCCTAACATATTCAATCAACCTATCAAATTCTTTAGGATTCATTTTTAGATATTCAGCTTGAGACACCTGAATTTTGGTAGATTTACAGAATTCTACAATATCAAAAGCCCCAGTTTGACCCTCAAGGGATGATACAATAGGATTTCTTGAGGAGCTATTGACCAGACTTGGTGAAGCATTTTCACCCTTTGAAATTGCACTAGCCTTTGTGAGTAAAACTTTAGGATAATTAAGAGTACCTTTCTAGTTATAATGTTGTTGGCTTCGAGTGATAGTAGCAAAATTAGCATCATTCAAAGTGATGTACACATCTCCCCCTATATCACTCTCAAGTTCATATTCTAAGTATCCATTTGCAGAGTCGTCATATTGATTAGATAATGTGCCTTCCTCTATGACCTCTTCTATGACTTATTTAGTAGTGGTCAACTACATAAACCTATTCATTTCATGTCAGTCTACACCATCATGGTCAGATGTGAGGTGAAAGACACACATTTTATTTTTGTTATCTAGAGGAGGAGTTTCAATTTCTAACCTCTATTGAGTTGGGGGCAAGGGAAGCGCTTTATTCCTTGGTTGAAAATTATCCTTCCTAAGGATATCTTGATAAAGTTGGTTACTCTTCAGCATCTTCCTTGTGAGAGAAATTATGTCATTAGCCAACCTTTGAATCATAGGATCAGAAGAAGTAGTAGGGAGTTCCTTGCTAGTATGTAGTTCTTTTTTCCATTTTCCAAATGAAATGAAATCATCCTCGAATTCCACGGCCAATGCCTATGTGGCTTCAAGAGTACTCAATGGTTGCCTCTTTAAGAGAAAACTGATATCAGGGTGTTGTGCATTAATGAAGAAACATCTTTGCATTTCTACAAAGGGTCTTTTAGCAACTGAATTATGGTTTATTATCCTATTGAATTTAGCTACAAAGTCCCTCATGGGTTCATTTTCTTCCTTTTTCATATCAGTAACTTGTGCTATTAGTGTTAAGTCATCATCTATACTTTTGAACCTGAACTCAAACTTGCTATGCATAGTGGCCCAATTGGTGATACATTCATATGATAGTTGATAAAACCATTATACTGATGCATCAACTAAAGATTCCATGAACAACCTAACGGAAACATCCTCTTCTTGTACTGCAAGAACACCACATGCAACAAAAAAATCATCAATGTGTTCTTCTGGTGAAATTTTCCCATCTCCCCTAAATTTAGGTAATTTTTTTATGAGACCCTTTTGATAAATAATGCAAATTATTTCCTAGCTGTAAAGGACCAATAATAGTGCCCCAAGGGACAAGTGGTGGAGGTGGTTGATTGGCCATGTTGAAGTGAAAATTGATCACAATTGGTAAAATAGTCCTATGTAAAACAAGTGCTTGATAAATAGAGTGATTAGTAGGTGTTCTAGTAGGTGAAGTGGGTCCGCTTCTAGCTCTAACCCTTTTCCTAGAGGGAATAATATAAGAGAAATTATTTCTTTGCAAATTTTCAAAAATAGGGTCAAAATTTCCCCTACCTCTCTCCCCTCTCGTAAATCTATGGAAATCCAGGATTAATTAGTTAACCTATGAAATATGCCTAGACAAGACAACCAAAACTTAATAGTTTGATTTCCCCAGCAAAGTCACCAAAAATCTATTGGTTAACAGATTGGGAACCTTGAGAATCTATAATTGAACACCCAAAAGGTGCAAAAAAATTAACCCAACAACTCTAAATATTACTCTTTAGATAAGATGAATATTCTCTAAATTTTTTGAGGTACAACTCCCTCACATGATTTTCAATGAATTGAAAGAACCGAAAAAACAAAAAATCATGTATTCTTTTAACCAGAAAGTAGAAAAGGTATACCCAATATCAGAAAAATTTCAAATATCAGGTGCGTGATTTAGCAAATAAGAAGTATTAGCACAAAGACTAATTAATAATCAGAAAGAGAGCATCTGATCTATACCATATGAGAAATGAAATCAATTATAATAATTGCATTGCTCATACCAAGATAAGACATGCATAAGATATTCTCAAATGCAAAGATTTAAGAAATTAGATTAACTCCACAAAATTGCACACAGACAAAATAGTAATTTCATTCATCAATACTATTGAGAAAACTTCCGAAAATGTCTGGAGAGAACATATGAAGATGCATACATTTTTCAAATAGGTAGATCAGTCATGCCTTTTCATTTCCATAGCCAACTAAACAAAAGACACTTAAAAGAAATAAAGAGGAGCTAGGTTGTTACAACGACGCTGCTTCATTTCCAGCTTCTGAGATCACCACAGGTTTCTTCTGCCATGCCTTGGAAAGCCTTAAGGGTTTGCATCAAGTCCTTATCCTGGGGAATGATTACATTTGTCATCCTTACCTTCCACATCAAATGAATATCTTTAGCCATTTCCATGCGATGCTCAAAAACCTTCGTAAAATCCATTTCCTAAGATGATACCAAGTGTAATTCACTTAGTTTTTTTAAGTGTTTAGCATTAAGTGAGGGTAATTCAAGAGTTTCTCCCAAAATTAGTTGCCAAAATTCTAGCGTCCACATCATCCCTTATTTCATCTTTATCTCAAAGTAGACCAAGGGCCACTAAGGTGCTCAGTGCTTCATTTGAGATGGAAGTGTATTCATTGGTGATATCTTTAAGCTTCTATAAAATTTGTTTAGCAACCTATAATTTCCACTCTACTCCTTTAGTCCATGACAAGTAGCGAGTATCTGAAGCATTAGGTATGACTTGATCTACAACTAATCTTTCCATATCTGAGCTCATCAATAACTTCAATTCAATTTGATAATTAACCCACAATTTATCTTTTTTTTTAGTAGCAATGGCTTCATCCCCTAAGGTGGCTTTCAAAGAATTCACCTCTTAGAAGTGTTTAAAAGATTCAGTAATGACAAGGCTTCCCTTCTTGATGAGGGATTCATTACAATCATCTACATCCCAGCTTAAACTTTGACAACTTTTAATGTTAGTTAGGGCTTCTTTTCCAACTACAATAAGAGATTCAATAGAAGAATCTACATGGGAGAGAGGCTATGGGACGAGCTCAAAAATAGACTTTAGACAATTGTTCAAGTCTCAAACTTGGGATTTCAATTCATCTTTGTTTTCCTTATCTTTCTTTAACCTCTCGACTATCTTGGCTACTAACACTTGAAAAATCTAAACATCCCCATCTCTCGTAGGAGGACCAAGGTCTACCCTATTCACTTTGAAGTCACTTATTGTTTCCTTACAAACATCTCTCTGCACTGAAGGGTGTGCAATTTCCAACTGGAGTGTCCCTCATTTTGTGTCATCTATAAGCCTAGCAGTGGTCTTTAACTTCTTAGACCTTTAGGAGTTGAAGTCCTCTACAACAACTAACCTACCATGTCTTTCTTGGGCAAGCTGGGCTGTACAGCTTTCCTTTTTCATGACAATGAATCTTCCAACTAGGTTGGGGTTACTATGACCTTATTTTCCTTAAAACCTGGGGACTCAAACAACATTTGAGTGACTAGATGGGTATCTCCTGCAAGTGTAGTTGTTTTTGGCCTATGAGAGGTGCTTACCTCTCTGGTAGGTGATTCATCTTAAGAGTGGGGGAATCAACATTCAGGTTTTCTAATCCTTACTCTTCCTCCTCTCATTCATTATCCTTCCCTAGAGTAGGAAAGTTGAAAATTTCATCCTCACAAGTTTGTGAATACACATTAGTTTCTAGTGGATCTTCATCACCATCTCTTTGGGAACCTAATGATAAGGACTGAGGAACATTACCTATTGATTTCCTACTAGAAAAGGTTTGAGAGGCACCTTTAACAGGTCGTGAATCTTTGGATCTAGTATAAGGGTGGGATTTTGTTTTCTTTTTAGTCACCCATTCTCGAGTTCTAGTCAAAATATCAACATTTTTAGCTTCAATGGTTTCTTTTTCTTTAAAATTCCAATCCATGGTAGGAATGGGCTGGCTTTCTATTAATTTAGTATATATAGGGTCAACCATATTAGACCCATCTTCAACAATGCCTTACAAATCCCATTTCAAATCATTAAT
The DNA here is from genome assembly GCA_007258455.2 of Sequoia sempervirens. Lineage (NCBI taxonomy): Eukaryota > Viridiplantae > Streptophyta > Pinopsida > Cupressales > Cupressaceae > Sequoia > Sequoia sempervirens. The sequence goes on along the minus strand of VDFB02000008.1, from coordinate 191,134,993 downwards.
GATGAATTGTTCTATTGTTAATCTCATCCAACTTCTTCTCCTAACCTCATATTCATCAAAGCAATCGACCCAATAATCTTCAAGGTTGGACTGGTGGTAGAAGGTAGGGATCAATTTCAAATTGTTCTTAATATAATCTTTCAAATCAAAAGAAACACGTTCCTCATATGATGGCATTTTATACCTAAAAATTTCTATCTCAATATTCAAAGCACCAGACATTGGTTGGCAACTCTATGCACCAAAACCAAATGGAAAACTGACTATCAATCTTTTTCTACCTTGGCATAGTCTATTAACATTGGCCAATTGTCTACTCACCTCAATAACCACCCATTTTTCTTCAGGATACTTGGGTAATTTTATAGGGAAAGCAACATATCCGCCTATTCTTATGTATGAAAATCTTTGGAATTGAATAAAATGGCTACCATGTAAAAATCCACAAACTACATTGCCTTCAAGGATAACCTCATTGTAGAACGCCCCTACAATTCCCTAACCATCCTCATGGGAAAAGTGTCGGAAACTCTTCTAAAATGCAAAAAGCTCTTGTGAAGTTGGAGTTTGTCAAAATAATCGTAAATTGGTAATTTTTCTGGAGGCCAAACACTCGGCCTTGATCCATGCCAAGGTCAAGTGCTAGCAAGGGCATATATTAAATACAATGACATCAACTTATGCAGACAATCGCTAATAATCTTTCCCTAGTCTAGGAATTTCTCCTCACTCAATATAATTTGGATGAAGAAACACATCCATTCTTCAAAGCTATGAGAATTTTTATTTCCCCACATAGTCGTCTTTCAAAAATTTAAAAACAAACATCTATGGGTGGGAACAAAAGAGGTTCGAAGACCTTATAAATATGCAGGCCCAAGTTCAAAATGTCATGGTGAAATACCGCCCAAGTTAATAATCATCACGCTAGTAGCGAGGTTTGACAAGACATACAAAAAACTGTCCAGTTTGAACATAGGAAGGAGATACTAGGGCCCGAGTAGTAAAGTGGGAGGTTCGATGAACTTAAGAAAACACTACCTGGGTTAATACCATGACATGAAACACTGTACTCTTTAAAATGAGATGTTTTCAAGTTAGCGGGTGGCTCAATGAGGTGGGGGATAAAATAATAGTAACACTAATGAATGCCAAATGTAATCTAATCTTATCCAAAGAAATGAAAAGTACAATATTCTAATTATATCCATAATTGAAATGAAACTAAATTAAGCGAGATCTAATGAAATGTATGAAACAGAAACTGTTTAAATAGAAATAGAAATCTAACAACAAACAAACAAAAGCTCAAAAACAATCTTTTTAATGCTATAAAATGCAGTTTAGATTTGACATGAGACTAAATCACCCAAAGGGGCGTATGAGTCCCATTCAGGGTTTTTGAAGGGTTCAAACTGTGAATAACAGTCAACACAAAAATCCTAGAAATCGAGTAAAACAACCTATACTAGGACTAAATCGCCAAAATGGGAAAATCAATCCCAGATGAGGGTTTTGACACTAATTTTAGCAAATTATAAGTGAATGTTAGGTTTTCTAGCTTGTATGATGTCTAGACTAAGTGAAATTATAGATTTCAAATGAAATTCAATGATGTAAGATGCAAAAAAATGCAACCTATATGCACTTTCACTAATGCAAGATTTAGAAGCCCTAAATGCAAATTAACTAATGCAAGACCTAATGCAAAGTTAATGTAAGCTATATCTAAGACTATGATGCACTCCAAATCAAAAATAAGGTGTCTAAAAACTAGGTTCACCAAAATGAAATAAAGAAAATTAGGTGGGTCTACCTTTTAGGAGAACCCTATTTTGGCTCTATTTCATTCAAGGAAACCTTAGAGATCTCAATCCAATGGTTGAATTGAGAAGAGGGGTCTTCTATAAGGTCTCTTAGGGTGTGATTAAAGATAAAAAGGGGGTTCACCACCAAGTAAAGGCTTAGAAAGATAAGAAATGAAAGTAACATGCAAAACCTAACTATATGACCTAGAAAATGAATTCAAATCAAAATAGAAAATTAGAGATAAACAAAGGTGCACCTAGAAAGTTGAAGATGCTTCAAGCAAGGTCTGAAATCCCAAAATTATAACTTTTAATAGACACTAGGACTCATACACAAGTAGGGGCGATTTAGGCCCAGTTTAGAGTTTTTGGACAGAAACTAGAATTTCACACTAACAAGTCTGAATCCTCTGAAATCTAGAAAAAGTGTTAGACCAGGACTCATACACCATAAGTGGCAATATAGTATCATCCTACTTTTTCATAAATTATGGATCTTAGTCTATTCTCCTATTTCTACACAATCCTTCTATTTTCCAAACTTCGCTTCCAAATCTGAACCTGCTAAAAACTTGCAAAACAAAATATTGTGTTGATTTTCTCATGGGGGTTTGCCTTGGTCAAACCCTAGTTTGGTAATTAAACCTTGATATAAAGAATAGATCTTGAAAGGAAATGTGTGTGAGATTCCTAATCTTAAGTGCATCTAATATTAAGAGATCTAAATTGCAATGAAACTCTACTCTAATGTGTTAGAATAGGATGCATGAATGAAACATAAAGATGATGACTTACATTGGTAGATCTCTAATCACCTTAATAAGCCTGAATAATGAAAATACCTTCCTTTAGGTAGAAAGTAGAATAATAATGGAGGATGGAATCACTTAGGAAATAGGTCATTAGGCTTGGTTTGATAGCTAGTTGCATCTCCCCAACCTAGAATCCATCATGATTCTCCATAGGCAACCATCATCATCCTTGACAATGCTAGATCTTGAATTGAAAGTGGGCTTGAAGACCTGCAAAAACACTATAACACTACTCCAAGACTTCAAATTTAATTACTCCTTGCTCTTGAATGCTTGAAAATTTTTCTTGAAGACTCTTGCTTGGAAACTCTAGGATTAGGGCGGGTGCATGAAGTTGGGATACACTTTTGTGGCCAATTCCAAAAAAAAATTGAAAATGACATAATGTGAGCACTTTATAATGCTCTCATGTTATGTCATTTTAAAAGCAAAAACCAAGGTGAAAGTGATTCATTTTCTGTTGTTTGTTTTTCTAATCTTCCCATGGCCAAAAACCCTCATTTTCGCGCTCACATTCTAGGAGAAGGAATTCTACAAAATTCATCAACAACATTTTCTTTTTCTTTGCAAAGATGGTGCCACGACCACAAAGAGGTGCGGGAGGTAAGTATTGTTTGGTATTTGTTTTGAATGTCTTAGTTTCAAGTTGATTTTGTTTGTTTTAGGTTAGATTTGATTGTTTTTTTAAAAATTTGTAGGAGATGCAAATAATCCTACAAATCCTCAAAATCCTCAACAAGAAGAATAGGAAAATCCTCAACAAAATAAACCTCCCCCACCAATCACTCAACAGGGTATGTGCAAGATCATGATGGGCCAAAAAGTGGAAATATGATGGGTATGTGGCTGACGACTATTTTTTTACCCAAAATTGATGAAATGAAAAGGGTTTTTAAAGGAGATTCTCGGCTTTCCATCAATATAAATTATGCTTTACTTTGAATTTAATAAGTAATTATTATTTATTTTCTTTTCAAATTATGACTAAAGTAATAATTGATAGGTTGATTGAGAAACATCTATAGCTTTCAAACGGTATCACATTTTTTGAATCCAAAACATGCATCACATTCTATGCTTTGCATACTATAGGATTAAACAAATAAAAATTGAATTTCATGAAGTTTTGACCAAGTTAAGGTGGTCAGTCATACAAATTTTTATATTTTTAAAAATCTATAATAAAAAATTCATAATTAATTATTTACTTAAAAAAAAATTACAAAAAAATATGCATCACATCGTGGCATGAGTCCCTGTACTTATATCTAAAATCTTATAAAAAAAAATATTATCATTTTATTGTGGTTAGGGTGGTCAACAGACACCTACTTCTTATTTTTCCCTGAAATTTAAGTACCACTCCATTGAAATTTCAAATTTTCACCAAATAGATTTTTTTTTTAAAACCTAGTAGTTTAGAAACTACATTCAATTTGCTACAGATTCTATTTTTACATATTTTTGAAATAATATAGATAACTTATTCAAATTTTTACATTAAGTTGCCTAACTCTGATTTTTTTGATTTTTTTGCCACTTAAGTGCCTGTTTTTTCCATGATGATCCTGCACATACCCAACACCCTCCTGGCACTCAACAAAATTTGAGGAGTGAAATTGAGAACAAAAAAAAAATTGAGGATTTTATCAGTAGGTTGAGTGATCCAAATGCTTCAACCATAGAAAAAATGACCCTAGCAAATTCATTGAAAGAGATGTTAAAAAATATAGATTCAATTACCCAACAAATAACTGAATGGCAAGATAGGAAGCAGGTAGCTAGGGCATATTATGCAAATAAACTATCATATAAACAAGTAAAAGATGTAAAAATTACTAAAGGTGATTTGTGCTCTTTATTCACTGACCCTAGAACACATCAAAATCTTAGCCTCAATGCGAAGAGGTTTTCTATTCATTGGTGCCACCACCAAGAGATTAGGAACCATTTTTATGATAGGTGGTACTTGGTATTTGATTACCCACCGTGCAAAAATTGTGAAGTCCCCTAATATTTTCTTAGGAAACTATACAGTGAGTTCGTATTGAACCAAATCCCAAATTATTTTGATATGAGGGAGTTTCAGGGGAGAGGTGGGGGGTCGGCTCAGGATAGGCCCGATGCATAGCCGGACCCTACGTAGAAAGGGAGACAACCTCTCGCTAGGCCACCTCATGAGCACATTGTTATACCTACCATTGCGAAGGAGAGTGCCAACGTAGAGACATTGCAGGCGATCAACACTTTGACCCAAAGTGTCATCCATCATACTAGCCCTATTGTACAGTGCCATCCAGGGGAGTCTTCAGGTGGTGGCCTTCGAACCCATGTGTGTCAATCTTGCGGGGTGACTTGTTCATATGACCCCACCGACACTCAGGAGGATGCTATGCAAGATCTGTATGCATCTATGGGGATAGAGAGGACAACTAAAATTTTGCATCATGCATATGGCATTGATACTCAGGTAAAAGTCAACATGTTCATTGAATTTAATTTATTAAATTTCGATTCTAGAATGTAAGATTAACTAATTTAGTTTTATTATTTTAATAAAATTGCAGGGTCACAGTGTTGAGACTAGATACACCGGTCCTCCACTTACTTATTTCTGCAGTACACCTATCAGTGGGGTATGTAACTAGTAAACAATTATAAATTTATCACATGTTAATAGTGTGCGAACCCTTTTCCTAGTACCTGCAAAACAACATGAATAAACGAGTTAGACAAGGAATTACAAGCTAAAACAAGGATTCCCCATGAAATCCATTTGCAAACTCAAAATAGGAAAGAAATTGATGAAGAACACAATACAAAAGATAAAACTAGATTTAATCCTAATTAGAGAAGCAAACACTTGATCCCATGGGGGAATTGGTGCCAATTTGATGTGAAAATTGGCCCTTTCCCAATTCCTATGATGAAATTTTGATATGTTGAAGATGAGATTGATCCACTTTTGATGAAAGATGAGAACTCCAAGCCAAATTTGCAAAAATCCTAGCTAAGAATTCAAATGATGGATGAGAATGGCTAAGTATTTTAGCATGGTAACTTTGCAATGTTTGTGGATGATAAAATGAGAGGAGCTCTTCATTTATAGGATTTCAAGATGGATGAATGCCCAAATTTGAGCAATGTGGGACTAACATTCATCCAATGATATGGTGCCACTTGTCAAGCTATGAATGGATGATGGTTGTGCAAGATTTGGGGTGTGTGCCAATAAATGCCAATATTTGAATTTCAAATTTGTTGAAATGACATGCAAGAGGGAAGGGAAAATGCAAAGAGGTTTTAAATGCCTTGTTGGATGTATATGTTGACTTGGAATTTTTGAATTCAAATTGAGGGAATATTCCAAAAGATGCCTTGTGAGGAAAATAGAGATTTAATAAATGAATTAAATCTATTTTCATGTGTAACTTACATTATCTAGAGGATGTGACATGATATGAGGTTAAATTAATCAAAGGTTAATTAATTTAACAGGAGATTAGATGATGTGACTTATTTGATTTAGATTTATAGATTTATTTAAATCAAATAAGAGAGGAATATGATAAGAGGCTAATTAAATAAGGATTTTGATTTATTTAATTAGAAGGGATGGTGTTAGATTAAATCAAATAAGGTTTTAATTTATTTAATTTAATGGATAGACTTTAGAGATTTAATCAAATAAATTGATTATTTAATTAAATAGGGATAATTAGATCAGATGGATTGATTTAATTAACAAGAGAGAGTGACTTAATTAGACCAAATGATTTATTTAATTAAGAGACGAATATTGATGAATTTAATCAGAAAGGGGAATTTGATTAAATGGTTAGACCAAGGGATGATTTAGGAAGAAATGATGTTAGTAAGTCAGGATCAAATGCACGATGTCAATCAGTATATTTTTGATATCTACATTTTGCCCCTCTTTGAAGCAATGCACTCGTTGTGTTGGTTCAAAGAATAACCGATCTCGATCAAAGCCAAAAAAATTTGATATTTTAAAACTTGCCCCACTACTGCCTGGTGAGAGAAATATGCCAATATAATGCCCCCTCAAGAGATCGGACGAAAATTTTAATTTTTTGGGTGATCTCGCAAAAAAAAGTGATAAAGTACCCGACAAGTCCGAAGGGGGTCTGGGAGGCTAAAAATGTGTCTAAACACAATAAGATGATGAAAAATAAACCTTGAATGGACAAAAATAGGTTTGGGGGTCCAAAACCCTAGCAGGATAGCTATTTAGGGCTAAAAAACCCTAATTTTTAGGCTTAAAAGGGGCCCAAGGGGTCACTTTCAAGTCATTTTCACACACCTTCACTAGCAAACCTTGAGATTCGAGCTTTGACGCTCTAATGATATGGTGCAATGATAGCTTCCTCTACACATTTCAGACCGAGTTCGAACCTACTAGTGGCCACCTAGCATCGGGGCACTGGTATGTGATCCTTACCGAAGCTTAATTTTTTCATTTAGTGCATTAATTAACCCTTTAAAGATGAGCTCGCCTCCAGCGGCACTATTATAGCGCTGCTTGGCATTTGAATTGTGCCACACTAGGCCATTTTGTGCCACAACAGTGTAGTCTAGAGTTTAGAAACTTCACCACTAGGCTCGGGCTCAGTGGGCCGGTTTGGGAAAGGTGCACCATGGCAGCGCCCTTTTTATGAAAAATGCGATGTTGGGGCTAAAGTGCGCTGCGGCGACACTTTTTGGCTTAATTTAGGGTCCAGCGTCGGAGTTTGAGGAAACTCAAACTATGATGCCATAACAAACTGCTCTGCTAGAAGTGAGCTTGGAGCGTTAGGCCAGGATTTTTCCAAAAAAATTAACATGTTGACTTTCGTTGATGTAGGACGGGCCCAAGGAGCTTTACTCTCGGGAGCACTAGTCACGGGATTTGGCAAGCATCCTACGAAACCAGGACCGACTGAGACCAGGACCAACTAGGAGTCATTGGCTTATGGCACATTGCATACGTAGCGCCCGTGCGCACACACCTTGGGATTTTGTCAATGCTGGCCGAATCGTCATTTCATCTTCCCACTGGCGAGGCGACCATTACCTTGGAGGACGTCTAGCGCTTACTACGATTGCCCATTCATGGCCGTTAGGTGATCTACGATATGGAGGAGGGATGCGAGCATTGCATCAGAGTCCTCACTACATGAGATATTATCTATTGCAAGGGTTAGATCGAGCTGGAGCGGTACAGGGTTATAGCACCCCCTTCCGTTGGGCAGATGTAGCTATTATTTCAGGTTTGGTTGCCCCAAACAGACGAGGGTGGTATTTCAATCTAGTTTGGGGATACTGCTGGGAGAGGATGGCCCAAGATAGGCTGGTTTGGTTTGCATGGGGACCCATCCTTCTAGCTTCACTTTACAGGGATCTCCACGAGTACGTTTACATGGATGGTAGAGCGTTGGGGGCTGGAGTGACACTTTTGCATGTGTGGGAGTGGGAGCACATTTATGTGCTACATCCACGGGTCATTCCAGTTCGGATGGGGGTAGAGGATGCCCTCGTGGCACTATACAGAGGTGGTGTGTCCTTCACACACACTGGCGAGCATGGGATCCCCTATTGGAGGCAGGTCCTGGACGAGATGCTTGTGTTTACTTGGCATCCATACCTTCATCGGCCTGGATGGGCCGACGATGCTGCTCAGCTCTTTTATTGCAGCGAGGATCAATACATGCAGGGCCGAGAGCACACAATGATCGAGCAATACCTGCCCGGGTGCGTACAGTGTTAGTTTGGAGAGCCACAAGATCGGCCCGATGACTGTCATGTAGCCGTCTTTGCACATAGCATGACATAGATAGCATGGGGGCCTGGCATTCCTACCGCAGAGGTAGTTGACAGTTTTCGACAACTGGTAGCCTGACTGTGGGCTTATGATCAAGGCCCAGCAGATCTAGGGACCACATAGGCTTATAGAGATTGGTTCAGACCTCCCCTCCAGTTGACCATTCTAGGTGAGGATCTAGCTATGCACAGGGTCAGAGGTAGAGCGAGAGGACGAGGGTGAGGACGAGGACCTAGGGTCGAGATTCATCAGGACCCACCATTGGTGCCCCAAGTCCCACCAAGTCATGAGGACGTCCACATGCAGGACTAGTAGCAGTATCCTCTAGTCCCACCACCATGAGTCAAGGGTGAGGATCAGGTTCATGTGCAGCCACAGGTACAGCCACAGGGACAGGCAGACGCACAGGATGACTTGATTTTACAGTTGCAGGCCCAGGTTCAGGTAGTGACAATAGAGTAGAGAGGGATCAGGCTGTGCAGCAGAGACAGGGTGCAGAGCTACAGGCAGCCACAAAGCTAGGCCACAGGTAGTAGATTGAGAGCATGACAGCCTCCTCGTCCTAGGGTATAGTGTCGATGCGATCTTACAGGGATGCTATCCGAGAGATAGAGTACTACCATCAAGCTTACCATGACACTGTACCTAGAGAAAATTGGGTCCCTGAGTACTCAAAGCGGGCCAACCAGAGACCACCAAAGGGTCACAGTGACAGGGGTGAGGGCAACATTCATGGAGATCGAGCATGATCCAGATGATACACACTTTTTGTGCCTTATGGGCTTGTTTTTGATAGCTCGATGGGCATTTTGTACTGATTGACACATGTGTATAGTGATCCGATTATTCTTTGTACAATGACAATTGATGATATGATATATATATATATGAGCCGATTTTGATGTGATGCAATGTGTGCATGTATGATTTATTTCTATATGTTTTGCAATGATGTTTTATGGATGCATTTATTTCTAATGATGTTTATGCAAGGATTATGACTAACAGATCTATATTATGTTGACCTATGATATGATGTGCAATGATGTTAACTATATGATGGTTTATTTTATGCCAATGCAATATGTGAAATGATTTGATTTATGTTATATGCAATGATATGGAGAAAATACTTATATGAGATGATTTATGGATGAATGTGATATGATGCAATGGTTGTGATATGATGCTAATGAAATGGTGTTATGAGATGCAAATGTTATTATACTAAATGATGATGTATGTGATGCAATGATATGTTAATGCAAAGTGATATGCTGATGTGATGATATGATGTCATGATGTTATGCAAGTATGTATGCCTAAAATGTTTATATACCTATTGCTTATGATTATGCAAAAATGATTATGGAATGCTTTTGTAAATGCTATGTGATGATTTAGATGGTAATATGAAATGAAATGCAAATGAGTATTTATGCAATGATATAATGCCATGAGATGCAATGTAATGGGTGAAATGAAATGACATGGATGCACCTATTTATGGATGTTTATGATAAACTACAATGCGTATGATTTCTATATGTTTATGCAATATGCAATTGATTTGTGGATGCAGGATCAATGATGATGATGGTGATGATGATCAACTGTCATAGTACCTTGTTAGCACAGTTAGTAAGAAAAGAAGAAGTCATTTCAATAAGACACAAGATGACACATACACAGATGATGATGATGATGATGATGATGATGATGATGATGATGATGATGATGATGATGATGATTAATTGTCGAGGAATTGGGATTTTCAAAGGGCCATATTTTCTTATGTTTGATAACACACGTGATACGATGCATCGAGGTATAGAAAAACTAGGATGGCATTGTACCCAGTGTGATGGACTTTGACTCGACAATCAAATAGGAGTATTCTTGTTCACACCTGACATACGAAAACCTTGCTAGGATGTATTTCAGAAGTTTCAGACATCTCAGACCAAAAAATAGAAAGATAAACCTATCCCTGTAATCGTCAACAAGTTTCCCTAGACCTCTTCCATACATACCTAACAAAACAAGTATTCGCCAAGGTTATTTTACAAGAACGTCCAACAAGCACAGCAGACAAAAGATAATGATCATTGCCCCATTCCTATTTCTCTAAATCCACTATTTTGGGATATCATCGAGACATCCTTGGAATGCGCACAAATAAGATAAGTCAAAAGATAAAGACCAAGTAAACAAACAAACTGATGCTCCTCAATACCGCTAATGGAAAGAGGATGTGTTTTCTAAGATGATAACCGAAACTTATTGCCAAAAGATAATGCCCATTGTAGGAAGGATTCATCCTAGGATATGTTAGTGGATGGTGGCACGTCATTTTGTTTATAAGGGATAATTGATATGGGACCAATTCAGATGGTGTGTTACCGATACAAAGAGATAACCAACCTGCTTACGTATTGACTTAGACTTTAGACCTGACGTTTTGAGTTCTACTTTTAATCTACTATACTTGCTTCTAACTATTTCACCAAAGATTGAGGATGACGATCAGTTTATTATGAGTGGTGTTTATTGCAAGTGCAAGCGAGATGAGATGGATGGATTTTTCTCAAATATTTGGATGTTTTTGATGTTTTTGCAATGTTTTGAGTCTATTTTTGGTATTTTTTGAGATTTTGCAAATGTTTTGATTTTTAATTTTTTTTAAATGTTTTGGGATTTTCAGAGATTTTGACCAAGAAACTAACCTAAGGACCTATCCGAGGGGTCTCGAGGGCTGGTCGACAGACTATCCTTGCCTACGTTATACACGCAGAGACCACATAGTTCGACTGACAACTTGACCGATTTATAGATGATGATATACATGATGAGATGTCAGTTTATTATGACGGACTCCTATAGGACTGACCTAAATGTCTTGAGGGATGATCAAATACCAACCTTTCCTACGTTCAAGCTCAGAGATGACATAGTTCAACAAGATGACCTTGTTTTTGGATTTTGATATGTTTTGATGTTTTTGGATTTTTTGATTTTCTGATGATTTTGGCTTTTCTGATTTGAGGACTTTAAGAATATACATGAATCATATCCAATGAGAACATGCCCCCAACGTGATGCAATAGACTACTCCGATAAGGACAAACTGACCTTGAGGATGGGCCAAGTAGTACTAGGAGGGATCACGATACGAAAATAGGACCAAGCTATGGTGCGGATGCGAGTGGATGAATGATGGATGGAGACCTGAATGCGATAAATGATGGAAGCAAAAGGGATGGATGATGCAGAACAAGCCGTAAAGATCCTGGTAGATGGAAAGTGCTTATTTACACAAGGCGCCTATTTTCCAGGTTTTCACCAAGGTACTTGCCCAAAGTGCCACCAAAGTGGTTTTCACTAGAGGACGATTTTTTTGATCCTTTTTCTGATTTTTTTGGATTTTTTGCTTTTTTGATTTTTTTGTTGTCACCAAGACACCTGTTTACAAGGTTTTCATTGAAGTAACCATTTTTTTAGGACTTTTTCTTATTTTTTGGATTTTTTGGTTTTATACCTTGAAATATTTAGGCATAAAACTTTTTGAGATGGGAGTTATTCATTGGCTCCTACAGAGGTTCCCCTTTGGGTGTTGATAGTTGATATGCCTCTGATTTATAACTTGTTGTTATGACAAACGGTCCTAACCAATTGGGTTCGAACTTGCCTTTGATGTTGGGATTCGGGACATTCTTCTAATTTTCTTTTAAGACCAGTTCTCCGACTTGGAAAGTCTTGCTTCTGATTTTTTGTTGTAGCTCCGTTTGAGTCTATTCTGATAGACTTGCAAGTGATTTAAAGCATCTATGCATCTCTCATCTAGTAACTCCATCTCATTTAATCTTGACATCCAGTAGTCCTCATCAATGATAAGATTTTGCAATGATATTCTGAGGGATGGGAGCTCAATCTCAATGGGGAGTACGGCTTCTAATCCATAGACCAAGGAGAAGGGGGTGGCTCTGATGGGTGTGTAGATGCTGGTTCGATAAGCCCAAAGGGCAGGATTAAGCTACAGATGCCAGTCACAACCTACGTCATTGACTGTCTTCTTGAGGATTTTGAGGATGGTTTTGTTTGTGGCTTCTGCTTGGCCATTTCCTTGTGGATAGTACAAGGTGGAGAAGTGATGTTGGATTTTAAATTTCTCGCACAAGTCACGAATCTCCTGGTTCTTGAATGGTGTCCCATTATCTGAGATAATGGCTTGTGGGACACTGTAACGATAGATGAGATAGTTCAGGATAAATTTTGAGATCTACTTCCTAGTGATATATGTCATGGGTATGGCTTCCACCCACTTTGTGAAGTACTTAGTTGCAGTTATGATGAACTTATGGCCATTGGATGAGGTGGGTGATATTTTTCCAATGAGATCGAGTCCCCACTGCGAAAAATTCCATGGTGTGATGATTGAGTGAAGCTCTTGAGCTAGAGCATGGATGAGGTCCCCATGTTGCTAACATTGTAAACACCTTTTAGCATGATCATGTGCTTCTCTTTCCATTGTGGGCCAATAATACCCCATCCTCAACAGTTTCTTAGCGATGGTCATTCCACTCGAGTGTGAGCCACATATACCATTATGAACCTCGGTTAGAGCGGTTAATGCCTCCTCAGTGTTTAAACAGTGTAGCAAGGTACCTTCTATCCTTCTACGGTATAAGGTATCACCTAGGATGACAAATCTGGATGCCTTTTTGATAAAGGTTCATTTTAGGTTTGATGGGAGGTCAGCGGGTATGACTCCTACGCAAAGATATGTGTAGATTTCATGGTACCAAGGATCACCAGGACCAACGATTTCACACACATATTCTAATTCCGGTACCTTGAATGTGGGAACGAAAAGCTGCTCAATCATAAATTCAAATTTTAGCGCATTATGAGGGATGTCTAATAGAGACCCAATTGTAGCCATGGCGTATGCTGCTCTGTTGTTGGTTCTCAGAATCTACTCAAATGTTATGTCAATGAAGGATTCCTTTAGTGTCTCCACCAATTTCTTGTATGGAGTAAGCTTATCATCCTTAGTCTAATATTCATTATTGACCTGATTTATGATCAACTGAGAGTCTCCATACACCTTGAGAGCTATGATGTTCCATTGCACTGCTATCCTAAGGCCTATAGTCAAAGCCTGATATTCTACTATGTTGTTGGTGCAAGGAAATGCCAATTTGTATGACTTCGGTATGCAATCCCCTTGTGGGGTGATGAAGAAGACACCAACTCCTGATCCATGTTGTGTGTATGAACCATCGAGGTATAGTTTCCAATGGTCAGTTACATTGAGGTTAAAGATGGATTCATCTAGGAATTCTGAGACAAGAGGGTTCTCAAAATAAATGGGTGCTTTTGCTAGTTGATCTGCAATAACTTGTCCTTTAATGGCTTTCCGCTCTACATACTCGATGTCACACTCTGATAATATCATTACCCACTTTTCCATTCTTCCTGTGAGCATTGCCTTTGATAGGAGATACTTGAGGGGATCAATTTTTGCAATGAGCTTTATCTTGTGTGCCAACATGTAATTTCTAAATTTTTGAGATGCAAACACTACTATGAGGCAAGCTTTCTCAATGAATGAGTAATTTAGCTCGTGACTGACCATTGTCCTACTGATATAGTAGATGGCCCTCTCCGTTCCGTTTTCATCATGCTGAGCTAGGAGAGCTCCAAGGGCTGTTGCTGTTGCTGACACATATAAGATCAATGGCTTCTTTGGGATGGGTGGCATTAAAACTGGTGGTGTCAGTAGATATTCCTTGATTTTGTTAAATTCCTCTTTGTACTTTGTATCCAATTTGTACGCTACCCCCTTGTGGAGTAGGTGAGAATATGGGTTCTGCTTGTCTGCCAATTGTGCTATGAACTGTTAGATGGATTGAAGTCAGCCTTGGAGGCTTCTCAATTGTTTTAATGTCATCGGTGCTTCCATCTCGAGGATTGCTCTCACTTTTTCCAGATCCACCTCGATACCCCTCATAGACACTATGTATCCTAAAAGTTTACTTGATTGTACGCCAAAGATGCACTTCTTGGGACTTAGTCTGAATTTGTATTCCTCCAGTCTATCAAAGATAGCACTTAGGGTTGCTATATGATGTTGTCTTTTTCTTGACTTAGCTAGAGTGTCATCGACATAGTCTTTGACTGTTTTATGAATCATGTCATGGAATATTAGTGTCATGGCCCACTGATAGGTTGCTCTTGCGTTCTTTAGGTGGAATGGCATCATGTTCCAGTAGTAGGTCCCCCATGGACAAGTGAAAGTTGTCTTATGTTGATCTTCTTTTGCTATCATGATCTGGTTGTCTCTTGAAAATATGTCCAATAGTGATAGCATCTCATGCCCTGCTGTCATGTCTACTATTATGTCGATATTGGGAAGCAGGAAATCATCCTTGGGACATGCTTTGTTCAAATCTCTATATTTCATATAGATTCTGATGGCTCCGTCAAGTTTTGAAACAGGTACCAAATTTGACACCCATTCTAGATAATCAATTGGTTGGATAAATCCTGCATCTAACAACTTTTTGAGCTCCATTTTGACCAACAGAACGATTTGAGGATGCATTTTTTGAAGTTTTTGTTTGACTGGATTTGCTTCTAGGTACACTACTAAATGATGAACCACAGTCTCTGGATCAAGCCCTGGCATGTCAGCATAACTCCATGCGAAGTTTATTTGTCTTTCCCTTAGGAATGTTGCTAGGAGTTCTTGCTCTTCTAATAATAGTGATTCTGCATAGAATGTGATATGCAGGGTCTCCTATGTCCCTAGGTTGACTAGATTGCATTTTTTGGCCAAGACTGTTGACTTTTCCTATGGATAGCTCTTAGAGGAAGATTGAATCCTTCATCCTCAGGTGCCTCAAAGAGGTTTTCACCATTGGATACATCCTTTCTTTTTACTATTTTCTTGTCAGAGAGTGCCACGGTGTGGTTTTCACTCAAGGACTTGGATATGATTTTTAGTTTCTCACTTTTATGACTGAAGGATTCAATCATTTCCCTATGATAGGTGTGTGTTTCCAACTCCATTATAAACCCTACCTTGTGATCTCTATCTGGAATGTTATCTCTCAATCCCATGAATTCTAAGAGTGCTTCATCATTTTTGAATGTATTGAGAACTGGTGGTCCTCGTTGGTCATAGTCGATTAGTTGGGGGTACACTAAACGGATCTCATGATTTGGATGGTATGTTTCAAAGGAGAGGGTGCTAATCATACACAAGGTGGTGTCCTCAAATAACCTAGGTAGATTGGATATGGTATCCTCATCATCGCTACTAATATAGGGCTCGGTTATAAAATTATGTGTGTCTCTACCTGTGACTATTGGTGAGTGTACTTTTACTAGTACTGGCTAAGGAGAAATATTAACCGTTCTAACTGGAGGACTTCGGCCATATATGGTTATGCTCGGAGGGGTACGTCCAAGACCAAGATTTTTTATGGGTCGTGTCTCTGGCATGATAGGTATTATGAGCCCGTTGTCATTGTGTCCTAGTCTTTGATTTTTGTCGTAGCCCATTGCAAGCATCATTTGTAGGCCCTTGCTTCTTTCATCTATTTATAAATTAGTTGCTAGTATGTCATCTTGATACAACATGTGAGATGGATCTGTTTCAATAACCTCATGGCCAAGGTCTCCCCATCTTGTGAATTCTGGATAGTTTTGAGGATGGGTTTGTGATGTGGACGCTTGGTTTTCTTGTGGGCGTCCTTGTGATCTAGGAGATTGTGGTAACTCTCCTATCATAAAAGAATTGTTAGGGAGCTTGTAGCTTCCACAACCATCCTCCTAGATGATGAGCTTGATATTGGAGATGGTGGGGATGGTGGGGATGGTGAGTGTCTCTATCACAGAAGTGGATGCGAGAGTGGCGGGGTCGATGTATGGTGTGGATGGGCCCTCATCATTCTTTGGCACTTGGGGGATTTTGTAATACTTGGCTTCAATATTTTTGCAATATGAGAACAGTTCGGGATCTCTGTGGACGGTGACCTCTTGTCCATTATGTGTAAATTTCACACATTGGTGGAAGGTTGATGCTACAGCTTTCATCGCATGGATCCATGGGCATCCTAGGAGGATATTATATGGAAATTTGAGGTCCAAGACCTGACATGTGGTTTCCATGAGCATTGGCCCTACTTGAATAGGGAGTTTAATCGTGCCCTGAGACACTCTTTCTTGGTCATCATACGCTCTTATCGTGATGCCCTTTCCTTTGTTGATGGAATCTTCTGATATTTTCAACTGCTTGATGAGGCTAAGAGAACAGATGTTCAAACCTACACCCCCATCCACCAAGACCCTTTTTTATTTTTCTCTTGTTTACAATGGCTTCCAAGTGAAGTGCACAGTTTTGAGATGGTTGGGCGCCGAAATCTTGGTTAGAGAATGTAAGGAGATTAAGCGTTATGATATTTCTGACCATAGCTTGGAATTGGTCTGCATCGAGATCTGCAGGAATAGTGGATGAGGCTAATGCTTCCTCGAGAATCTTTTTATGTACTGATGAGATTTTTAACAACTCCATGATGGAGATGTTGGCTGGCATTCTCTTGAGTTGTTCTACAACATTGTAGCTATGCGGAATGGCTCTAGATGAAGGGATTATATTAGGTTGGGATGATCCTGAAATGGTGACTTTGCCGCCTCTTGTGGTGACTCCACAATCTTCGGCATGGGCACCCTTGATGGTGATGACCATGCAATCTTCATTTAGGGAGGCAATGACCATTTCGTACACATGATTTACATTTCCCTTCCCTTTATCATTTTTATTCCCTTTTTTGCCATGATTCGACATCGGATTCGTGTAGATTTTAAGATCCTAATTTTTGGTAGGTTGTTCCACATTTATGATTTTCTTGTCAATGAGATCTTGGATGATGTTTTTGAGTCTCATGCAATTGTTTGTGGTATGACCTTTTATTTTATGAAATTCACAAAGTTGATTTTCGTTATACCAAGGGGGTTTGACATTGGGTTCTTGGTAATTTTCAAATGTAGGAGGCTTGATGAGTTTTTTGTCGATCAATTTTTTCATTATGTCCTCCAGTGGTTCCCCCAAAATAGCGTATTTTCATTTGGGATAAGTTTTGCATTGAGGTGGTCCTCTTTGATCATTGAGGTTATTCACATTTGGTTGGATTATTGTTGGGTTGGTATGTTGTGTGATGAGTGTTTTGGCATTGATTTTGGATTTGCGGTGTGGGTGTATTTTGGCGTGGACCACTAATGACCACCTTGGCATCTACAACACCATCATTAGTAACATTCTTGTTCCTTGCCCATGTGTAAGGTTTATCATTGTAATTGGATGATGGGCGGTTGTTTTGTAGTTCGTGATATGATGTTGATTCTGTGGGTTGAGTCACAAGGGCTCTTTCGATGTTGAGCGCCTTGGGGATCAATTGCTCATATGTGGTGATGCCTTGAACCTTGAGATGAAATGCCAAGCGGCTTTCAAGGTTGGCTATGATGGTACAGACTTGTTGTTCTTCTGGCATGGTCCACTTGCTCCAATTGGCCTTGGATCACCATTGTTGAAGGAATGAAGCAAAAGATTCATTCTTTCCTTGTTTTAAAGTGTATAGTTCTTCAAGACTAACATCCATTGCAATGTTGCATGCATAGTTCTTAATGAATATGTCCCTGATTTCTTGGAATGTTCTAATGCCTGAAGGTAAGCGAGAGAACCATTCTATAGCGGGGCCTGGCAAGCTTCTAGGAAATAGTCGCATCAGATAAGTATCGTCATATGCGACCTCCATGCAATGAACCTGGAATTCCCTAATGTGATCTTCAGGGTTTCCCATCCCTTGATATTTGTCAAATTTAGGGATCTCAAATCCCTTGGGGAATGGTTTCATCTCTAAGCTCCTATTAAATGGATAGGGACACAAGTTTCTTGGTGTTTTGGTTGTTTGCCTTGATTGAAGGTCAAGCACTTTTTGCGGGAGCAACCTGAGTTGTGTCTTCAAATCACTTTGCGGATCAAGGGGTGGGATGAAAGTGTTTTGGGGTGTTTGAATCATGGGTTGTATGGATGGGTTGGTCGGTATGTTGTTCGATGGTATATGTATGTTCTAGTAGGTGAAGTAGGCTTCTACCTGCTTTTGTATGAACAACGCTTGTTGTTGATCTTGTTGTTGTTGTGCTAATATTTGTGCTTGTTGTTGGGCTTGTTGTTGTTCTAACAACACTTGTTGTTGGGCTTGTTGTTGTTGGGTTGTTTATTCTGCCGCTTCTTGCTACTCTTGGTATTGCTTTAGTGCTTGATGATATGCTTGCACTTGCGCTGCTTGTGCAAGAAGTTGTGCTTGTGCCTGTGCTTGTTGTGCTTGATATTGAGCTTGTGCTTGTGCTGCTTGTGCTTGTGCGGCTGGTTGCTGCAATAAAAGTTGTCCTTGAGCGGCCCTTTGTACTTGCAATGCTTATGAGGCTTGGGTAGCTTGTTGCTGTTATTGCAATACAGCTTGGGCTTGTTGCGCTTGTAATGCAGCTTGTGTAGCTTGGACAGCTTGTGCGGCTTGAGCAGCTTGTTTCACAACTTTTTTTTTAACTCGTTGGTATCCTCTTTGAAAAGCAGCTTGCAGTGTTGCGTCGTATTGGCTTGATGTGGTGAAAGTTTGTGGTGGTGGAGGTGGTGGTGGATTCGGAATGGTGGTGGATGATGATGTTGTGTTGATGTTTTGGGTGTTGGATAGTGCTATTGATGTGATTGGTCCTTGAGATACCATGCTTTGTGATGTTAAGGGTGTGTTTGATGATGTTTCCTTTGCTTGTGCATTTACCGTTTGTTGTTGTGATATCAATGATAAATTTTGTGTGTTTGGTGCAATGCTTTGATTGATGGTTGGGATATAGGTTTGATTGATACTTGGTAAGGGAGGAAGCCCTAAACCAAGGAGTGGTGAAGATGATAATGGCAATGGTGGAAGAGGTGGAAAGGTGAGGGGTGTGAGTTGTGAAAACGTCATGGTGTTGAATAAGCCCCCTAGTCCGAACGTATCTCCCTCTTCTTGTGAATTTGTGAGAAGAGGCATTTGAGGAGTTGCGTGAAAGAATGATGATGATGGATCATGATGGAATGTGAGAGGAACATTCTTGTGTAATGGGTTTTGAGGTATATTTTGTTCCAATGTGGTGTTTGCATCCAAGTTTTGATTATTAGCAAGGGGGTGTGATTGAAGAGCATTGAGAAATGTGTTTCCCTTGTTGACATTGGGTTGGGTTGGAGAAAAAGATGTTGTGAATTGTGGAATGTTTTGCATGATGTTTTGGGATGGAGGTGTAGATGAAATGGGGATGGTGGATGAGATAGGTGGAAAGGATGTCTCCACTATAGTACTTACGCCAAAATCTGAAGGTAACTTGGCCCCTTGTTTTGCTAGTTCAAGCATGTATAACGAAGGGTTGAGTCTCATCATGATGATGATTTTATGATTCTCCCGATTTTGAAGCATTTCAGTCATTTCTTCGCGAGACATTCCAAAGGTAAGATCCTCTCCTTGATTTTCTTCTTGCGGATTTTGCAATGATGAGAGGTTCAACAGATTACTTGATTCAGCTGGATTCATTTCTGTGTTTGTTTGGCTAAGATCACTTGAAGCGGGTTTTTCTTTGTTGGCTTCCATACTCTTCTTGTATTGAGATCTCATTTGAACCATAAAAAAAGGATCAAGAATATGGGAGATGAATCTCTTGATTCTTTGAATTGATCTCTATTTTATGTCCCAAAGTATAAAGTTTTTAGGATGCCTTGAGGATCAAAGGTGATGATATGATGATGATGTTTTAGGATGGATGATACAAATGTTTGTGGCTTTTGATAAATCTTGAATGAGATACTAGGCTTTGGATTTGGATTTTTGATTTAAGATTTTGTCCTTGATTTTGATTTTGATTTTGATTTTCAAACAAAAAGACCCTAAGATGTTTGATGATGATCTAAGGGATAGCTTTGTTCAAAGGATGATAGTTTGAATATGTGTGAGGAGAAGGATGCATCTACCCACACCTATTCAAACAAGATGATTGTTTCACTAAGCATATGAAGAAGGATTCATCTTCATACACTAAGCTAGACAAGATGATTTTGATAACTTTGTCTAAGTATATGCAAAAGGATGCATCTACACATACCTAGCCAAAGGTGTTTTGATAAATGTTTTTCAAAGATTTAGTCTCAATGTTTTTGATGATTTTGATTTTGCCACAAAGCCTAGTATTAAGGATGATTTCAAGATTTTCCAAAAGGAGATGATGAGATGGATTTGTTTTGATGTTTTGGAGGATGGATGAAAAAGATATTTTGATATGTTTTGATCCTATGATGAACCTAAAAGGGTACACTTTGCTTAGACCTAGGTATTGAAGAGCATGCAAATGCTTCCTAATGACCTTTGTAACCAAGAAATGATTTCTTTCAAACATTTATTTTCAGATTTCCAACCAATGAATTTTTTCTTTTGAGGTTGTGAGTCTTCAATCACATATGAAAGTTCATTTTGTTTAGCTTTGCTTAATGCCTTTATTTTACCAAAAACACTTTCTTCAATTAAGTTTTCAAACTAAGATGTCCAATGTCTTAATTTCCTCAAACCCCACAAGATATGTTATGTGGAAATTTAATGAACTTAAGGCAAGGGTTTCCTATTGTTTACTTAAGAAGACAAATCGAGATATAATCCAATGTTTAGAAACCTCTAAGGATGTGAATCCCAAGGGAAAGTAATAACATATGGATTGAGTCAATTATATTTGTCCTCAAAAGGGTTTGAAATTTGGATGATGTTAAGTGTTTGTTTTTTAGATGTTTTCGATCAAGCAATGCATTTTGTAACCCAAGAATAAGTACAATCCTATGGATGTGTAAGACAATATTTGTTGGGTTCCCACTTGGACAAGTCCAGCTATGCTTATCTCTAGCAAATGGTTAGATGCTTGACCCCACTGGCTCCCCTCCATAGCACTCACTTATACAGGGCAGCCAAGCATCAACACCCATGAAACTCCCATGACATGCTTTCCATTTCTACTAGAAGACCGTAAAAGTGTGGGGTGGCTTCAGAACAACTGTTCTTGTACCAACAAATAGATAAAAGGATTTTGGAAAATTCTAGCACATGGGTTTTAGTAAGGACTTTTCGTTCGTGGAGATTGACCCATATGGCAAGAGTCCCCTTTTGAATCCATCTTGTCAGAATCAACTGCGTGATATTGGCGTTTCATCCAATATCCACATTTATATCCTGACTGGAAATACTCTTGGCTTTAGAGTGTTACCGGTTGAGTCATTCCCTTGGGTGAGTACTTTTTCCCCAAGGCAGGCCCTCTAGCATAAACAATAGCAATTGAAGAACAATATTCGTAACTCGATCAATCCTTGTTGGCAACAAGGAGAGAAAATATATGCAACAAAGCCCCCACTCACACTCACACAATATGTTGTTCAATTTTAAGCCCAAATCGAAGTGTGGAGGTGATTGCTTTATCTTAACCCAAAGTTGTGAAAAAGACTTTTTGATTCTCAAGATCACTATAAAGCACGAGAGAAGCACATACGTCCTTTTTCAATACCTTTAGTCTAAGTAAGCCCTCACAAAAACAAAGCTACACTTGTTATTTTTAGATCCATAAAGCAATATGTGAGTTCATTTTAGAGAACCAAATCACAAGTGAAAGACATTTGTTCAATTTGTTAAACCCATAAACAAAATCTAGTAAGTTGTTGATCCTAAGATTCTTTTTAATCCTTTTGCAAGAAATAAACAAAAAGAACTCTTTTTAAACCCAAATGAAAGCTAGTGTTCTAAGAAAGAAGATGACAAATTCTTATAGAAGTGTTAAAAAAACACTTAAGTGTTAAAAAACACTTTGATAGGACAAAGTATCATCACCATGCTCCTCCTTCCTTTGTTTTCAATTTCCAACCTACAAAGAAGAAAAATAGTCAATTTCTGGAAAAAAACATAGAAATTAAAAACCAGAAAATAGAAGGTAAAGAAATCATAAATTAAAAGCACGTGCTAAAAAATTAAATTTTCCCTTTTACTGTCTCCCAGAGTCGCAACTCGTGAAGGCATCGCTATTTGTTCTCCCAACGTCGCTCTCACAACACCGCTTACCAGTCAGCAACACTCTGTGTCGAGACAGAGAGCTTGATTGCATCGTAGTTTTTCCCAACGTCGAAGTTTGTGTCCAGCATCGCTATTTAAGATTTTTTGAAAACTTCTGCAGATCAGCGAGTCCAGTGGTGGAGTTAAAAATTTGAAAAAAAATTCGCAGGATGAGTCCAGTGATGCAGTTTTCATTTCACGTGGTGCCATATAGCAACGCAAACGAGCCCGCGGTGCTAAAATAGTGACACTAATGAGCCCGTAGTGCTAAAACAGCGACACTGACAAGCCCGTGGTGCCAAAACAGTGACGCTGACGAGCCCGCGTTGGAATTTCTTGTGTGTAAAAAAAACACAGAAATTTCAAGAAAATGTTAGAATTAATGATATCTAGCCCTCCTTCTAGTGCCAAATGTGTGAACCCTTTTCCTAGTACCTACAAAACAACATGAATAAACGAGTTAGACAAGTAATTACAAGCTAAAACAAGGATTCCCCATGAAATCCATTTGCAAACTCAAAATAGGAAAGAAATTGATGAAGAACACAATACAAAAGATAAAACTAGATTTAATCCTAATTAGAGAAGTAAACACTTGATCCCATGGGGGAATTGGTGCCAATTTGATGTGAAAATTGGCCCTTTCCCAATTCTTATGATGAAATCTTGATATGTTGAAGATGAGATTGATCCACTTTTGATGAAAGATGAGAACTCCAAGCCAAATCTGCAAAAAGCCTAGCTAAGAATTCAAATGATGGATGAGAATGGCTAAGTATTTTAGCATGGTAACTTTGCAATGTTTGTGGATGATAAAATGAGGAGAGGAGCTCTTCATTTATAGGATTTCAAGATGGATGAATGCCCAAATTTGAGCAATGTGGGACTAACATTCATCCAATGATATGGTGCCACTTGTCAAGCTATGAATGGATGATGGTTGTGCAAGATTTGGGGTTTGTACCAATAAATGCCAATATTTGAAATTCAAATTTGTTGAAATGACATGCAAGAGGGAAGGGAAAATGCAAAGAGGTTTTAAATGCCTTGTTGGATGTACATGTTGACTTGGAATTTTTGAATTCAAATTGAGGAATATTCCAAAAGATGCCTTGTGAGGAAAATAGAGATTTAATAAATGAATTAAATCTATTTTCATGTGCAACTTGCATTATCTAGAGGATGTGACATGAGATGAGGTTAAATTAATCAAGGGTTAATTAATTTAATAGGAGATTAGATGATGTGACTTATTTGACTTAGATTTATGGATTTATTTAAATCAAATAAGAGAGGAATATGATAAGAGGCTAATTAAATAAGGATTTTGATTTATTTAATTAGAAGGGATGGTGTTAGATTAAATCAAATAAGGTTTTAATTTATTTAATTTAATGGATAGACTTTAGAGATTTAATCAAATAAATTGATTATTTAATTAAATAGGGATAATTAGATCAAATGGATTGATTTAATTAACAAGAGAGAGTGACTTAATTAGACCAAATGATTTATTTAATTAAAAGACAAATATTGATGAATTTAATCAGAAAGGGGAATTTGATTAAATGGTTAGACCAGGGGATGATTTAGGAAGAAACAATGTTAGTAAGTCAGGATTGAATGCATGATGTCAATCAGTATATTTTTTATGTCTACAAATAGCATTGTTTTACGAATGGTATTTTAATATGTGATTTTGGATGTTGAATAGGCTAATATTGGAGGTTTCAAGCAAACACCTCCTAGTGATAGTGGATTTACTCAAATGTACACAGAGGTAATAGAATAAAGAGAACTTAACTAATGAATTCTACTTAATATATTTGTGTAGTTTATATTCATATTGTTGGTTACATTGCATTACACATCATTCAAACTCAAAGCATTAATTCAAATTCCATAACTATAAACTAGATGTTGATAGATGAGAAAAATTCAATTATAGAATATAGTTGTTTAGAAAGTGAACATAATCAGCACAATGCAATTACTTCACATGGAGGCATGTGCTTGCAAAGGTGCACCAGCATGACAAACTATGGATGCTTGGAAAAAATCTATGAAACCATAATAGTAAGCAATAGCATAGACAAGGAAGTTAGTGATGCAGAGCATCATATCAAAACACTCAATCATTAGGGTACATCTGACCCAATTGAATCAAGAGAAGATCAAATTGAATAAGCAACTAAAATTTCTCTCTTTTCATCAAAAATCACATTGTTTCATTTGCAAACCACATGGAAACAACAAGCCAACTCATTTCAATACTTCTTCTTATCATCCTCGAGCTTCAAACATCTTATTTATCAACAAAAATGACTGATCCACACAAGAAACCTAATTAGAGTCACTAAAAAATCCACTCTTTCATCATTCACCAAGGTACCCTTCCACTCAATTTTCTTTACCTAGGAAAAATAACCAAAAACCAATCTTTCATGTTACAACCTATATCCATCAAATCCTAACACACCCTTTCATCATCAATTTATTTGAATTCAAAGCAAAAACTTGATAAAGAGCTCTAAATCTTTCAATTCCTTAAACAACTCACCAAATTTTCACTTTTACCAACTAGTTCCTCAAGACCAAGATACTACAATCAACCATTTACACATCAATCATTTCATCTAACTTCCAAGACATTACTCACATCATTTTTTTGACTGAAACAAAACTGGTTCATATCCACATAATACTGATTTATCAAATTCATAAGTTCTTATAGTCAAATTACCATTTCCACCTAGGGACATATTGCTACAACATATCAAATCATCATGTTTGGCCTCAAGGCCTTCACCAAACCATTCACACACCTTTGATATCTTCACATTGATGGTTCTATGCCAAAATAAACATTTAAATCTCTGTATTTACATAATTACACTTTTATAGTCTTACCACCATTTTGCTTGTAGGTCACATATCCCTTAATCGGGTGATTCCTTTCCATTCACTTTGTATATCCACATTCCCAATGTACATTCAGGAGCCTTTTTTAACACATCATAACATATCAAAAGTTTGCAGTAGCTTGTCATAAAGAAATTACCAGATTCTTGAATTGTTCGTTGGAAAGGGCTACTAATTTAGGCCTAAATTACAAATAAAGTGCTCATAGTTTATCACCAAAATACCAAAGGACTGAAAAAAGTCATTCATCATGTCAAAAAACTGAAGAATCAAACATTTTTAGTGATAGAAAGGCTCCATAAATCACAGTTCCAAAAAACCCCTATTCTATGCACAAATCAAGCCCTACAAAGGAGAGTTTATTGCATAAGGTACTTAAAAACCTTAAATACTCTTACCACCACCACAAACACCATGGAAATAGCCTGCATAAGCTTTAGAAACTCACCACACACCTTCATGCATGCTTTTTCATTTAACACCACCCTAAAACCATGCTTTCCATGAAGGAAACTTTGTATGTCCTGTATGATTTAGTAGCCAATCAGATATTTCTTGATTTCCCTATTCCTATACACTCAAAAATTGCTTAAAACATTCTAAAAACCTTCTATACATTCCATCCCACCAATCTCCTAAATCTACATTGGTGGGATGGTGAATTCAAGCCTTAAATGACTCTCAAAACCCTTGACTAGTTAATTTGACAGACCACAAAAACCTTGGCTTTTAAATTTGATGGTAACTCTTCAAAACATCACTAGATGATTGTTAACACCCTACATAAAGTGAAAAAAAATATATATAGCCCATGCAAGAACTGAATGTTAGAAGCTAGGAATCAGTTGCTAGACTAAAATACTTCCACAAGACAGAGATAATGGTGAGAATGCTTGCTATATCAAATGCAAGATTGATTCATGATCCAATTGTTACAAATGTACAAGATGAGGCTTGCTTATAAAAGAAAGCATGCACAACCCTAAACCTAACTTGAACTAAAAGATAGCTCAATTAGATAAGGATAACAAAATACAACCTAGCACTTAAATAAAATCCTAAGTAAACTTATGATTTAAGTGTAATTAAATAGTTAATTACACCAACACCCCCCCATAAGTGCAACTTAGGGAGAAGATTAAGAAGAAAACTACTATGGGTCCCGAAAACTAGGCCATGTTAGGTACCCATTTATAGATGCAAATGAAATGTAGTCTCTCATAAAGTAGAGAAAATGGGAAACCCAGTGGGAAGAAAACACCTCTCCAAAAGAGAGAAAACAAAAAACAAGCATGACAAATGTAAACATGATGTATGGAGGACTCAATGATACCCCCCAAGGACTACATCCATCATGAATATACAATCAATTACCCCACATAAGAGATAAGATATCCCCCCCCCATAATGTATGATCTCTTGCAAACATGGTTAATGTCTGAAGACAAAACATAATCCAATGTCTACAAACAATGTTTCTCCCCTTGGGAAGAAGATACACCAAATACAAATGCAGGAAAGCTTCCCATTTTGGATAGGAATTAGGAGGAATAGGAATCCATATGTAGGAAGATTGTGTCTCTGAGATATGCTCATGTGTTTCCATGTTCTTGGATGATGAAGATGATGCCACAATCCAATCAGGTACATGCCCAATCACAACAAACTGTGACAAACTAGGAACAAGTGGACACTGATCTTGAACAAACTCCATGGACAAACATGAAGTGACAATAGTTGATCCATGACTATCATCAAATAGGAGAGATAAGCCCTCTAATTGGTCCTCCAAATCTGAAATGTGAGACTCCACAAACAAAGAAGCAATGTTTGTCAAATAGGAATCCCAATTAGGAAGACTCTCAGATACCTGCAATGAATCAATGGTAGTACTCAATGACTCATCAACAAAAGATGAAGAATTTGGAACCTCTTAAGCATCTGCAATCTCCTCCAAAGGATCACAAGCATGGGTTGTCAACTTTGAAGAATGAATAAACACATTGGAGTTGGAAAGAGGAACTTCAAGAGATGGAGAAGAATCATGGTCTCCATATACCTCTCTAATGTGAGTCCAAAGAGCATTGTTGTGCAGTTTTTGCACACACACCCCACTTGGAGTAGGGACCCTCTTTTCTGGTGTCTTTCGACCTTTGGTTTTATTGGATTTTCCTTTTGGAGGTCTTAACATGTTGGTTTTCTTGGCTTTGGTCTTGCCTTGAGGCTTGAATTGGTTAAAATTGAGTTTTAGGAAAAATCCGGGTTTTCACCTAACTCCGAGATTTTCTGGCTCCGGAGGATTTTCCCGGGCTATGGTTCATTATCTGTCCATCGCTAAATTTTCTGAATCCGGGTTTTTGCCTAACTCTGGGATTTTCTGGTTCTAGCGGATTTTCCCGATTTACCTGGTTTTCCCGAACTGTGCTAATTTCCTGAACTGCGTTGTATTTCCGGTTTCTGCATTTCCATGTATCTTGGGATTTTCTGAAATTCCGTCTTGAGCTCAGGTTTTCAAATTTGTCAGACGCGTCTTGTCGCTCATTTATGACCGGCGTACCTTTGCTTAGTGGTGTAAATGGGTTGATTTAAACATTCTAAGCATCATTTTAACTCCATCATTCACTTGCTTGCTGCCTTGGCATCTGAAGTGCTTTCTCCATTTGAGCTTTGAGCATTGATCCTGAGTTGCTTGCGCGTGGATTGTTTGGTGCTGATTAAGGTTTCCATTGCTTGAGCATGCTTACTTCATGGTTGCTTCTTCGACCTCGAGTTTCGACTGCATTAATCCATGGTAGGTTATCCTTGGCCTTTTCATTTGCTTGCGTGATGATTGAGTGTTTCTGCACTGAATAATGATCATTTCGGGTCGGCCTTTGCTTGATTGTGATTTTGTATTTATAGAGCTAGGGTTTGACTTTGCCCTTCACTAGTTTCATCATCCTCTCTGTGCACGTTTGGTTTATCAATTGAGAGTTGGATGCATTTTCGTAGCCCTGTCTGAATAGGACTAGCCCCTAAGCGTGTCATTCACCGTATTCTGGGACGATTAGGGTTTTGATTCATTCGCCTGTATTTGTCATGCCAAGGCTAAATAGGTTTATTGCGATTTCATGATTTATGATTCAGCCCAAGCTGCTCACACCTTGGGAAATCCTTGTGCATATTGATTGATCCCCCAAATGATAATTTTTTTTTAAATCTTAAGCTTATCCTGGTTTTAATGGCGTGGGATTGGTTATCGAAATTAGGGCATCATTTTTTTGGCATAGAGACT
Source organism: Sequoia sempervirens (assembly GCA_007258455.2). Lineage (NCBI taxonomy): Eukaryota > Viridiplantae > Streptophyta > Pinopsida > Cupressales > Cupressaceae > Sequoia > Sequoia sempervirens. The sequence goes on along the minus strand of VDFB02000008.1, from coordinate 191,106,185 downwards.
CGTCATTTGAGAGCTTTGGGAATTTTGAAATCCTTTGCACCCTGAGTCTTGTTGAGTAGCGTTGATTTTGGAACCATTAGAATCCAAGTAGAAAAGATTGCATGATTGTTTGATTAATGGTTCGCGTATGGCTGATCGTCGGGTTCCCATGGTGTCCGCGAAATTTCTATGCACCCGGATTTTCCCAGTTTAGGCTAATTCTTCGGAGTGGAGTAATTACCGGAACAGTTCGAACTGTCCGCGAAAACCCGTCCCATCCGGACTTTTCCAGTTTTCCTGTCTGGCTTTATCCTTTTGATTTTTTGAAGATAGGATTAATGGACTGAATGCTAATTGCTTATTTCTTGTTGCTAATGAACAAATTATAGGATAATCTGATGATCTTTTGGCTGAACTAACGATTTATGTAACTGAGGATGCTTCGGCAGCAGGAATCCGTCTGGGTCAGATTTCTCTGAAATTCTGCCCCGACGGGATTTTCCCAGTTTGCATGGTTTTCCCGGACTACTTTATTTTTCTAGATCTTCAAGGATTAGCAGTTTATGGTGGATTTTAATCACTTTATATGATTTTAGGCTAACCTTTGGATTGGAATATGCATGATAATTAAATACTAATGATGTCCTTTGTGAATATAGGCTGAATCAAGCAAGGCTGCAGTAGGAAAGTCCAAGGGTGACAGGGAGAGGCCATCTATCTCGGAGGTAGAAAGATTAAGGTTAGATACTAAGAGTAAGCTTCCTAAAAGTAAGATATATTCCGCATGGTCAGAAGTGTCAGACACCAATGTAGGGGCCTAGAGATACGAAGAGTTCAAGCAGAGGACAGCTGAGAAGAATCTATTAGTCCTAAGGAACGACATGATGAAGTCCGGACTGGTGCATGTGGTAGGGTTTCCTCCTACAATCTAATGTTATGAATTGATCTTGGAGTGTGCTTGGAAATACGACTTTGACACACAGAGGGTTGTCAGTACTAAGGGAAGGGTCTTGGACAACTTCAGTCCTGTTTCCATTGCATAAGCCTTCGACATGCCTGATCTTCCTTTTGTGTGTACTTTAAACATGGACATGGCCTGGACATATTATGAGAATGAGCCAACCAAAGCTCAACAAATGATCAATGCTTGGTTGAGAAACCAAAGTCACATTATTCTAAACTACCCAAGCAGTTGCACAGAGTCAAATTCAGGTCAGATATCTATGACACTGTAACATTCCTAAGCAGAGTGGCAGGGTTGAAAATTGCTAGTGTATTGGAGAGTTGGATGGTCCATGTGATCACCAAAATTGAACAGGGAACTAACTATCATTGGGCAGGGCTCATTAGTTCTGAAATTGATAAACAGCTGAGGAACGTGCTAGAGACTAAGAGGTTCACCATCTCCTCCTATGTCATATATGTGCTTGCCAGATTCTACCCATACAGGGGTTTAAATCCACAAGGGACATTCGGACATGACATAGTTTATGAAGTATACCTAGAGTTGCACTTGGGACACAAAGACTACAGGAGGGCTAATGATGCGTTCACAATGCATATCACAAGGATGCTCCAGAACGCCGAGCATGTGAGACTGTCGGATGGAGCCAAAGGGTTGATAAAGAATTATGGGGCCTGGTTCATTCAATTTCCAACCTTCACCTACATCAGGATTGATGGATGCCTGGTCGCTCCATACAGATTACCTAGATACCCCACAGATCACATTGTGCTATTGGAAATTGTCAGACAGATTTGTGAGTTTGATGCCATTGTAAAGAAAGAAAAGCATAAGACAGGCTTTGGCAGGGATTTCCCTCTTGGAATTGGCATGGGAGAAGTGTGCCCTTCCATCCAATCAGCACACACAGCAGGAGATGAATTGGCAGCATATGGTTTCTCCTTTCACTCAAAAAGGATGAACTTTGATATCATAGGAGAAGCACAGAAAAAATCCACTAGGGAATATCATCATAAAGATGACCTGGAGGATTATTGGGCTAACATTAAGGATGACCTTGAAGCAAGGAAGAAGAGGTACTCTAGGCTTCCTGTTGAGGCAATTAGGCAATACAATGTCAAACTAATCCCAGACCAACTGGAAGACGATGGAAACCTGGTGCAGAATCATGCCTATGAAGCTGTGAAGGACAGGTCGATCGGGGAAATCAATTGGAATGAAGACGAAGTCACAGAGTTAGAAGACCTAATGGCCCCCATTATGAAATTTACCTCTTCTTCGTTGAAGCATAAGGTTTGGGAGCTTGAGAGTGAGAAGGTAGCTTGTACCTTCAATTTGATGGGAAATCTTAACCCAATGTCTACTTCAGAAGAATCCGGGGATGATGACCCCAAAGGGAAAACTACAAAGAGCTCACCATTCAAGATAAAAATCAGAGGTCCCAAGGAAAGTGAGATGGAACCAAAGATAAAGCCCAAGGGAAAGAAGAGGAGTAGATCTTTGAAGATTGGTAGGTCTTCTGATGAGGAAGAGTTGGATAATCTAGTTGAAGAGGATGTCTCTCCACCACCAAAGAAGACGAGGACAGCTAGAGGTTCAAGGAAGAAGGGTACTTCAAGGGAGGAGCCTCTAATTGTTGATATAGAGAGCTCAGGAGAGAAGACAAAGGTTTACATGAGGAAATCCAGGACTCCTTCCCCTAAGGAGCAAATGAAAAAGACTGACCCTTCTCCGAAGTCACCAGTTGTGGAGCCATCTAAGGCAGCTTCCCCTCCACCAAGCGTGCATGAGCAAGAAATTCCTGAGGAGCATGAGACTAGCGGAGAAGCAGAGCCATTCAAGGAAGGCACACTCTTTGGTGAGGCGGCTAAGCTTGAAGTGGAAGAGGTAGGAAAACTTCCTTCTCCTCTAGTGATGTATGAATATTCTTCAGAGAATGGCAAAGGAAACGGATCACCTGAGTAGGAGGAAGGCATCCCCGTTAGAACCCCATCACCAGTGCAAGAGGTGGAGCTTGGAGAGGGTGATCAAGGTGAACAGCTCCCTGAGGAGGAGGAGAATAAAATAACTGAAAAGGAAGAAGAGAAAGCGACAGAACAGCAAGAAGAAGCAAGAACAGAGGGAATCCGGGTAGAACCTACAGCCCCGGATTGGCTTGAAAAGGAGATTGCAAGGAAGAAACAGGTGGTAGTTGAGGACACTCCCATGGATTGGGATGAAATTTTATCTAAAATTGGCAAAGGCAAGAAAAGGAAGGCAGCTAAAGTAGTCTCCAAGATGGAGAGAGATGAAGCAAACAACAGGGTCATCCATATTGCCACCCCTGCCGCGGACAAGACCAGAGAAGATGTCACTGGTGAAGATTACAACATGCAAACTATTAACCTTGGACTAGCATCTATGGAGCAGGATATTGATGAATATGAAGGGTCTAGTGCTGTGATTATTGGCAGATTGAGAAAGGAGACCCAGACCAAGCATGAGTTGAAGAAGAAGAATGAAAGACTTAGGAAATGCTTGGAGGAAGTGATGAAACCCTTGCAGTCTCTTCACCCATCTTCTTCTACCACTCCTGGCTTTCTACCCAAAGAAACTATCTCTGATATTGAAAAGATGAAAGCCTCAGCTCAAACTGTAATAGATTGGCTAAAGGATGTACAAATGAAGGGGGATAACGCAATCAAGGATATCCTATCGGTTGGGAAAGATGCAGTCTGAGCCAAGGAGTTATTGGAGCATGTCCTATCCCAGGACAAGGAAGACATTGACCTTCTACTGCAAAAATCTAGGGTCATCATGGAGCATGGCAAGGAATAGTTGGCTACGGATGGGATCCTTCCCTCTTCTAGGTTAAATGAACCCTGGGAATGGTTTGAGGCTCTGCAAATTCAGCATAAGGGCATGAAGAAGATCCAGAAATGAAAGAAACAAATAGATGGTGATCTTACAGGAGTCTATGAGGGTTGCATTGCATTCTTTGAAGTTATGACTGGAAGGATAAAGATAGCTCCAAAGTACCTAAGTCTAGAACAGCTGAAAGAGTGGTGGCATGAATTTTATGCCCCAGATTCTGAGAGTATTATAACAAGCCACCAGTTGGATGATGCAGCCACATATCTGGCAGTGATGGATAAATATCAAACTAATAAGGTAGATTGGAATAAGACTGTTGAGCAATCAAAGGAGGAGATTGACTCTATTAAATGCAGACTCAAGATTTTGCCTTTGCCACCTGTCACTGAGTTGGATGGAACATTCTTGAGGGTTCAAGGATCGTTGGCCCAGAGCAAGGATAAGGGAGGCGGCACTTAATGCCTATTTTGAGATTTGTACTTCCTTATTATTATAGGGCATGTATTGAACCAGACTACATTGGGGACTGTGCATAGGCTGACCTTGATGATAGATGGCATTTAATGTGTGCCTTATTTTGAATTCCTAAGGCCGACTTGTTTTGGCTATTTTATTTTGTAAATGTTTGGCTGGGCCGACATGTCTTGAGATTTGCTATAAAAGGAATTCTTGCCTCATTGTAAGGGATCATCACAAAATTAGATATTAGAGAAAAGAGAAGAGAAAACAGAGTTAGGAGTTAGGGCATTTTGTCAATTTTCTTGAAGCAAGTACTGTAAACAGAACAGTGGAATTGTCACAGCTTTTTGGTGGTCTAATACAATTGAAGACATTGTGGTTTTCCTGGTGCAATCTCTTGTGTTATTTCATCTTGCATGGTTCTTGTTGTTCCATCTTTCAAATTGCTTAAATATTTAGGGTTTAATGTTAAGAATTAGTTTTAGTTTGATGAATGATGTTTATGATTTCATATTTGGAATGTTTGTAGCAATCTCTAGTCTATACTCCCAGTAACTATCTGATTGTAGTAGGCTGGTGAAGTCAACTTGGACCATATATTCATATGTGCTCACGTTCGATTGTGGATGAATTTCTATAATTTGAAAATCTATATACCTTAGAAGATTGCACCATTCTTGTGATATTGCATTGTGGGTTAAGAAGGAATTGGTTGTTTGAGATTGGTCCATTCCAGATATCTGTCATTTGCATTACTCATTCTAGGAGTAGTTTAGATTTTATCATATTCTTGCACCCTTATCTTTTGTTATTTCTTTATCATTTGGTTAGATTTAGGATTAGAGATCATTATATTGCAAAATCTGATAAATTGAAAGATACAGTTTGCTTGTAGTAAGGTCCCTTTGTGATTACCAGCATTTTCACATATTATCTGAGTTGTTTATGCATTGTCATGACCTGACACCCAAGAGACCTTGGGGTGATTTTCAGTGATTCATTATTGGAAATAACCTTTCAAGAGAGATAGGATATTGTATTCTGTCTGAGTTGTTGTTGTGCAGAAAACACCATCAACAGATTGCCATATTTTTCGTAAAATTCGTTTATCACCCTTTCAGCTTCCTATTTCCCAAGACACCTCAAATAAATGCTTTCATGATTTTTCTTGTACAGAACAGCTCCCTTCAGCATGAAACTATCACTCTTTAATCTTAGGGCTCTCCTCTGAAGAGGATTAAGATGACCTAGAGATCGTTGGTTCAGCAAATAATAAACTATGTCATCATACAAACCATCTGGGGAAACCTCCTCAATGTTATAATTCTGAACAGTCAATTCAGGACCTATTTCTGCCATATTCTAGGTGAGTCCTTGTCCTCTTACCAACTTCATGGGCTGGATCTCAATATCATACTCTTGTAGCATCGTCACCCATTTAGCTCTGTGCTCACCTAATTCATTTTGCATCAGAAGCAACTTAACTGCAGAATCTAGAATAATTGCATACACCTTATTCCTGAGGATGTAATGCCTGAATTTCTTTACTACTCTGATTAGGGCATATGTTTGCTTCTCTACACTTGGGTATCTCAATTTAGCATCCTTTAATGGAGCACTCATAAAAGCAATAGGATGCTCATTTCCCTCATCAGACTTTTGAGTTAACATTCCAGCACATGAATGATCTAAAGCAAAGGAATAGATATAGAAGGGCTTGCTATAATTAGGACTTACCAATATTGGAGCATCAGCAATGGCTCTTTTGATTTCTGCAAAAGCTTCCTTCGCTTATGTAGTCCATTCAATCTTGGCATCTTGTTTCAACATTGCATTTAATGGTTTCACAATTTCAGCAAATCCAGTGATAAATTTTCTGACGAAGTTGATCTTACCAAAGAAGGACTTCATCTCCTTTTTGCTAGCAGGCGGCTGAATCTTCAGGATAGCCTCCACTCTTTCTGGATCAATAGCAATTCCCTTTTCTGATATTACATGTCCCAGTAGCTTTCCCTCTGTTACTCCGAAAATACACTTCTTGGGGTTCATGGATATGCCAAATTCTCTGCACTTTTGAAAAACTTTATGCAGATCCGAGATATGATCCCCTCTGTTCTTTGAAAACACAGTCAGATCATCCATATAAATGATGATGCATTTGCCTATGATATCTTTAAAAGCAATATCCATAGCCCTTTGAAATGTGGCTCCTGCATTGATGAGTCCAAAAGGCATCCTCCTGTAGGCAAAGGTACCCCATTTGGTTGTGAAAGCAGTCTTGTGCCTGTCCTCATACTGGACCATCACTTGATTGTACCTTGAATAACCGTCCAGAAAGGACATCATCTGAGACCCATTAACCACTTGAAGCACTTCATCCAGTGAAGGAACTGGATAGTTATCTTTTTCTGAAGATCTGTTCAAATTCCTGAAATCAACATAGAGTCTAATTTCTCCATTCTTTTTCCTCACTGGAACCAGGTTGGCCACCCATGTTGAATGTCTGATAGGGAATATGATTCTAGCAGATAGTAACTTTTGGACTTTTTTCTGTATGACTAGTTCCAATAATGCATTGATTGGTCTTTGCCTTTACCTAAAGGGCTTGGTGTCTGGCTTCAGGGGTATAGTATGAGTTATGATTGAAGTATCATAAGTTTTCAAGTCCTCATAACTCCAGGCTACTATATCAAGAAAGCTACGCAATGCTGCAATTATTCCTTGTCTTTCTTCCAGAGTACATACTTTGCCAAAAAAAATGTTCTTGGCATTATCTTCAGTTCCCATATTGTAAGTATCACACTGTCCATTGATAGATTCCTTCTTTGATTCTTGTTCTTGATCCTTAATCTTATCCATATCAAAAATTCTCTCCAACTATACCATTCCCCTTGGAATAGTATTCGATTTTAGGTTCATAACTCCTAAATCCAGTTCTGCTTCCTGGAGCTCTATCTCATCAATAATTTGAGAAGCAAATATGTCTGTATTTGTGATAAAATATAGAATATGCTTGTCATCTTCGAACACCTAGAAGTTGGTAACATTATCTGGAACCGATGGCACAGGAGTCAATTCTACAGTGAACTTCTTCAATCCTAACAAAGATAAAGGCTGCAAAGTGCTTGCTGAATGATCCAGAGAATCAGCTGTTCGATTCTTCAGCCATGGTATTAGCTGAATGTTGAAGGCATCAAATCCTTCAATAAGGTCCCACACTCTATGCCTATAATTAATCATTCTCCTATCATGGCATGAATACTGTTTTCTTACTTCTTGACTACTAACTCAGAATCACCAAAGACTTGCAGAATCTTAACCTTTTTCTTAAGTGCCATAAGAAGTCCATGAATTAACACTTCATATTCTGCTACATTATTTGTACAGAAATTGAAGCCTATGGGCTGCAAAGAAATTATTACCTTTTGGACTGATCAATTTGAACCCTGCCCCAGCTCCATGCTTGGACTTAGATCCATCAAATCTAAGTGTCCAACACTCAGTAGCTATAACATTTTTCATCACATCCTTTGGCTTAATATTGCTGGGTGGTTTTTCAAATGACACGAACTTCTTTTCTTGATAGTTTTTCTGAGGATCCTGTATATCTGTTTGAACTGCTAATGTTGGATTCATGCATTTTTGTACTTGTTCTACTGCCGTTTGGCATAAACAACACTCCAACTTTGAATGAGAAGCATTATGGACTCTACACCAATTAGGTAAGAGTAATTCTTCAAAGCTTGTCTTTCTTCCAAGGTGAACCTGATTATCAACACACTGCTTAATGAATTCTTGAAAACTGTCCAATAGACTGATCTGATTATCTTCAGGTTATTTTTCTTCCTCAACTGATTTTGTCAAAATAGTAACAGGGTTGAATCCTGTCCCATCGTCAATAGGCATCATATGTAGCATCAATACCTCATGTAAGTCTGACTCCTCATACTGAGTTGACAACATATAATTTCCCATGCCAACTTCTGATATTAGGACTTTTGTTGAAGTCTTTTGGTAATTTGTGATCATATATTTCATTCTTGGCTCTCTCTCAATTCTGATCTGATTGGGCACTCATTTCCAGGGAAGCCACATGTGAGAATGATCAGTAGACACATATCCATTCAAAGCCTTAGTAAAATCTCTCCCTAGAATCAAACCATATGCATCAGGGATATCAGCTACCTGAATATTGATAACCTGTTGAATTCTTGGATCCGAAGCTATCTACATGTGAATCATGTTTAGTTCTCCCACCACATTTACTTTAGTTCTATCCAACTGAGTCACCTTCTTCTGAGAATCAGCGAGTGTAATTCGTAGAGCTCTACAAACTCCAAATGGCATCACATTGGTGGAAGCACTAGAATCTAGTAAAAAATTATGCAGATTCTTACCAAATATGTGCACAGAGATCAGAAATGGCGGGGTTTTTGTCTTTCCTTGAAATAAAGTAGGTTGAGTATCTACCTGGGCCACTTGAGTCTTGTCCTTTTGTTTTCCTTTATCTCCAGGGGGCAAGTTAATCTGATTATGGGCCTGGTTTTGTGTCTTCATAGGCTGAGAACTAGGGTTCTTGCTGTTATGCTCACCAGAAGGTTTATCCAAAGACATAGGATGTGCATCATAAGTACCTAAAACTGCCTTCCTAATGGGAGGGAACCTTAATAACTCAAATGCTAACAGATTTACCTTCAATTTTTTGAACTCCTCAGCAACATACGAAGCCATTTGCTCTTCACTCATATCAGTGGAAGCTTCCTTAGGAGGTTCCTCCGCCTTTTCCTTGCCAGCTTGAATAGCTTTTTCTTTCTATGGGTCAGTCTAGGGCTGTCTTTCCTTCGAAAGGTACTACCTAGAAACATGTGGGTAGGACGGATTATTGCTAGCATTAAGATCTAAGGGAATACTAAATTTGTTAGGAGGAATGAAAGTGGTGAAAGGTCCCCCAGCCTGTGAGTTTCTGTGAGGCATATCCCTCAGACCTTGCCTCTGAAACATCTGTACTTCTTCAACATAAGCCTCCTCCTGATCGAGTGGACCATTATCATTCACTGCTTCTTCATTGAATAACTGAGCCACTTCATCCCCATTATAGATTTGGTCTGTTTTCCCTTCCTGAGAATCAAATTCCTCCTTTGGTACATTTTCCTTACTTGCTAGAAAAGGGGCGTGATTCAAGACCAGCACAGGAGAATCATAGGGGCTGGAGAGAACAATCTCTTGTCCATTCACATTATTCTCCACCTCATACTAAAAAATGGAGGCTACAGTTTGGAATTCTGGACATTCTAATTCTGAATGCTGACTTGTCTTATGAAGCCTACACCACTCTGATAAGGCTGCTTCAGCCAAGTATACACCACTGGGAGGCTTGTCCTGACTGACCGGCTGATTTGCAGATTGGTTGACCACTTGATTAGCTGGTTGATCCAATGGGGTGGGAACTCCTCCATTATTAGGTCCTGTATTCCAAATTCTACCCTGCCCTTATGATGACCTCTTATCAAATCCTGATCCACTACCTTGGCCTCTATCAAAATTCTGTCTCTTATCATTATTGTAGCCTCTGTCATTGTTGTAACCCCTACCCTAATTATATCCCCTATCATTATAGAATCCTCTCTCATTACGTTGTCCCCTATCAAAACTCTTTCCTTGTGAAAACTCTGTTCTGATTGGACTGCATACTCTTCTGGGCAGCTTGTAGTTGACTATTTTGATTCCTTAAGTACGTCACCTCTAGATTCAACTTCTTTATCTGTTCAGCCATTTCATCAATCCTCTCCCTATTTGGATCTTGATAAGGAGGATAGCTTGAGTTACTCTAAGGAGGGACAGGCATTGTAGTAGATCCCATAAACTGATGTAATACCTCATAATTTTGCAAATAAGTAGGAAAACTATTTGGCTGTGACTGATACATAGGTTGGTTAACCTGCTGTTGGGAAAAATTCATCATAGGAGAGACCTGGCTCATGGGATGACGAGGGTGTGGCACTAAAGGTAACTAAGGTACTGGATTCATGATTGGAGTATGGTTGGTAAGTGCCTGATTTACTGCCTGAACCTGATTGGGATGTGCAATTGGTCATAGAGAAGGCAACGGTCCAGTTATAAGTTGCCTCAGATCTGTGCTAAGCTTAATAGCTTCGATGTAGGCATCAGTTAGGTTAGCTAGAGGGTTAGGTCTCCACTTCAGAAAGGTAGCTGTGTGGCTATCCAATGCTTCGTAATAGACTCCCAAGGCTATATTGTCATCTAAAACATAGGGATCTTGAAGTCTGGTGTACACACGGTGAAACCTATTATTCAAACTAGATATGGGTTCATTGACCTCTCTCTTGACTCTGGTGAATTGTAGGTACAATTCATTGGCACTGATGGGTATTCTAAACTTCTGTAAAAAGGTAGTTTCAAGGTCATTCCAATTAAGAATTGAGACGGATAGGAGGTGATTGTACCAGTAAAAAGCCTCCTCTCCTAGTGAATAAGGAAACAACCTACAAGCAACATCCTCATGGATGATCCCTCTATCTTTGAGACAGGTTTGGAAGATCCTTATATGTTCTTCTGCAGTCTTGTTTGGGTCATTAACATGAAACTTTGAGCAGAAATGCTCAAGATTTTTGGGCATTACATTGTAAGCATTGAAAGACAAAGGGGATGGATTATTAGCTAGGAAAGCCATTGGTAAAAGTGGGGGAGGTGGTTGTGGTTGGTTAACGATAGGCTGAGGTTGTTGAATGGGCACTGCCTTAGGGATGGGTATGGCTTCAACCTCTGGATGCGAAGATGTGGATGATGTTGGAGAAGGGATGGGTGATGATGATTCTCCCCTTTCTCGAGTCCTTCTTGACCTAGCGGGGAACTGTAATTCCTGTAAATCCTCCTCCTATGGTAGATATGGTATTTCTCCTATATCTCTCTGGAGAGATGGCATTCAAGAAACGATCCAGTGTGCTCATCTAGGCCCTCCTTCTAGCGCCAATCTGTTGATGGTGTTTTCTGCACAGCAATAACTCAGACATAATACAATATCCTATCTCTCTTGAAAGGTTATTTCCAATAATGAATCACTAAAAATCACCCCAAGGTCTCTCGGGTGTCAGGTCATGACAATGCATAAACAACTCAGATAATATGTGAAAATGCTGGTAATCACAAAGGGACCTTACTACAAGTAAACTGTATCTTTCAATTTATCATATTTTGCAATATAATGATCTCTAATCCTAAATCTAACCAAGTGATAAAGAAATAACAAAAGATAAGGGTGCAAGAATATGATAAAATCTAAACTACTTCTAGAATGAGTAATGCAAATGACAGATATCTGGAATGGACCAATCTCAAACAACCAATTCCTGTGTAACCCACAATGCAATATCACAAGAATGGTGCAATCTTCTAAGGTATATAGATTTTCAAATCATAGACATTCATCCACAATCGAACGTGAGCACGTATGAATATATGGTCCAAGTTGACTTCACTAGCCTACTACAATCAGATAGTTACTAGGAGTATAGACCAGAGATTGCTACAAACATTCCAAATATAAAATCATAAACATCATTCATCAAACTAAAACTAATTCTTAACATTAAACCCTAAATCTTTAAGTAATTTGAAAGATGGAACAAAAAGAACCATGCAAGATGAAATAACACAAGAGATTGCAGCAGGAAAACCACAATGTCTTCAATTGTATTAGACCACCAAAAAGCTGTGACAATTCCACTGTTCTGTTTACAGTACTTGCTTCAAGAAAATTGACAAAATGCCCTAACTCCTAACTCTATTTTCTCTTCTCTTTTCTCTAATATCTAATTTTGTGATGATCCCTTACAATGAGGCAAGAATTCCTTTTATAGCAAATCTCAAGACATGTCGGCCCAGCCAAACATTTACAAAATAAAATAGCCAAAACAAGTTGGCCTTAGGAATTCAAAATAAGGCACACATTAAATGCCATCTATCATCAAGGTCGGCCTATGCACAGTCCCCAATGTAGTCCGGTTCAATACATGCCCTATAATAATAGGGAAGCACAAATCTCAAAATAAGCATTAAGTGTTGCCTCCCTTATCCTTGCTCTGGGCCAACGATCCTTGAACCCTCAAGAATGTTCCATCCAACTCAGTGACAGGTGGCAAAGGCAAAATCTTGAGTCTACATTTAATAGAGTCAATCTCCTCCTTTGACTGCTCAATAGTCTTATTCTAATCAATCTTATTATTTTGATATTTATCCATCACTGCTAGATATGTGGCTGCATCATCCAACAAGTGGCTTGTTATAATACTCTCAGAATCTGGGGCATAAACTTCATGCCACCACTCTTTCAGCTGTTCTAGACTTAGGTACTTTGGAGCTATCTTTCTCCTTCCAGTCATAACTTCAAAGAATGCAATGTAGCCCTCATAGACTCCTGTAAGATCACCATCTATTTGTTTCTTTCGTTTCTGGATCTTCTTCATGGCCTTATGCCAAATTTGCAGAGTCTCAAACCATTCCCAGGGTTCATTTAATCTAGAAGAGGGAAGGATCCCATCCACAGCCAACTGTTCCTTGCCACGCTCCACGATGACCCTAGATTTCTGCAGTAGAAGGTCAATGTCTTCCTTGTCCTGGGATAGGACATGTTCCAATAACTCCTTGGCTCGGACTGCATCTTTCCCAACCTATAGGATATCCTTGATCACGTTATCCCCCTTCATTTGCACATCCTTTAGCCAATCTATTGCAGTTTGAGCTGAGGCTTTCATCTTTTCAATCTAGGAGATAGTTTCTTTGGGTAGAAGGCCAGGAGTGGCAGAAGAAGATGGGTGAAGAGACTGCAAGGGTTTCATCACTTCCTCTAAGCATTTCCTAAATCTTTCATTCTCCTTCTTCAGCTCATGCTTGGTATGGGTCTCCTTTCTCAATCTGCCAATAATCACAGCACTAGACCCTTCATATTTATCAATATCTTGCTCCATAGATGCTGGTCCAAGGTTAATAGTTTGCACATTGTAATCTTCACCAGTGACATCTTCTCTGGTCTTGTCTGCAGCAGGGGTGGCAATATGGATGACCCTGTTGTTTGCTTCATCTCTCTCTATCTTGGAGACTACCTTAGCTGCCTTCCTTTTCTTGCCTTTGCCAATTTTAGATAACATTTCATCCCAATCCACGGGAGTGTCCTCAACTACCACCTGTTTCTTCCTTGCAATCTCCTTTTCAAGCCAATTCGGGGCTAAAGGTTCTACCTGGATTCCCTCTATTCTTGCTTGTTCTTGCTGTTATATCGCTATCTCTTCTTCCTTTTCAGTTATTTTATCCTCCTCCTCAGGGAGCTGTTCACCTTGATCACCCTCTTCAAGCTCCACCTCTTGCACCGGTGATGGGGTTCTAACGGGGATGCCTTCCTCCTGCTCAGGCGATCTGTTTCCTTTGCCATTCTCCAGAGAATCTTCATACATCACTAGAGGAGAAGGAAGTTTTCCTACCTCTTCCACTTCAAGCTCAGCCACCTCACCAAAGAGTGCCCCTTCCTTGAATGGCTCTGCTTCTCCGCTAGTCTCATGCTCCTCGGGAATTTCTTGCTCATGCACGCTTGGTGGAGGGGAAGCAGCCTTAGATGGCTCCACAACTGGTGACTTCGGAGGAGGGTCAGTCTTTTGCATTTGCTCCTTAGGGGAAGGAGTCCTGGATTTCCTCATGTAAACCTTTGTCTTCTCTCCTGAGCTCTCTATATCAACAATCAGAGGCTCCTCCCTTGAAGTACCCTTCTTCTTTCAACCTCTAGCTGTCCTAGTCTTCTTTGGTGGTGGAGGGACATCCTCTTCAACTGGTTTATCCAACTCTTCCTCATTAGAGGACCTACCAATCTTCAGAGCTCTCCTCCTCTTCTTTCCCTTGGGCTTTCTCTTTGGTTCCAGCTCACTTTCCTTGGGACCTCTGATTTTTATCTTGAACGGTGAGCTCTTTGTAGTTTTCCCTTTGGGGTCATCATCCCCGGATTCTTCTGAAGTAGACATTGGGTTAAGATTTCCCATCAAATTGAAGGTACAAGCTACCTTCTCACTCTCAAGCTCCCAAACCTTATGCTTCAACCAAGAAGAGGTAAATTTCATAATGGGGGCCATTAGGTCTTCTAAATTTGTGACTTCATCTTCATTCCAATTGATTTCCCCGATCGACTTGTCCTTCACAGCTTCATAGGCATGATCCTGCACCAGGTTTCCATCGTCTTCCAATTGGTCAAGGATTAGTTTGACATTGTATTTCCTGATTGCCTCAGTGGGAAGCCTAGAGTACCTCTTCTTCCTTGCTTCAAGGTCATCCTTAATGTTAGCCCAATAATCCTCCAAGTCATCTTTATGACGATATTCCCTAGTGGCTTTTTTTTGTGCTTCTCCTGTGATATCAAAGTTCATCCTTTTGGAGTGAAAGGAGAAACCATACGCTGCCAATTCATCTCCTGTGGTGTGTGCTGATTGGATGGAAGGGCACACTTCTCCCACACCAATTCCAAGAGGGAAATCCCCGCCAAAGCCTATCTTATGCTTTTCTTTCATTACAATGGCATCAAACTCACAAATCTGTCTGAGAATTTCCAATAGCACAATGTGATCTGTGGGGTATCTAGGTAATCTGTATGGAGCGACCGGGCATCCATCAATCTTGATGTAGGTGAAGGTGGGAAATTGAATGAACCAGGCCCCATAATTCTTTATCAACCCTTTGGCTCCATCTGACAGTCTCACATGCTCGGCATTCTGGAGCATCCTTGTGATATGCATTGTGAACGCATCATTAGCCGTACTGTAGTTTTTGTGTCCCAAGTGCAACTCCGGGTATACTTCATAAACTATGTCCGGTCTGAATGTCCCTTGTGGATTTAAACCCCTGTATGGGTAGAATCTGGCAAGCACATACATGACATAGGAGGACATGGTGAACCTCTTAGTCTCTAGGACGTTCCTCAGCTGTTTATCATTTTCAGAACTAATGAGCCCTACCCAATGATAGTTAGTTCCCTGTTCAATTTTTGTGATCACATGGACCATCCAACTCTCCAATACACTAGCAGTCTTCAACCCTGCCACTCTACTTAGGAATGTTACAGCGTCATAGATATCTGACCTGAATTTGACTCTGTGCAACTGCTTGGGCAATTTAGAATAATGTGACTTTGGTTTCTCCAACCAAGCATTGATCATTTGTTGAGCTTTGGTTGGCTCATTCTCATAATATGTCCAGGCCATGTCCATGTTTAAAGTACACACAAAAGGCAGATCAGGCATGTCGAAGGCTTGTGCAATGGAAACAAGACTGAAGTTGGCCAAGACCCTTCCCTCAGTACTGACAACCCTCTGTGTGTCAAAGTCGTATTGCCGAGCACACTCCAAGATCAACTCATAACATTGGATTGCAGGAGGAAACCCTGCCACATGCACCTGTCTGGACTTCATCATTCTGTTCCTTAGGACTGATAGATTCTTCTCAGTTGTCCTCTACTTGAACTCTTCGTATCTCCAGGCCCCTACATTGGTGTCTAACACTTCTGACCATACGGAAGATATCTTACTTTCAGGAAGCTGACTCTTAGTATCTAACCTTAATCCTTTTGCCTCTGAGATAGATGGCCCCTTCGTGTCACCCTTGGACTTTCCTACTACAGCCTTGCTTGATTCGGCCTACATTCACAAAGGACATCATTAGTATTCAATTATCATGCATATTCCAATCCAAAGGTTAGCCTAAAATCATATAAAGTGATTAAAGTCCACCATAAACTGCTAATCCTTGAAGATCCAGAAAAATAAAGTAGTTCGGGAAAACCATGCAAACCGGGAAAATCCCATCGGGGCAGAATTTCAGAGAAATCTGACCCAAACGGATTCCTGTTGCCAAAGCATCCTCAGTTACATAAATCATTAGTTCAGCCAAAAGATCATCAGATTATCCTATAATTTGTTCATTAGCAACAAAAAATAAGCAATTAGCATTCAGTCCATTAATCCTATCTTCAGAAAATCAAAAGGATAAAGCCAGACAGGAAAATTGGAAAAGTTCGGATGGGATGGATTTTCGCGGACAGTTCGAAATGTTCTGGTAATTACTCCACTCTGCGGAATCAACCTAAACTGAGAAAATCCGGGTGCGCAGAAATTCCACAGACACCACAGGAACCCGACAATCGGCCATACGCGAACCATTAATCAAACAATCATGCAATCTTTTCTACTTGGATTCTAATGGTTCCAAAATAAACGCTACTCAACAAGACTCAAGATGCAAAGGATTTCAAAATTCCCAAAGCTCTCAAATGATGAGTCTCTATGCCAAAACAATGATGCCCTAATTTCGATAACTAAACCCACGCCATTAAAACCAGGATAAGCTTAAGATTTCAAAGAAAATTATCATTTGGGGGATCAATCAATATGCACAAGGATTTCCCAAGGTGCGAGCAGGTTGGGCCGAATCATAAATCATGAAATCGCAATAACCCTATTCAGCCTTGGTATGACAAATATGAGCAAATGAATCAAAACCCTAATCGTCCCAGAATACGGCGAACGACACGCTTAGGGGCTAGTCCTATTCAGACAGGGCTACGAAAATGCATCCGACTCTTAATTGATAAACAAAATGCGCACAGAGAGGATGATGAAACTGCTGAAGGGAAAAGTTAAACCCTAGCTCTATAAATACAAAATCACAATCAAGCAAAGGCCGACCCGAAATGATCATTATTCAGTGCAGAAACACTCAATCATCATGCAAGCAAATGAAAAGGCCAACGATAACCTACCATGGATTAATGCAGTCAAAACTCAAGGTCGAAGAAGCAACCACGAAGTAAGCACACTCAAGCAATGGAAACCTTAATCAGCACCAAACAATCCACACGCAAGCAACTCAGGATCAATGCTCAAAGCTCAAATGGAGAAAGCACTTCAGATGCCAAGGCAGCAAGCAAGTGAATGATGGAGTTAAAATGATGCTTAGAAGGTTTAAATCAACCCATTTACGCCACTGAGCAAAGGTACCCCAGTCATAAATGAGCGACAAGACGTGTCTGACAAATCCAAAAACCTGAGCTCAAGACAGAATTTCAGAAAATCCCAAGATACGCGGAAATCCGGATGGACACAGATTTCGCGGAAATGCAGAAACCGGAAATACAATGCAGTTCAGGAAATTAGCACAGTCTGGGAAAACCAGGTAAACCAGGAAAATCTGCCAGAACCGGAAAATCCTGGATTTAGGCAGAAACCCGGATTCGGAAAATTCAGCGATGGACAGACAATGAACCATAGCCCGAGAAAATCCGTCGGAGTCGAAAAATCCTGGAGTTAGGTGAAAACCCGGATTTTGCCTAAAACTCAATTTTAACCAATTCAAGCCTCAAGGCAAGACCAAAGCCAACAAAACCAACATGTCAAGACCTCCAAAAGGAAAATCCAATAAAACCAAAGGTCGAAAGACACCAGAAAAGAGGGTCCCTACTCCAAGTGGGGCGTGTGTGCAAAAACTGCACAACAAGCATGAGGACATTCAAAGTGAATAAGTGTCTCCAAAATGTCATCATTTACATTTTCAAAAATAACTCTAAAGACTCTAGCCCTAAATCCTTTCCAAATGCAATACTCAACATTTGTGCTAGGACAAGGAAGTTTATTAAACAAATAGGACAATAGATTCCACTCACCAAGATGAGTGAGTATTAAATTACTCCATTTCCTATAGTTCCCTTTCTCCAAAGTAATTAAGTAATCCATTTACAAAGATATGAGCTTCGAAAGCCAAAAATGGAGATCTATCTTCAATCTTGAAAATATGGCACAAAACTACAAAATCTCTACAAAATATTTGCATCACTAAAAAGTTGACTCTTCTAACTTTCCGATAATATCTTGTTTCTGAAAAATGGCCTCTTTATGCAAAAGTTAAGATAAAATGAAAAAAGGCCTATAAAAGGCACTATGGGGGCAAATACACTGCATAGACAGACTAAATAGGTGCAATTTTTTGGCACCCGTGGGCTACAATCTGGTCATCCATACGACTGACATCTGTAAGGCTAGAAAAAATAAAAAATCCACTATACATAAACCCATCGGCATGACATGGTTGCCATATATTAGGGTTTTAATACATTAAACAAGCGTCAGCCTAAACAATGATGGGCATAAGAATTTAATACCAAGAGATATCCACCAATGTACATCAGGCTGACAACACTATAAAATCGTAGATTTACAAAGAATTTTATTAATATAAAACTATGATTAACACTTGTACCTGTTGCGTTGAATGTTGATGGAGAGTTGCAGGCCACTGTATGTCAACCAAGTGGATGGTACCCGTGGCTTATAGATGACATAGAAGAAGTACCGTGATCGGCCAATGAATAAATTCCTGACAAAGGACAATTTCGGTGACACCAATGCAGGTATCATACCACTAATAGAGTACCCTCCACTATTGCCAATGGAGATTTGACTATAGAGGTACGCGATGTGTAGAAGGACTGTCGATGTAACAAGCCCTTGTGAACCGCCAAAGACTTAGATAGCGACCTAGATCTGATCGTAGATACAAATTGGACCACCAGAGACCGAAATATGCCACCAAATCTCAGGATCACCACCGATATGACAACCGACGTACCCGGATCTGAACAGATAGCAGATTGTACCCTGTGGAAATTCGGTGCAAACGGTACTACCCACAGTATAAAACCTTGTAAAAACACTTGTCCAATTTACTATAAAGTTTTCCCAAAATACAATATGTAGCCTAATGATTAAAGAAAAAATTGCCCCAATTTTTTACAAAATACCTACAGAAAATATTTTGCAAAATATTTTTTTGCGAAAAATGGAAAATTGTACCGCACAGGCATTGTTCCAGCAAAAAATTTTTTGCCTAAAAAACAACTTTACCCAAAATGGATGAATTTACAGTCAAAATTCGTCTGCAGAACCTTTTGAACTCAACCGTGAGGTTATTGAAACCCTAATCTGCACCTAGCAAATATCTTCAAGCCAAAATGAAACCCTTAGATCTAGGAAGGAGTATGCAACCCTGGACACTCTGATACCATGTTAGAAACTAGGAATCAATTGCTAGTCAAAAATACTTCCACAAGACAGAGATAATGGTGAGAATGCTTGCTATATCAAATGCAAGATTGATTCATGATCCTGATACAAATGTACAAGATGAGGCTTGCTTATAAAAGCAAGCATGCACAACCCTAAACCTAACTTGAGCTAAAAGATAGCTCAATTAGATAAGGATAACAAAATACAACCTAGCACTTAAATAAAAGCCTAAGTAAACTTATGAAAGTGTAATTAAATTTTTAATTACACCAACACTGAATTCAAGAATGAAACATAGTGAAAATAGGAACAAGGAACTTTATTTATTGAAAATGATTCAAGAATACAATTTTTTTTCTTTTGCCTGCCTTTTACATGATTTTATATATATTCCCAATTAGATAACTACCTTTTGAATCTCCCTCATTGAGTGAAACTACCTAAACTACCTTGTGACTTTTAATATTCAATGCTTCTTTTCCTTTTTTAAAAATTTCCCATCTTTAGCAACATTTGGAAAAAAAAAAAATTGTGACCACCTAAGGACCTTAAATACAATGAAGTAGGTCTTTATATGACCTTTACATGAATTTACAAATGGGCATTCAATCTAGACAAAAAAATTCCTATGAGAGGGAACTAGTAACCTAGGTGCTCCTGCACCAATTAGTAGTTTGAAAAAATGCCTCGAAGAAATGCGGTTCATGGTGATGGAATTCCATTCCATCACCACATGAGACCACATTTCTTCTAGGAATTTCTTCAAACTTCTCACCACCTTTCCTGTGATACCACATTTTTCATACATGTTCACCAAAGCATTTTATCAAACTACTCACTTCCTTGTAGTTGTTGCTATGGCTAAAATCCTAAAATAGGTGTTTTCCAACAAACTATATGGATGCTTGGAAAAATATCTATCAAAGCATAATAGTAAGCAATAATACCATAGAGAAGGCAATGAACTTTTTGAAAAAATTCCTGGAAGAAATGTGGTCTTATGGTGATGGAATGCCATGACGTGATTTGTTTGTAATGGCATGCCATCACCACGAGACCCCATTTCTTTTGAGGCATTTTTTCAAATAGTTCACTACCTTCTCTAGGCTACCATAGTTATCGTACATGTCTATGAAAGCATTTAATCAAACGGTTCAGTGGCTTGTTGCTATGGGTAAAAGCCTAAAAACACGTCCTTTCGAATAAGATATGGATAGGGAAAATAGTAATCATGATAATCATAAATATATAGTTTAATACTTGTACTCAAAAAAAAAATCATTAGATCTCATACATTATAAGTCATGACGTGGATCGCTATTGTAATTTTTTTGTGATTGAATAATTTGTTGTTTTATTTTTAGATGTTGGTTGTGGAAACACCTCCAAATGTTACAAAGGCAATGGATATCAGTGTTTCATCCGCTATACAATCCTCGATGGCTCTGATAGGGGAGGTATGAGGAAAATTACTAAATTTCAATTTGCATTCATTGTTATAGATATTAGTTCTAGTGAAAAATCAAACCATTATTGATTCGTAGTTTAATTCCTATTTGGATGGTTTATACAGGGCTTGAGCACACCTTAGCATTGGCATGCAAATATTTCCATCATGGAGACTGATCGTGAGATGGTCGTAAGTGATTATTTTGTTAAATATATCATTTTTTATAATGTAATTTCTATATATTAATGTCTTTACTTCTTATTGTAACAATTAAAACTTCACCATGAGCTAAACTCTAGGAGGAGGAGCAGGAGCACTCCTCAAGCACAACAGAAATGAGTGATGGACTTATCGCCATCGGATCACCAAATAAAGGGAAAGAATTTATTTCTAGAGCATGGAGAGAAATGAATTTTGATTCCAGAGCCCATTGTTGTATGCCTAGACATGGCAATTTTGTACATATTTTGTATTGGATATATTTGACATTGTTTGCCTATTGGAATTTTCGTAAGCCTATATGGCTATTTTGTAACTATATTTTATAATTATATCGACATATATTGATGTATGCGTACATGGCTATTTGGTTAATACAAATCTTTTTTATCAATGGTGTTCATATTTGCATTATAAATTCATGGTTCAATAGATATGAGTTACATGTATTCAAGTGTATACTTTATAACTTATGTGTATACTTTTTGACTTATGTGTGTTCTAATGTATACTTTGCGACTTACACATTTTCATGTGTATACCTTGTATTTGTGCATATACTTTGTATTAAGTTGTGTATACCATGTATTCATGTGTATACTTCAAGGCATACATGTTTGTGACTACTTTTGCTTCCATTATACATGTACATGCTTGAATTATGCATGTGTATACTTATTAATTGGTTAGCCCTAGCATTGATCATTGTTGTCCTTCATGGTTTTTCTTGAATAAATTAATTGATTGATAGTAAACAACTAAGTATCTAAAAGAAAAAAACATACATTTTCAATTGGTATTCCATGAAATGATTGATAAAAAGATTCCAATTTATATTTAATCCTTTGATTGGAACAACTAAATTAAGCAAAGGATACATAATCTTCATGTAACACTTGCAAAACATAATATTCAGAGTAGATGAAGTAGTCAACTTCTTGGCACATTATCTATGTTACCAGGTTCTTCTATTTTAGCCCTAGTTCTGGTTCTGATTCGCTCAGGTGGTGCGGGTCCTGGTTTGGTTCGCCTATGGGTTCAACTAGGGTCCTTAATTTTTGGGTCTGGTTCACCCAAGCAAAACCCAAGAGAACCTGGGAAAAACCAAGATAGAACCTAGGCAAACCAAGACAAAACCCGTGTGCCTAGGCATCCAAAAAAGTCTTTTTTGAACATTTTTTTAATGTTTTATGGAGTTTTACTTTGACCCACACCCAAGGGAACCCTAAAGTGACATCTTAATCACTTCAAACACCTTAACTACCTCATTCTTATTCATTTGTTTTGTACACAATAATTTTAATTCCAAGAGGTTGAGCTTTCATTTTTGCTTGCTAGATTGAAAGCAGATTGTGACACAACTTTCTTTTTCAAAAATTGTTCAGCATCATTAAACTGAGAATTTATCACACATTTGTAGAGAAGACAGAGGAATACTACAAACTAAAACACATTACACTTTTTTTCTCACTGACTTGATGTACTCTCCAACATCTCTCTTCTCTCATGCGAAGAGTTAGAACTACTTGGCCATGCCTTTGCATCATTTAGGAAGTTTTGCTCTTTTTGACAATGTCAAAAGCATGGCTACATATAGATTAGGAAAAAGAATTTTCCTTTTAGATTAGCAATGCATGGAAGTTTCAAAAAGTATCCTTGATATTACAAAAAGATATGTGTTTATACCATAGCAGAAAAAATCTTTTGGGGAAAAAATTGGCAAACCAAAAGTATAAGATTTTTTGAAAAAATCGGGAAAAAGTCTAGAAAAAATTAGAAAAAAAAATAGATTTAAAAAAAAAAGGTAAAAAAAGGTAGAACAAGAGATAAAAACTTTTTTTAAAAAAAATTGAAGGAATTTCCATAGCATAGAGATATAGAGAGCAAATAAAATAAAGAGTTTAACTAATAAATTGTAAAAAATAGATTTGTGTAGTTTATATTCATATCGTTGATTACATTGCATTGCACATCTTTCAAACTCAAAGCATTGCTTCACATTGCATAACTAATAACTAGATGCTAATAGATGACAAAATTTCAATTACAATATAGTTTTTACAAAGTCAACCTAAGCAGTTATGCAATTACTTCACATTGCATAACTAATAACTAGGAGCAGCTACCAATTGCATTTGCTTGTCATGGCATTCTATGAGACCACATTTCTTTGAGGCATTTTTTCAAACAAGTCACTACCTTATCTATACTACCACATTTTTAATACATGTCTACCAAAGCATTTTTTCAAATAGTTCACTTCCTTGTTGCTATGGCTGAAAGCCTAAAACAAGTGCTTTCGAACAAGCTATGGATGCTTGGAAAAATCATATCAAAAAGCATAATAGTAAGCAATATCATAGACAAGGCAGTGAACTCTTTGAAAAAATGCCTCAAAGAAATGAGTCTCATGGTGGAATGCCATGAAAATCAAATGAGACCTCATTTCTTTGAGGCTTTTTTCAAAAAGAGTTCACTGCCTTGTCTATGTTAACACATTTTTCATGCATGTCTATCAAAGCGTTTTATCAAAAGTTCATTTCCTTGCTGCTATGGCTAAAAGCCTAAAATAGGTGCTTTTGAAGAAGCTATGGATGCTTGGAAAAAATCTATCATAGCATAATAGTAAGCAATAGCATAGACAAGGCAATGAACTATTTGAAAAAAATGCCTCAAGAAATGTGCTCTCATGGTGATGGAATTCCATGACAAGCAAATTGTTATGGATTGTCATGGCATTTCATTACCATGAGACCACATTTCTTTGAGGCATTTTTTCAAACTGTTCACTGCCTTGTCTATGCTACCACATTTTTCATACATGTTTACCAAAGCATTTTATCAAATAGTTCACTTCCTTGCTGCTATGGCTAAAATCCTAAAATAAGTGCTTCAAAACAAGCTATTGGATGCTTGGAAAAATCTATCAAAGCATAATATTAAGCAATAGCATAGACAAGGCAAGCGAACTGCTTAGAATAAATCCTCAAAGAAATGTGGTCTCAATGGTGGTGGGATGCCACGACAATCCATAGCAATTTTCTTGTCATGGCATTAGATCATGCCATTCCATCACCATGAAACACATTTCTTTGAGGAATTTTCCAAACAATTCATTGCCTTGTCTATGCTACCACATTTTTCATACATGTCTACCAAAGCATTTTATCAAACAATTCACTACCTTGCTTGCTGCTATGGCTAAAATCCTAAAAATTACTTTTCGAACAAGCTATGGATGCTTGGAAAAATCTATCAAAGCATAATAGTAAGCAACAAGCTATGGTCTCATGGTTTTTTCATGCAAAATCAGCATGATTTTATTCACATTTTTTGCGGGGTTATAAACACATTTTTTTTGGAAATTTTGTTGTTTTAAATGACATTCAAGTTTATGGTGGTTTTGTTGTTTATATGATGATATGTGATATTCTAATCCTAATTCATTCTTCTAGGTTGCATAGATATATATAATTTTTACATGTTTTTTGTACCAACAAACCCAAAACGAACTTAACCCCCCTCCAAAAAATTTTGGCCAAACCGGCGAACCGAACCCCCGAACCTAAACCTCAAAACCTATTCCAACACTCTTCATTCTTCCTACACAAACTTAATTGACCACCAAATTATGTTGCCTTGGGTATGTGTAGGATCATCATCAGGAAAAAGCAGTAAAAGAATTGGCAAAAAATCATAAAATTAGAGGTTAGGCAACTTGATATAAAAATTTGAATAAGTTATCTATATTATTTTAAAATATGTAAGAATAGAATTTGTAGAAAATTGAATTTAGTTCTAAACTTCTAGGTTTGTTTATTAAAAACAAACTGTTTAGTGAAAATTTGAAATTTCAATGCGAGTACTTAAATTCGAGGGAAAAATAAGAAGTAGGAATGCAATGCGACCACCCTAACCATAATAAAATGATAATATTTTATAAGATTTTTAGATATAAGTAGAGGACTCATGTCCCGATGTGATGCATATTTTTTGTAATTTCTTTCCAAGTTAATAATTAATTATGATTTTTTTATTACAACTTTTAAAAAATATAAAAACTAGTAATAAACCACCTTAACTTGGTCAAAACTTGAAATTCATTTTTCTTTCTTTAATCCTATATTATATGTGAAGCATAGAATGTGGCCTTATGTTTTGGATTCAAAAATATGATATTGTTTGAAAGCTATAGATTTTTTCAATCAGTCTATCAATCAGGACTTTTGTCATAATTTGAATAAAAAATGAATAATAATTACTTATTAAATTCAAAGTAAAGCATAATTTATATTGGTGGAAATCTGAGAATCTCTTTTAAAAACCCTTTTCGTTTCATCAATTTTGGGTTAAAAAAAGTTGTCAGCCACATACCCATCATATTGCCACTTTTTGGCCCATCATGATCCTACACATACCCCCTTGACTTTACCCATGTCTACTCCCTCAAACCTCTCTTTTTCATTCAAAACCTATGTTTTCCCAACTAGGGCATGTCATTCCATAACATACTTTTGACCTCCCTTGTCCTTTCAAACTTTTTGAACACATCAAACTCCACAATCTCACCCTATTTCCAGCTTATTCTAACTTATTTTCAAGCAATTTATTCTTTTCACCTTTTCTAGCCTTGCTTTTAAGGGGCCTCAATTTTGAATTTTCAATAGGGGCAGCATTAGTAATCTCTTCCAATTCCCTTACTAATGATATGTTCTTGTTCCTACTCCATATCCTACTTAAATCAGGCCCATATCACCGA
The DNA here is from genome assembly GCA_007258455.2 of Sequoia sempervirens. NCBI lineage: Eukaryota > Viridiplantae > Streptophyta > Pinopsida > Cupressales > Cupressaceae > Sequoia > Sequoia sempervirens. The sequence goes on along the minus strand of VDFB02000008.1, from coordinate 191,080,395 downwards.
GACACAGCCTAAACAATAGGTGGAATGGCCTATTTCAACATACTACACTCAAACCCTTAAGGGATGGATCTGGTTGAAAGTAGCTCAGAGTAATTCCATGTGTTTGGGTGAGAAAGAGGACCATTACTAGTGTAAACATGCATATTCAGACGTGCTAGAATAGTCCATTTGGTCACACGAGTTGCAAAACGAAAGTTACACCACTTTGCAACTTTCCACTGCTTCCATTTGACACTTTTTCCATCAACTGAAAACTGGACACCACGGGAAAACCACTCTAAGATAACAAAAATTGAGAGAGATTATTGTAGAGGGGACCAACATGATCCCATGGGATTAGATGAGAAGTTTCTAAGCATCATGGTGTCCAAGTAACCTCATGCTAAAGTTTACAACCATTTTTCCCTTTGGACCCTTAAGGGATCGATCCAGTTGAACGTAGCTCGGAGTGATTCCGCGTGTTTGGGTATGAAAGAGGACCATGCCTAGCATAAACATGCCTATTTGGATGCATTGGAATAGTCCATTTGGTCACACAAGTTGTAGAATGAAAGTTGCACCACTTTGCAACTTTCCACTACTTCCATTTGACACTTTTTCTATCAACTAAAAATTGGACACCATGGGAAAACCACTTCGAGATAAAGAAAAATGAGAGACATTATTGTAGAGGGTCCCAACACAATCCCATAGGATCAGACGAGAAGTTTCTAAGTGTCATGGTGTCCAAGTAACCTCATGCTAAAATTTGCAACCATTTTGCCCTTTGGACCCTTAAGGGATCGATCCGGTTGAACATAGCTCGGAGTGGTTCCACATGTTTGAGTGTGAAAGAGGACCATTCCTAGTGTAAAAATGATTATTTGGACACATTGGAACAGTCGGTTTGGTCACACGAGTTGTAGAACGAAAGTTGCACCACCTTGCAACTTTCCACTACTTGCATTTGACACTTTTTTCATCAACTGAAAATTGGACACCACGGGAAAACCACTACAAAATAATGAAAACTGAGAGAGGTTATTGTAGAGGGGCCCAACATAATCCCATATGATTATACGAGAATTTTTTAAGCATCACGATGTCTGAGTAACCTCATGCTGAAGTTTGCAGCCATTTTTCCCTTTAGACTCTTAAGGGATCGTCCAGTTGAACGTAGCTCGGAGCGATTCCGCATGTTTGGGTATGAAAGAGAACCATGCCTAGCATAAACATGCCTATTTGGATGTGTTGGAACAGTTTGTTTGGCCACACGAGTTACAGAACGAAAGTTGCACCACCTTGCAACTTCCCACTGCTTGCATTTGACACTTTTTCCATCAACTGAAAACTGGACACCATAGGAAAACCACTCCGAGTTAATGAAAACCGAGAGAGGTTATTTTAGAGGGGCCTAATGCAATCCCATAGGATCAAGCAAGAAATTTTCTAAGCATCATGGTGTCCGATTAACCTCATGCTGAAGTTTGCAGCCATTTTGCCCTTTGGACCCTTAAGGGATTGATCTGGTTGAATGTAGCTCAGAGCGATTCCACATGTTTGGGTGTGAAAGAGGACCATGCCTAGCATAAAAATAGCTATTTGGATGTGTTATAATACTTTGTTTGCTCACATGAGCTGCAAAACGAAAGTTGCACCACTTTTGCAACTTTTCACTACTTGCATTTGACACTTTTTCCATCAACTAAAAATTGGAAACCACGAGAAAACCACTCCGAGATAACAAAAACTGAGAGTGGTTATTGTAGATGGCCCCAACATGATCCCATAGGTTTAGACAGAGATTTCCTAAGCACCATGGTATCTGAGTAATACCTTGTCAAAGATTGCTACCCTTTTACACTTTGTGATTTGATGTTTCATTGAACTGTACGGTTTCGTACAGGGTGATTGTGCTTTATTTTCAATGGAATTTTGTGGGAAAAAGACTTAACTCCATTTTAGTTTTGGTTTGGTTGGATTTCAAGTGATTTTGTGCATTTTAGAAGCCAATTACTGAGGGTCAGTTTGTATACCCTATTTTAAGGGTTTTGAGTGCATTAAAATGTCATATTAAGCATTTCACCCATTGTATGCTTCTATAACTCAATGGAAAGGCTTAGTTATGATTATAAAACATGTGTGCATAGTTTTTTGTGCAAGGGAGGTGAATAGAGGGTTTTTAAGTGATGCCCTAGATGTCAAATGGTGCATTTTTTAGTGGAAAATGGTGGTTTACTGCTAGGGTTTGAAGAAATATTTGGGGGCAGTGATATCTCTTGAACTTTTAAGCTTCTGTAGACCTTTTTGAATGTGTTTTGGGCTTTGGTTGGCTGTGGGAAGTTTTGAGTATGTGTTTTCAACAAACCCTTGCCTAACTTATAGTCTCCAAATCTCATCAAATGGGATTATCTTTTAGAGAAGGTCATCCAATGGCCAACCAAATATCAATCAAACTTTAACATACACCCTAAGACAAATTCCCAAGAGATCATTCCATGTTTCTTTGTACCATCATTAAGATCCAATAGACCACCTTGCATAAAGGCTACTAAATTAGCCTTATTTACAAAGAGACGACCTTTTAAACACTAGATCTTCACTCAAACTCCTAAAACATCAGTATGTTATGTGTCAAAACCTCTAATTCCATGATTTTTTTCCATGTCCAAGACCTCTACACCCCTAATACACCAAACCCTCTATTTCAAGAAAAATACTTGGGGTTTTAATGAAACTCCTATCTCCTGCACCTGCCATACCCAAAAAAAGCACCAAACACACTTACTTGACCCTACACATATGGTGAATAATAAATTACATGGATAGTCCTTCCCACATTTTATCAAAACACCACTTGAAACCCTCATTTTCATCATGAAAATACCCTGCTGCAGCCCTAGAACATCATCCCAAACACCCAACCTTGACTCCACAACATTATAACCAGGTTAGGCATGTATTTTACAAGTTAGAGGAACCATTCCACAAGTTACAGTAGGCACAAAAAGTGGAATGGGTCGAATTACATCATGAAACCCTTCAATCCAAGAACATTGTGAAAGTAGGTAGTAGCAGTAAAAACAAGATAACCTTCTTGCCTCTCCTAAAGTTTGGACCACATCCATTACCTCCACATAAAACTCAACATCCTTGGTCTTCTTGGTTCCCATGCCTTGATATGGCTATGCAAATGAAAATGAAGCAAAGTAATCATCTCCTTCTCCACTAGCTGGAAGAATGCATGCTTAATGTTTTGATACATGATATCAACTCCCTCTTTTTCTCTTATAGTTGAATATCAAAATCTAGTATGGTGGGCCTCCAGAGTTCCAGTCATCTTTATTCCTCTTCCACCAAATGCTGGCCTGATCCACACATCTTCCAGCCTAATTGGATTTTTTTTAAAATCTAAAGTTTCTCCTGAGTCACCAATGTAGCTCTCTTTTCCTTTTCAGACTCTTTCATTGCTACAGATCGTCTCTTGGATTTAATCATCTGTACCACATGGTTGATTTGCTTTGAATACTTGCATATAAAGAAAATTTCATTAACATAAATACTACTAGGGAATTTCAATGTTGCCACTGTAATTGGTATTAAAGCCAATACCTACAACATGAAGAGTGATTCTCATTCCTCTTCTACATTAGAGGGTTCATATCCTTGATCTAACTCTTCTGAATTATCAGAATCAAAATCATTAGCAGAAGCTTTGAAAGGAACTTCATGAAAACCAACCTCTCTAAATGGTATATCAAACTTGAGTTCAAAATCTTTTAGATGAGGCTGCTCCCATAGCTCTCTTACTCGCTTGACAAATCCTTGAAACTCTGTATTGATTTTATTTTTCATGTCCCTCTCTTGTTGTTCTTCCTCAATTTAATCAAGATCATTGATGCAATTGGGGGAGGTCCTACAACACAACTAATCACAAATTCAACAACCAACCAGATATTAGACCATCAAATTCTCCATTTCACTCTTTCTCAACCAAATCACACTATTCCCTTGTAGCATAGGAAACCCACTAAATCGGGTAAAAATTCTCAACCACACACTTCTAGTTCACAACCTAACTCAATTCAAGGACCCATTATTTATATTTTTAACATATCAACATAGATCCATAATTTTCTTTGTAACAACTCCTTCAAAACTTGAAATTTCACTCTTTTTAGGCCTCAATTAGGCCACTTTTACAAAGGGTCTATACTCTAAACTTATCCAAAATTTACCAACTCTTGGGGAAGAAATTCTAAGGTTTCAAAACTTCAAAATCCACAATCAGATCTCAGTTATACCACTGTATAATGGGTAAACCACAAAACCCTCTATTGTAGCCTAAACCCTAGGGGTTTATTGAAAATGATACTTCCAAAGCTAACCACAACCTAAAAATTACTCAAAAAATATTTTGATACCCTGCACAAGTTCAAGAAATCATAAAATAATGTTTCCCTACACAAAAACACAATTTGACTCTTCAAAACCACCATTTTTCTTTAAAAAAACTCACTTTTACACACATGGGTTTCACACCCATCTCACTTTCAGAACCCCCAACACTAACACATAATTACCACACATTAATAATGTTATTACAGACCATTCCTCAAGTTATAGAGGCTATATAAAGAGGAATGGGTCAAAAATCCATTTTTATTGACTCAAAACCTTCAAATGTACAAGTTCAGGCCGGTTTTAGTAAATTGATGATAAAATGCACAAAACGTTATGGAAAACCTTTTAAATGGATTAAAAACAAATTTAACTCCATATAATATGAAAATATAAAAAAATATGGATCAACTAATTGACATACAGGCCATACAATCTGCTGCTACAGCTAAAAATACTGAAAATTCTAGAAAATTCTGAGTTTTTATTGTTTTTGCTTCTTCAAATCACAAAATCCAACCTTCAATTCGAGTTCTCAATGTTTTTAAATTCTTTCCCACAAATAAAAAACTGATTCACCTTCCTAACTAACCTTTTAATTGGTTTGACTCTTCACATTCCCTCCATAATGCAAATTTTGCAATTTTACAATGTTTGAGTTTGCAAATTTTGCACATTTTTGCAATTTTTAAACATTTTGCACTTTTTGAAAAACCCAACCTCCTAAACACCTAATACAACTCAAATATTACTAAATACATAATGGAATGGTCTCATAGACCTTATTTTAATACAAAACTCAAAATCCTATATTCTACTCCTTATTTGCCTTGATGAACAAAACCTACTGAATGGTGCTCCTGCACCAATCATACATTGACCTTCTTGCCCCTCATAAACTTTGGAACACATCCATTACCTCCACATAAAACTCAACATACTTTTTCTTCTTGCTTCCCATGCCTTGATATGGTTATGCAAATGAAAATGAAGCAAAATAACCATCTCCTTCTTTGCTGGCTGGAAGAATGCATGCTTAATGTTTTGATACATGATATCACCTCTCTCATCTACTCTCATGGTTGAATACTGAAATCTAGTATGGTGGGCCTCCAGAGTTCCAGACATCATCCTTCCTCTTCCACCAAATGCTGGCCCAATCCACATGTCTACCAGCCTAATTGACTTTGTTTTTGAAAGCTGAAGTTTCTCCTGAGTCACCAGTGTTGCTCTCTCTTCCTTTTTAGACTCTTTCATTGCTACAGATCATCTCTGGGATTTAATCATTTGTACCACATGTTTGATGTGATTTGAGTCCTTGCATCTAAAGGAAATTTCCTCAACATAAATACTGCTAGGTAATTTCAATGTTTCCATTGTAGTTGGTATTAAAGTCGGTACCTGCAACATTGAAAATTATCCTTATATAAGAATTCCCTCCATCTTGTTGGCTTGTAACACTCTTGATGGTGGCTACATGAAATCTGATTTTGATTCCTCTTCTACATTAGAGGAAATTCATATATCCTTGTTTTGACTCTTCTGAATTATCATAATTAGAATCACTAGCTTCCATATTCAAAAATTCCCAACCACCATCTTCAATAAATTGGCCACCAATTCAAGTTCATTCTACTTTCATAATACTTTATATCCATGGAGTTCAGCCATTCCTTCATGCCATCAAGTGAAGATTAAGGAATGGCGTCAATTCGGAGTACATCCCACTTGAATTCTTTCAAAATAATAGCCATATCAAATTCCTTTTGCCCAAGTCATACTCTCTCAAGGTTAACAATCTCAATATTGAACTAATAGTGATTACTAAGAAAGGTAATTCCACCAACTCTATCAAATAGTCTACCATAGGAACAATAAAATCAGAGGCTTTGAAAGGAAATCCATGAAAACCAAGCTCTCTAAATGGAATATCAAACTCTTAGACCTCGTTCTTGCACATTTACAACCAAATTCAAAGATTTTCCTACAAAAGGCTACAAATTCAAATATTGACAATTTTGTAGCAAGAATGCATTTTTTTGCACATTTGACCACCGAGACTAAAAACTCACCCTAATACACCTTAAATGGTCTTGATTGACCTTATTTATCATAAATAAACACAAAATACCTTAATCTAATCTATTGACCACCTATCAACCTTCAAAAAGTGAAATTTTGCAACTTGGAGACTAGGTGCTCCTACACGAAAATTGCATTGTGTCTAAGCCTTCAAGAGGCTTTAAATATAGCCTTTACAAATGATTCTACGTCTTTCCAATCATGCCTAACTATTGAGATTGTAACTAACATGACTTATTACATTATAAATCAATTGACCATGTAATATGACCTTATTCAATTAACAATTTACTCAAAACACAATTTACTAACTTAAAATAATTCCATGAACCAAATTTGTTCAATAACCTTGGTGCCCTTGCACCAAATTTCAATATTTCAATAAATGTCATTACAAGTACAAATCTCATTACAATGCCTTAGGTACTCTATTATCAAAGATATTTTACAATGTCACTCATACATTCGAGATTTTCTTATAATGTCTACATCATAGGTTCTCATTTAGAGGTAAACTTAAAATGAGTAACTTGAGATTCCCTCGCAAAGCTTCACACGCTCTTTTATAATGGCTTCAAATCAAAATTGAGATTTGTCAAGATCATCAAAACAAGGATGTTGCATTACTTTTTTGGCTGAGATTCTCTTCGATGGCTCAAAAATCAACATTTTCTGCAAGGAGAGACCAATCATTTTTTACTAGTTTACTTACAGATGTATGCAAGGTAAAAGAATAAAAAGAAACAACTCATCCAAAATGGAAATAAAATGAAAATAGATGGAAGGCAATTACAGATAAGCATGGCAGTTTCTCAACTTAGTCACTCCTGGTCATACATCTTCATTGCAAGTTCCAAGATACCTATTGCACACAACACCTCTCATGAATCTAGAATATCTTGAAATTTGAGATGCTCCTATAATATCTACATTATAGGTGCTCATGATAAGGTTAACTTCAAATGAATAACTTGAAATTCCCTCGCCAAACTTTACACGCACTTTTGTAATGGCTAAAAATCATAATTGAGATTTGTCAAGATCATCAAAATAGGGATGTTGCATTGCTTTTATGCCTGAGATTCTCTTGGATGGCTCATAAATCTGCATTTTCTGCAAGAGGACACCAATCAATATTTTTTGGTTTACTTATAGATACGCAAAGTAAAATAAGATGATAGCATTTGCATCAAACAAATTAACGTGTATACAAGTATAAATTAATAAGAACCATTATGCATATACTTACAAATTAATCCAATGAACCATCTGGATCTGCTCTACTCTTTATTGTGTCAAGTATTGCCTCATGGTCAAACTCACGGACCTTCCACAAGGTCTTATTCAAAGGTCTACCCCCATATTTTCTCAAACAAACATCTGATGCCACAACAAGGTTCGATTAATGAAGAATCTTATGATGTGTGTCAAAGTCCTCAAACAACCAATGTTTAACACTCTTATGTGGGTACCTTCTAAGCCACATTTTAGTAACAACAACAGAGCTTGTAGGGTATTCAATTTTTTCTCCATCTATAATGGGGGCTTCCAATTTCTTTTTTGCCTCAACACAACGACACAAGTAATAGTCGGTTCCCTCTTCATTTTCTTCATCTGCAATAACTGCATAAACATGCCCTGCATTGATATGTACAGAAAATCACTTGAAATTAGTCAACATTATGAATATAGTACAAAGTAAGATAACAATATGGAATTTCAAAAACTAAGCAAGTAGATATATTACCTGGTTGAACTAGATCTGATACGTGGTCAAAGTCAACCGATGATTCCATCTATGTTAGTTCCAATGTCGTCGGAGGGCGATATGTGTGAAGTGGGCTAAGATAACTTGTCAACCATTTTTCAACCCACTCCCCTGACTCACAATCATTCCAAGCTTACATTGTACATGAAGAATAAAAGCATGCCATCTTACGTGTATCGATACTCCATGAACCTACATTTGAGCTAAGGAAAGAGTGTAGCTCACTTGATCCTATTAGTGTACAACAATCCTCATATGGTGCAATGTTAGTATCATCCATCAACCAAAAAAATCTCTGAACTGAAGATGCGCCTTCATTACCTAGACCCATCGAAGCATTACACCACTCAATGATTGAACTTGCATCTGTCAACTTTGCACTGTCTTTATACTTTAACTCTTCTCATGCTAATGCTCTTTTCATGCATGATCCTGCACCATCATGCTCCCCCTTTCCGTTCCCAACCTCGCAAAAGTTCCACATAGGCTGAAAACCTATAGTGAGATGCATCCTACACAACCAGTAGAACATGTGCGCATTCTTGAATTGTGCTACATAGTTATCCGACCATATGCTATGCCCCTCTAAACCAAATCACTATAGAAAATTTGGAAGCAACCTTGTACGAACTCTAGAGAATGTGTGTGATCATCACTAATATAAAAGTGATACTCCCTCAATACCTTCCTTTGGTCCTCTATACTATCAGCTGCATGAATGAATGCTATGTGCACAAATATCGAAACCTGTGTGGAGTTGTAATACTATGACTGCACCTCACACTGTGGTTCTAGAGTGTAATTCTCTGCAAAGTCAACCAATGATACTATGCTACCAACTGGAAAGGTGTCCTTGCATAGCTTGAATTATGTGTCCAACCATCGGGCTCTATGGGTATGCCTTGCATACTCATACACTAGATTCTCACGAAACATGGACATAAACTAATACACTGGAATCTTCTAAATAACCAAATCACACCTTTTTTCTTGAGACCCATCTTTTGTAGCATATTCCACTATTTTATACTTCCTGAAATCTACTAGTTTATGTTCCACCTCATCTGTGCTTTCCATATGTTGACATACTAACATTTGTTGCAAGCCACCACAACGCTCGTATGAACCATCCAAGCATGTTGTCCTGTAGAATATTTGGCCATCCTCTATTTGACATAAACTTTTTGATAAGAACTCTTGAAGATTTTGGTGGGGCTTCTATGCCACAATCCTGCAAAACATCGTTAGTATGCAAATCTAAACATATAGAACGATAAACATCATAATGGTTAGTGAATTCAATATGTAGTCTATAGCAACAAGTAGTGCGTGTGTGATTTATCTTGACATAAAAAGGTTTAAGAATTTCAAAAAATCTTTGAGAAATACTAATTTGAGGATATGCATTTTGAATTTTGCGAAAAAATTAGGTTTGAGTCGTATCCAAAAAATGCTTTGGATGTGGCTCACGGTTCCTACTACCAATTCTCCTTCTTACGACATCCCTTTGATTCGGAGATGACCTTGTATTATTCTTCCAATAATATTCAATTAGTGCTCTCAATGCTTCAACAACTCTTTTATCTTTATGTGGCAGTCTTCCCAAGAATGCCCATAATTCATTTGAATCAGTGCCCTCAATTCTTTGCTGCCTTTGAATGGCTTTTGATAAAAATTTTCTACTAATTCCCATTTGTTCACTTGTCTTTTTAATGAGATGATATCTCTTTGTTTGATAGCTTACCAAAGTTGATGTAATGACACGTTGGGTGGCATTACTATCCTTTGAGCATGAATTCTTTCCCACACTCGCATAAGCATCCATTAGATTCTTCACAATAGTATTTTCACTTGATGCATTCGATGTTCTTAACCCAAGATGCTTCATGATGTTTCTGTACTTTAAACCTTGCATCATTTGAACAAATAGTTGACATCTTGCAATCTCATTTAGCCTTTCAAATAAAATTTTCCAAATCTTATTAGCACATCTTCTACAAGTGAGTTTTGGAAATGTGCTGCAAAATATCCTTATCAATATTAATCAAAAACTTTGGCTTTCTACAAAAAATTCTAGGTGGTGTTCTCTTAGGTACATGCATCTCAACATTAGCAATTTCATCAATATTTAATTGAGGTGGGATAGATTGCGTACCTTCAATCGAGGTTGGAATAGAGTACATACCTTGAGGTTCACGTGGAGATGATGGAATAACTTGTTCATCAAATCCAAATGATGATGTACTCTCAACTTCAAATGTGGTGGATGGTGTCCAACCATACTCACTTGTGGTAGATGGTGTCCCTCCATATTCACTTGTACATAATGGTGTCCCTTCGTATTCACTTGTGGTAGAGGGTGTGTCTCGAACTATGGTATCTGCATCTCCCCTAGCACGACTCTTTCGTATTTGTGCCCTTTGTGCTGCCAATTTCTTTTCTCTTTTTGATAGTTGAGGTTCCTCTTCAACTGGCTTGTTTTTGTCAATCGTTCCCAATTTTTGCTTTTCATGATATTCCCTCATCCATTTTTTCTCTTTATCTTTGAAGGCTTGGAGTTGATCATCTGTTATTTTTTTCCTTTTAACAGTTCATTTCTTCGGCATGACGAAATAATTTTACCTATGCAAAAAGTGCTAAGTCAAGTCAAATTAACTAATAGTGAAGGGTTGTAAAAGTCTATTACAGAGGGAGACCAACGGTCACCTCTTTCAAATGTTATTTTTTGAAGTTGAAGTGGTTTTTTTTAAGAGGGAAACATTATAAAAGGCCATGATAAACTTGAATGGAGGATGATCCCTGGATTGGGCGTCAAACCAAATGAGGAAATGTTGAGTTTTCCTTAACAAAATTGAGCTTTTGGTGACTGAAATTGAGTTTCTGAGTTGGGAAGCATTATTTTATGTTAGATTGAGCATGAGCAAGGTATATTAGGCTTTTTTCAATAGTTGTCAAGTTTTGGAGTGTTTGGCAAGTGCTACTTTCAATAAAACATAGGGTTTCAAAGCCTAGGGAGAGGGTTTTATGGTTTGGGTGGTAAATGATTGAATCTCTGCAATATAATACTATAATTTGAAGTTTTGATAGATATAAAGTGCTTCCCCAAGGTTTCAGAAGATTTGGACAAGTTTTGAAGGTGGTCCCTTTGTAAAAGTGGGCTAATTTGGGCCCTTGAAAGAGTAGAAAACTTGATAATTTGTGCAGTTTGGTACAAAACAAGCATTGGTGATTATTGGATGTGTTGAAAGGCTCTATAATGGGTAAAATAAATGTGTCTAAATAGTCCTAGGTCTGTAGAACAACAAATTTTCATAATGAAGCTTATGAAGCAAACCATTGCTAATACTAGTACTTTTAGGCTTAATGAAGGTTTAGTGGTTCAAGGGTGGTTATGGGCGTTGAAGGAAGTTGGGACTCCTAATTTGAAAATGTATAAAAATATCATACAATCCTGAATAAAGGGTTCAATGAATTGCTTTCGAGGATTTGCTGCTCTACTCAACGCCTAAACTGTGGAGTTTCAAGTATTTTTTCTGTGTTGTCAATTTATTTTTCATGTGTATAGCCCAGTACAGGCCTCCCATGATTAGAAATTCATAAATCATTGTGGTGGCAGGTCTTAACTTGGACTTCAATCTATTTTGAGACTCCTTTGGTTTTTTTGGTGAAAGAAAAACTCCATTCTTCATGATCAGCCTGTACAGACCAACAGGGTATGAGTTTTACTTTAATTTAAAGATGGAGCCTTTCCTCCTACTGTGGTGACCTGTGATTTAGAGGAAAGGCCTGTAATATGTTGTTTTCAAGTTTCATGTTTCTTTTAATAGTGGTAAGGCATCTATAGGGTTGGTGATGTTATCTTAGGCTGATAATGTGAGTTTTTTGGCATGAAAAGGAGGAACCAAGGTGGTTTTTTCGAGATCTAATGAGGCTAAAGGCCTAGTGAATGTTTATTTTGATTTTGCAGACCCTGAAAAACTTGTTTAATGCTTTGGTGAGGCTTGGAAGGCGTTGTATTTGTGAAATGTAGAAAACCCTAGATATTTATGAGCAAATTGAGGGTTTTTGTATTAGAAACCTATTTGAGCATGCAAGGTCCTAAAACTTGGAAAATCTTTTGTTTTGAGACCTAAGTAAAGACTATTTTTGGATTTGGGGGTCTATTGAGAAGTGAGAAGGTTGTGTGGGGAATTATACCTAATTGAGTGACTTTGATATGCTACAACCTGAATAATCTGAATTTGTTGAAAGAAGAGGTCCTGATGAAATTGTAAATTGAAAGTTTGTTTGTAGATTGGAGTTGTGTGTTTGTGTGTTACAGGCCTCCCCCTACTACATTAGGAGTATATTCCAATTTTTTAGAGACATGTATGGAAAATTTGGTATCATAGACAAGGAAATCAACTAGTTTGTATAACTGTTTGACAAAATACCTCAATGAAAGCTTTGGAAGCATACACAAAGAAAGTCAATTGTTAAATTTAACAAAATGCCTCAAAGAGATGTGGTTTAAAAATGTAATAGGAAAGTGTCTAGAATTGTGTAATTTAAAATGTCCATTGACAGCCTAAGGTTGTAACATGACAAACAAACAATTTGATCAACATGGAATAAGCAAAACAACAAAAATGAAAGCAAGCCATAATAGAATGAAAGAAAATGTACAAAGACTTCACATACCTAAAAAACCAAAGTTTCAAATGGAGGAGTTCTACCAAATTATGTAGCCTTTGCTTCTTCTTTCCTCAAACTCCTCAAAAATTTGACTTTTTCAAAAGCTTGTTCCCCTCCAAACTTCAATTGTATATCAGTTATCACTGTAATTCAAACTTGAATTGATATTATATGCCTTTCAACATGAAAACTCTGCTATTTCATGCAAAGGTGATGGAAATATCATGAAAAATGTGGTGGAATCTAAAAATCATGCATGCACACTTCACTCAATCACCAAAAAGCTACTTTTTGTCAGAGCACGCACATAACCAAGAGAATATGCAAAATGTGGTCCAACATCATAGGTATATTGTGTTTTTTTACCATTTTTAGTGCAATAAAAACTGCGCTCACATTATAACGAGCTCGCATTATAATGCGAGTGCATTATTATTGCTAAAATGGCCATGTCTCTACTTATTCATAACGTGCTCACATTATAATAAAGTTGGTTTTTTTTAAGATTTATAGGGTAGAGGGTTAAGGGTAGAGGGGAGAGAGATAAAGGGAGTGAGTGAGAGAGAAAGATACTTGAGAGGGAGAGACTTGAGAGAGAGAGAGAGAGGAAGGGAGTGGGAGAGACAGAGGAGGGTGTTAGAACTATAAAATTCTTATAATTTTAATATGTTTCTCATCTCCCTGAGTTTCCAAAGGAGTCCTCGTCATGTGCACAAAAGCCCTTTCTTCACAACTTTTTGCCCATTTTTGCCATGTGATCACATAAAATCCATCTAGGTCTGAGTATTTCACTCTATGATCTATATCGGCATGAGATTATCAAGGTCTCCCCAATCCATATTGCATTTTTTGCTTATAAACATCTATGTTGCCTATCAGAAAGACGTTTTTGATGTCACGGAGATTGGAACTCACATGCAGGTGCCTTTCGGCAAGAGATTTTCATTATCTCAGTGACTGAAAAGGATTATTTTCGGTTAGACAAAGACTTCGGGATGAGGTCTTATTGATTGCATTATGTCTCAGTGACTATCACATTGAGCGTTGTATTGGCAAGAGTTATGTCTTCGGTATGTGGTCTCACCGAATGGGTCTTGTCTCACCAACCGGCGGCAGAAGGATACACATATCGGCAAGAGATTTTCTTCAGGGTGAAGTCTCGGCAAACCCTTTATGTCTCACCGACTATTAGGGTCCAAACAAAAATTTCAGCCAAACTAAAGGTATTCAGGATGAGATCTTGGCGAGTTTGAATTTGTCTTACTGACCGGTGATAAGGATGTATGCTTTGGTATGACTAATGTGCATTGGAGTAAAGTCTCAGTGAGTACCTCCGGTCTCGCCAACATGTGCAGGGGCTCTATTGATGGTCTTCGGTGTGAAGTTATATAGTCTTTCCGATCTGAATGTCATGCTGATATATTGTTTCGTCACTGAGAGAATGGTTATGTCTTGGCGACCGAAACATACATTAAGGAGATTTCTCGGTGAGACATAAGCTCTTCTATGAAGCCTCTTCCCGACTCAGAATTGTCTCAGCGACATAATGATGGAAGGACAAATTTTAGTAAGACTAATATGATCTATGGGACATCTCCCCAACTCTAAAGGGTCATAGCAAGGAAAATGAGACAAAAGACACATCTCGATAAGACACAGGATATTCTATGAAACGTCTCCCTAACAGGAGAATGAGCCCTAATACTATTGGCCAATGTTTGGAATGTGAAGCGGCATGTATGTTCAGATACAGATGTATAAATATTCATTCCTGATTGTGAATGGGGGATATTAGAATTAGATTAGACAATAGATAGGGTAGATAATATTCAGTAGAATAGAATTCTCACTGAATAGGGACTATGATGTATGATTTCAAAATGGAGATTTTAATGAAAATAAGTTGATGCGGCTACTTATTTCTGGTGTCAATTGTCTGTTGAATTTATTGAAAGTATTATTAAAGTTGTCTCCAGGGTTGGCTTTTTTGGTTATTTAAATTGGTATAACAAGTTTATATTCAGTTTATCGGTGCACATTTGTTGTATCTATGTGGTTAATTAACTGGTTCTTTCAAGGAGGGATTAAATCCTTTTGATTAATCACAGTAATCAGGGAAATTCATCTAGATCATTAAGAAGAGCTTAGTAATCACAGTCTTGCATGTTTATACAAGTTATAAACAAAACATATGCCAAAAATTTGAATTTTTTCCAGAAAGAGGTTGCTCATTGCTATTTCATTTGACTTCGCATACCCAATAAGGCACTAGTCTCTGCATTTCACCTTTTAGATTCATTCATTTTCTTTACATCTGTTAACTGAGCATATTAGGATTTAGTTTGGAATATTGGTAAACAATTTATACCAAATTTGATTTCGTTTGTCCATTTCCATCTACCATCATGGACAAATCACTGCAAGAGAGAAGATCATAAGTCAAGTCTACCCGATTCATATAGGTACACCCGCCTAGGTCTAGCAACACCTTAAGAGTAGAAGGTCTAAATCTTTTGACCTTGTCTATTACCCTAAAATGTTGTGAAAGCTTGGCAACCTTTCATGGTTCAAACCTGCGTTTTTGAGAGCTAACAAATTGGTGACTCCGCTGGGGAAAAGCATTAGAAAATCCAGTTGAAGACTATCATATAGAGTCATTGAAGAAAAATTTTTAATTTGAGAATTTTCAGAAACAGTGATTCCGCTGGGGAAAAGATCAAAAATAGTTATTTCAAAAGAAACATTTTCCTACTTTCAGAAAAGTAGGTGGCGACTCTGGAAAAATTTGATGAAGAATGGAATTTGTGTATGGAACAAAAAATTATTTTGAAAAGCAGCAGTTGATAAGAGGAATTGAAGAATTGAAAAAGAAAAATCTGCAATTGGACAAGAATGAATACACAAATGCAAGTGGTTCTTGGATTCAACAAATGCCTGATAATACAATTGGAAATTTTTACAATGGAGGTGATGCATATCATGCATAGCAGAATGCTTATTCGTCACTACCATCAAAGCAAGTAAATGCTTATCCAGTCCCTCCTGGACAAAGATTGGCAAGTTATCAAGATTGTCAATGTGATCAATGTCAAGTGCAGTACAATTCTAGTCCACTTGGAGATATCAATCAGAATCTGCAACAAGGTACGTATCGGAACCAACAATCTAAAGATGATGAATATTTCAAAAATCTTTTGGATGCCTTTCTTGGCATAAGGAGATATAGAGGAGAATCTGGGCATTCTTTGCTCTACATAATGACGGATATTTGCAGGAAAATACCTGTTAAATTCCCACCTAGTAGGTCTGAGATCATTCAACAGTTCATGAAAGTGTATGAACCAAACCCAATTTATTGGCCTAAATCATGGATACCAGTTTCTCTTGATCAACTAGATGATTGGGCAGACATTGTAGACAAGAAAATATATGAAGATAATTGTGACATCATTGATGAAGACAGAGACATTGATCAGAATGCACAGCAATATGTGTGCCATAATCAAAAATTTGAAGAAGAAAAGGATGTGGATGTATATACTCAAAGCCAGGACTCCATCATAGAATCAAGATGCATAATTTCCCTTTTGGATGCATTTCTCAACATAAGGAGACATGAAGGAGAAGGTGTAATTCCTCTATACAACAGAATGTCAAAAATTTGTATGCAAATAACTTCTCATTGTAGACCTACAAGGGCCATGTTTGTTGAGCAGTTTGTAAGAACATGAGAGCCTGAGTCAGTTTATTGGCCAGAAAAGCAGTGTACCTTTGATCTAGTGAATAAATTTATTGATGACATGCAGAGGAAAAGGTATGAAGACAATGGTGATATCACATATGAGTATAGAGAAATTGATCAAACAATGCAGCCAATAGAAGATGAGACATGTACAAGTCAATATCATTTGTATGATAGCCTACATGAGGAAGATGGAGATACAAGAGATCTCTCTTGAATAGCAGATTGTGACAGGGAAAGCAGTGTATGTTATGAGGGATCTAATGAATATTCTGATTGTGATGATTTGGATCTACAATTAGGTGATTCTTGCAGTTCTTGTGATAATCAAGAAGAAGAAGCAATGGAGAATGTGGATCCATTTGATAGTGAACAAGTAACACCTCCTACTATAAATGAGAGCCATGATACATTTGATGATGAAGAGGAGAATACGTCAACATGTGAAGAGAATAACTACAATGATCTTGAAAATTGCCATGTTGATAAATTGGAAAATGAAATGGAAGGGGATTATGTATCATGTCACAATGAGGAAGAGTTTGAGGGAAATCATGTGAATCTTGATTTACAATAAGGAGATATTTCCATCTCTTGTGGAGATCAAGAAGATGGAGAAATAATAGAATATATGGAAGAAGAAACATGTTCACTCAGTAGTGAGCAAATTTCGGACTTGCTAACTCTTGAATACCAGAGATATGTACACAAGGATGATTCTAAAGTTTTGTGTCCAACTTATATTTGTTTTGATAGTGAAGGTTCTTTGTGCAGTGATTCATTTGACTCTCAGTACATTTCTCAAAATGATGGAGAAAACTTTGAAGTTGATCAAAAACCTGTGTCCATTCATGATGAGGTATGTGATTTTGAAATTTCTAGCTCATGTGGAGAAGACATCTATCTGCATACCAAGGATGACAGAAGTCCAGTTTTGATTGGTTCTTATATGCATGATATTGAAAATATGAGTCATAATCTAGTATTGTCTCTGAATGGTGATACCGAAGAGATGCAGAAGGTTTCAGATTTGTTTGTCTCTAACAATGTTGATATGACAGAGTTGTTTGTTTCTCAAGAGAAGCACTTTGATGATGAAATTTTAGTACAGCTAGGAGAATGGTTTATAATGCATAATAGTAAGAAAGATAATGAGGAATTTTATGCATATACTTTGTATGTTGAAGATAACAGAGATTTTTCCCATGAGGGAGAATTTGAATTACAGAATGATGAGGGAAATTTGGGCCAGGTTGAGCATGATGATTTTCTAAAAACTTTCAATAACAGTGACAGGGAAGATTGCATGAATATCTTCAAGAAGAATCTGATGAACTCAAGGCAAAACTAGGTGTTTGATAGAGGAAAGTATGGGCCTTTCTTTTGGTTGGCCTGGAGCCATCATTTATGGTTTGAATTTCAGACCATAACAGTTCAAAACTGATGAAGTTGAAATACAAAGGATTAAAGGTTGCCAGTGCATGGACAACTCTTGAAGATCCTCTCTACAATTATTTTCCATGCACAGTAGTTTAGGGTTTTGTTCATCTCCATCTCCATTTTGCATTCTTTCCATTCCCATTTTGCTCATTTTGTGTCTAGTCTGCTCAACCTGAGATCTGGATCCTTGCAATGATCTTACAATCATTCATCCCCAGACGGAGCCACTATTAAAACTATAAAATTTTGATAATTTTAATATGTTTCTCATCTCCCTAATTTTCCAAAGGAGTCCTCATCATGTGCACAAAAGCCCTTTCTTCACAACTTTTTTCCCATTTTTTCCATGTGATCCCATAAAATCCATCTAGGTCTGAGTATTTCACTTTGTGATCTATATCGGCATGAGATTATCAGGGTCTCCCTGATCCATATTGCATTTTCTGCTGATAAACGTATGCGTTGCCTATCGACAAGACATTTTTGATGTCATAGCGATTGGAACTCACATGCAGGTGCCTTTTGGCAAGACATTTTCATTATCTCAGCGACTCAAAAGGATTATTTTTGGTAAGACAAAGACTTCGAGATGAGGTCTTACCGATTGCATTATGTCTCAGTGACTATCACATTGAGCGTTGTATCAGCAGGAGTTATGTCTTCGGTATGTGGTCTCACCGAATGGGTCTTGTCTCACCAACTGACGGCAAAAGGATACACATATCGGCAAGAGATTTTCTTCGGGGTGAAGTCTCGGCTAACCCTTTATGTCTCACCGACTATCGGTGTCCAAGAAAACATTTCGGCCAGACTAAAGGTATTTGGGATGAGGTCTTGGCGAGTTTGAATTTGTTTTACCAACCGGCGATAAGGATGTATGCTTTGGTATGACTAATATGCATTAGAGTAAAGTCTCAGTAAGTACCTCTAGTCTCGCCAACATGTGCAAGGGCTCTATTGATGGTCTTCGATGTGAAGTTATATAGTCTTGCCAATCTGAATGTCACGCTGATATATTGTTTCGTCGCTGAGAGAATGGTTATTTCTTGGCAACCGGAACATACATTAAGGAGATTTCTCGGTGAGACATAAGGTGTTCTATGAAGCCTCTTCCCAACTCAGAATTTTCTCAGCAACACAATGATGGAAGGACAACTTTCGGTAAGACTAATATGATCTACGGGACATCTCCCCGACTCTGAAGGGTCACAGCGAGGCGAATGAGACAAAAGAAACATCTCAATAAGACATAGGATATTCTATAAAATGTCTCCCTGATAGGAGAATGTTACAGCGATACACAAGAATGAGAGAGATGACTGACGGTGATACTTTTTCCTTCGGCATAGCTACGAAGTGTCTCAGCGACTGTCCTGCAAAGAGCCCTAATACTATTGGCTGACATTTGGAATGCGAAGTGACATGTATGTTCAGATACAGATGTATAAATATTCATTCCTGATTGTGAATGGGGGATATTAGAATTAGATTAGACAATAGATAGGGTAGATAATATTCAGTAGAATAGAATTATCACTGAATAGGGACTATGATGTATGATTTCAAAATGGAGATTTTAATGAAAATCAGTTGATGCGGCTGCTTATTTCTAGTGTCAATTGTCTGTTGAATTTATTGAAAGTATTATTAAAGTTGTCTCTAGGGTTGGATTTTTTGGTTATTTAAATTGGTATAACAAGTTTATATTCAGTTTATCAGTGCACATTTGTTGTATCTATGTGGTTAATTAACTGGTTCTTTCAAGGAGGGATTAAATCCTTTTGATTAATCACAGTAATTAGGGAAATTCATTTGGATCATTAAGAAGAGCTTAGTAATCATAGTCTTGCATGTTTATACAAGTTATAAACAAAACATATGCCAATAATTTGATTGTTTTCCAGAAAGAGGTTGCTCATTGCTATTTCATTTGACTCCACATACCCAATAAGGCACTAGTCTCTGCATTTCACCATTTAGATTCATTCATTTTCTTTACATCTATTAACTGAGCATATTAGGATTTAGTTTGGAATATTGGTATACAATTTATACCAAATTTGATTTTGTTTGTCCATTTCCATCTGCCATCATGGACAAATCACTAAAAGAGAGAAGATCATAAGTCAAGTCTACCCGATTCATATAGGTACACCCGCCTAGGTCTAGCAGCACCTTAAGAGTAGAAGGTCTAAATCTTTTGACCTTGTCTGTTACCCTAAAACGTTGTGAAAGCTTGGCAACCTTTTGTGGTTCAAACCTGCGTTTTTGAGAGATAACAGGGGGAAGGGCCAAGGGTAGAGGGTAGAGGATTTAAGGGTTTAGGGTTTAAGAGTTAAGAGTTTAAGGTTTACCATTAAGGGTAGAGGGGAGAGAGAAAGAGGGAGTGA